>OX101754.1:70771239-71141485 GCA_944452675.1 Tachina lurida
ATATTCGAACAGATGATTCCTAGTTTTCCTTTAGAAAAAAATAATACAAATCAAGGAATATTTTTATAATTCAATTTTATTTTATTTTATTATTTATACAATTTTATTTCATTTTTATTTAATTTATTTATAATGATGGAAACATTTCGTAATAGCCAATTATTAGATGTTCTAGTATATTTTTTCTTAAAAAATATATGGTACATCTGCAAGTATCAGGTCCCTCCTCACACTCAGGATGATACCAAGGACAGCTTGGGAAGTGTCCTTCAGTGTTGTCTTCATCTTCCATGACACCATATTCTTCGTTCTCATCCAGCATATTTTGGAAACATTTTATCATCTCCCAATGATCAAAAAGCCTGAAGCTTTCAAAATCTCTTATAAATTGATTAAGAGTACGTCTAATTTGACTAATTTTATTTGCTGATGAATGAATGATGATGAATGTTGGAAGGTTCCTTTAAGACTAATTTGTTCTGTAAATTTTTAAAATATCTATATGTTCTTTAAAATAGCTATACTATCATCTCTATGTCATATTTCTTTTTAGCAGTCTATCTCTCTCTAACCCTTTTCTCTCTATTCCATATTTCTTTTTTACTACTCTATCTCTCTCTAACCGTTTTCTCTCTATAAATATCTCTTTCTGTCTATCACTATCCCCCACTTATTTACTATTTCACCACAATTATTTTCGATTAGCCTTTTTAAAGTCATCATCGCTACTTTTAAGATCATTTCCAGTTAAACATTCAGAGTGACAAGAAGTATCTAAATAAAAAATAAAAAATGGACTCCACAACAAATCTAATTGCAAAATTTAATGCTCTAAATAACAAAACTTTAATACACGTAAAGGAGCTTGATTCTTCAACAAAATATACTATTAGAAATGTGGTACGTGTAACAACTAAATATGGACCAACCCTAAAAGTTGAAATGAATAAACACATAATGTTCCTGCCCAAACGATATAATATTTTAACTGATGACGATATCAAAGATCTCTCAAGCGGATCATATTGCCTAAGTAGAGAAGGTGAAGAAAACCTAATTGTCGAGAGTGAGCTGAGTGAATTTCTAATTCAAAATTCCCAATTTCCTGTTTGGCAATAATATATTAATTATGTATTTTAAATTATGAATAAAAAGACATTAAAGAGTTTTGTAAAATATAAATTTTTTTGTTTTATTTAATATTTTCAGTTATTTCATAAAGAAATTTAAGACATAAATGTCCACAGGTAAATGTATTGAAATTCTGATGCTGATTATAGTTGTATTTTATATTTGCACCAAGATATTTGACTACTTCCCAAGGAGGTTGTAAGTTTCCAAAGCTGTCGAAATATTCTTTTTCATTGTTGTTTTTATAGTATGCTACCCAATGTGTACCAGGTCCTGTTGATACATCTAAGTTGATTATTCCACATTCAATTTTCTTTGTTCGTTTTGGTAGAGTATTCAACATGAAAACTCCTCTAAAATATGGAATTTTTATAGAGAAACGGTTTAGGTCCACATCAGATAGTGGTCTGTTGGGCAGCATCTTTAAGAGTTTTTTGATTCCTCTTTGTGAACTAAACCATAACCTTTTTTATATGGTTTTAAGTAAAGTCCTTTTCCCACTGCTATAGATTCCATCGCTTTATTATGTCTAGTTGCTTCATCAAGTTGATTTTTTGCATTCTTTGTTGCATTTACAGCTTTAGCTATGGCAGCACCTCCAGTTGTTAGACTACCAATTGCACCCAGAGCAGTTAAAATCGGTATTAGAGGTAAAAAACCACCGATTTTTGGAACACGTATTACACGTGGAACTACAATTTGAGACTTTCTTCCTTTTAATGATTTGTTAATAGTTTTTCGTGCAATTTTAATAGCTGAGTTAATATCTAATGGTTTTTCCTTCTTTAGTATTTTTGTTGCAGCTATAATTGATGTTTTAAACAGTTTTTTATCATTTGGCTTGTTCTTTTTAGCATTTTTCTTTTTCTCCACACCCATACCAAATTTAGTTTTGGTTTTCATTGCGTTAGTAACCATATATGCAAATGATTTTTCTGCAAGACTACTGTCTTTTGCTAAAACTCGATTCCAAGCTGAATTTTCAAGTATTTTATCAGCTTTATGTCTAGTACTTAAATCCTTATTTTTTGAATACGCAATATCGTGATTTTTACAAGCAGAGTCCAATAAATTAATACCTTTGTCACCTCGATTTAAACGTTTTTGTAGTTTTGTTCCAGGTCCACAGTACTGATACCCCGGAAGATGAAGCTCAACAGGTAGAGAGTTTATTATTTTATCTACTATACCTCCTCCAACGAAGGTGTTTTTATGACTAAACGTTTTCTGATATCGTATAACCATATTATCTAATTTTTTCTATAATAAGAGGTAACATTTATAAAATGTATTTAGTTACAAAAATGCAGTTAGTTAAACAACATAAAAATATTTTAGTTCGTAATATTGACGATTCAGTGAACATCAGTTCAAAAATAAAGCATAGCCCCCTCTTACCAAATTCTATTCGTGCTCTAATAGTTGGACCATCAAATTGTGGAAAGACTAATGTTATGATTGGCTTACTAGAAAGTCCTAATGGACTCAAGTTTGAAAACATCTATTTATACTCAAAATCTCTATATCAACCCAAATATGAATACCTGAAGAAGCTAATTTCACCAATTAAAGGAATGGGATATTATACATATACAGATAATGAATCAGTTATTCCACCTGACGAAGCTAAAACTAATTCAATTATGATATTTGATGATGTTGCATGTGAAAAGCAGAATAATATACGTACATATTTTTGTATGGGACGACATAGGGATGTTGATTCATTCTACTTGTGTCAAACTTATACTAGAATTCCCAAGCATTTAATAAGAGACAATGCCAATGTTATTATAATGTTTAAACAAGATGAGACAAATATGAAGCATGTTTATAGAGATCATGTTGGTGGCGATATGAGTTATGAAAAGTTTCATGAAATTTGTCGAGAGTGTTGGAAGGATAAATATGGATTTTTGGTGATTAGCAAAGATAATGAATTAAATGATGGACGCTACAGAAAGCAATTTGACTATTTCATAACTATATAAACTACTCTTCATAAACATTTACTTTAGTTATTAATCTAACTTTAAGCTTGATACATATATTTGCTATAACCTCATCTGATACCTGGTAAGCTGATCTGAAAACCAGACCAGCTACCTAATAACCTGATTTGATACCTGATAACCTGATCTGAAAACCAGACCAGGTCCTGAAAAGCTGATCTGAAAACCAGACCAGGTCCTGAAAAGCTGATCTCAAAACCAGACCAGCTCCTGATAAGCTGATCTGAAAACCAGACCAGGTCCTGATAAGCTGATCTGAAAACCAGACCAGGTCCTGAAAAGCTGATCTGAAAACCAGACCAGGTCCTGAAAAGCTGATCTCAAAACCAGACCAGGTCCTGAAAAGCTGATCTGAAAACCAGACCAGGTCCTGAAAAGCTGATCTCAAAACCAGACCAGCTCCTGATAAGCTGATCTGAAAACCAGACCAGGTCCTGATAAGCTGATCTGAAAACCAGACCAGGTCCTGAAAAGCTGATCTGAAAACCAGACCAGGTCCTGAAAAGCTGATCTCAAAACCAGACCAGCTCCTGATAAGCTGATCTGAAAACCAGACCAGGTCCTGAAAAGCTGATCTGAAAACCAGACCAGCTCCAGATAAGCTGATCTAATAGCTGATATCTAATCTAATAGCTGATACCTTTTATTTATTAAACATGGATGAGAAAATTTTAAAACAGTTGGTGTTGACAAGAAATGTCTTGAAGAAAAAGCTTCGTAGTATAAAAACTGGTGAAATAGATACACGTGAACAACTAAGAGACACATTTAAACCTATAACAGAACCACTGAAAGAATTCATAAATAGTTCTAAAAAAATTAAAAGAATTCCCATTAAAGAAGAAAATAAAATGAAGACAGAATTTGAAAATAATACAAGTTTAAAGTCTGAAAAACCATCACTCAAGATAGAGACAAGTACACCAAAGAAACTAGCAGAAGGAACAATATTTGATAATACCACCTTATTTAACGAAACTAATACTAAAAATGATGATGACGATGACGATGAAGATGATTTTTACTCACAAACTTCCAATACAGAAGATACTTATACTGATTTATCAGTCTTGGAAGGAAAAAATGAATTAGATACAAACTATGGTCCACATAAAGATTTCAATAATGAATGGAAATTCGGTGATAGTAAACTTACACTTAGTGAACATAAAATACAAGTTGGTGGCCAAATATGGGCTCTAACACCTGGACTATTTTCTCTAATGTTTCATAAAATACCAAAAAATTATGATAAATTTGAGCTCGAAATCTATAAAAAGATTTTAATTACTACTAATGCATATAGAAGAGACTATAAACCTGATGGTCAAATTAAGGGTACTAGAGGATATAAATATAAACATATTATTAAGAAATTTATTGACGAGAAAAACCAGGATAATTTACCTGAATCAGCAGGATCTAAGCCTAAAGGTAGCTACTTAGGTGATGGAATGATGGAATTTAACATCCATAAGCCCAACTATATATACTGGGATGATCCAAATGAGCTAGTAGATCGACTTCGACTACTGCTCGCATCACAAGCTGCAGGTCATAATAATCACAATAACGAGATTGTATCAATTATTGAAGAACTACGTGAAGCTAATATAATACATTAACTTTAATAAAGTATATAAAGCATGTCTGTTGATAAATTTGGACATTATTTAAACGATACTAGCAACATAGTTTCTTTGAAAAATGCACCTAAACTGCTGGGGTTCTTTGTGGATACGAACAACAACATTGATGTCCAAAACAAAAGGATCAAAAATGTTGCAAAAGCTGTGGAGGAAAACGATGTTATCAATAAATTGTTTCTGCAAACTCAAATCGAAAAACTAGAAGAGAAATTATTAGCATACTTTAAGAGAGACAGTACTATAATTCAAGAAAATATTCAAATACAAATTGAGGATCTACATCGCGAAACAAAATTAGATATAGAAGAAAATTATATAATTGAGAAAGATATTCTAAAAATTAAAACATCCTTTGAAGAACAAATTGAACAGCTTAATGAGAAAATTTATAGATTAGAAAATTACATGTTTCTATCAATAGCTGAAAGTGCTTCAACTAGATCACAACACTCTCCAAAAAATCTCTAAAAACAACTTAATGTCTTCAAAAAGAAATTTAGTAAACGAACTTCATAAGCAAGCACGAAAACATTTTGTGAGGAGGTATATGTTAAATGGCTGGGGTTTTCCTATCAACACAATTCTTGGATAAGTAAAGATGAAATATTATAGATGGAAGAAAAACTAAATCAACAACAACATCATAGCAAAACAATAATAGTATTAATATTAAGAAACTAATGTTAATTTTAAAATAAGAAAATGAAATAAATATGTAAATTATGCTTATAAACCATACTGTCTACTAAACTTTATTTAATTGTAATCAGTCTGTTATAATGTCAATAACACTTACTCTGAGCTCTAACTCATCAGACTTATCTGCTAGTTACTTTCCTCCTATTGAATTACATGATGCATATGAGTGTGCTCTAACTGATTTTCATTCATACAATAGTATTCCAAATGTAGACACCTACAACAATATGTTTCATATAGGGGAACATACAATAGAAATACCAATTGGATCTTACGAATTAAATGATATAGTTGATTTTATAGAAGAGCAATACAAACTACTCTGTCCAGCAAATAAGATTTTTATTGAAGCCAATAACAATACAATGCAAGCTAAAGTTAATAGTTCCAAGGATACTGTATATTTTAATAAAGACAATACAATTGGAAAACTTTTAGGATTCAATAGCAAAATCCTAACACCAAACCAATATTATTATTCAGATCTTCCAGTTAATATTTTTAAAGTAAATCTCTTGCGAGTTGAAAGTAGTATCGCTATTAACACATATATGAATAGCTCCAAATCGCATACACTTCATGAATTTCCGATTAATGTGCCTCCAGGCTATAAAATAGATGAGGTTCCAAGAAATCTCATCTATTTACCTGTGAACACCAGAGAGATAAGTTCACTAGCGCTGCGCGTAGTTGATCAACACGGTGATTTAATTAATTTCCGAGGAGAGGAAATTACAATACGTATACATTTAAGGCCAACTAAATAATGCTAATATACAACACAAATACATTGAAAAATATAGCAGCAAGACCAACATCAACATTTAAGCGACCAGTACAACAAAAAGCATTAACAACATCAAATAAAAATTTTCTAAAGTCCTTGAATTTTAAATTGAAGACAAAATGAGTTCAATAATAGATGTCTTAGATAAGCCCTTGTCTGATGAGAATATAATCAAAAAGGACTATCATACATATGTACCATACTTACAATCTTACAACAATAATGATGAAATTAGAATTTCAATACAAAATCAAGATTTGTACGTGCTACCCAGTGAAAGCTACATTTATGTAGAAGGTTTTGTTGCTGATGATAATAACTCTAAATCTTCTTCATCATCGGACAACTTTATATTAAAAAACAACTTTGTGGCATATCTATTTGATGAAATTCGCTATGAGCTCAATGGAATTGAAATTGATCATACAAGATATTTAGGAGCCACAAGCACCATAAAAAATTTGGTTTCTATGTCACCAACAGACAGCAACGTGATGCAAAATGCTGGATGGAACAAAATTGACGATGTCACTCTTGTAAATGGCTTTTTCAATTTCTATGTACCTCTAAAAATGCTTCTAGGATTCGCTGAAGACTACAACAAAGTTATACTAAATGGAAAACATGAATTGATACTCTTGCGCAATAAGAACGACGAAGATCTTGTACGCTCGAGTGTTTCTACTAAAAAAGCTAAACTTACAATTTCACTAATCTCATGGAGAATCCCACATGTACAATTATCCGACTTTAGCAAATTGAATATGATTAAAATTATTAACAATGGTGCTTCTATACCTATGGCATTTCGCAGTTGGGATTGTCATGTCAATCCACAATTAAATATGGGAACTAGCCATATTTGGAATGTTAAACTGGCTGCAAATAGAGAACGCCCTCGTTTTGTATTGATTGCTTTTCAACAAGAAAATAAGTTTGTTCATTGTGATTTGACTAATTTAAAAGTACATTTAAATTCAGTCTCATATCCATATGATGACCTTAACATAAAGTTCAAAAATGAACGATATGCAATTCTATATGACATGTATCTAAGATTTCAACAAAGCTACTATATGAAAGAATCTCAACCACTTCTAACTGCACCAGAGTTTAAGACAAAAGCTCCTATTATTGTAGTAGATGTCAGTCATCAGAATGAATCACTCAATAATGGACCGATTGATATAAAAATAGAATTTGAAACAGCAACTAATATTGCAGCAAAAACATCAGCTTACTGTATTCTTATTCATGATCGTATAATAGAATATGTACCCATCAAAGGACAAGTTCGAAAAGTCTTATAAATTGAGTAATATGGAAAACAATATAATTTTCCTAGACGTACAAGGTTTCAAAAGTAATTCAAATGATTTCATCGCAAAAGAAGTAGCAATTGTTTTCAACAATTACGAATATAACAATTTCATTATAAAACCCCCATTTGATATCAAATGCTTATCAATAGAAAAGCAAAGAGAAGCAAAGTGGCTAACAAAAAACTATCATCACCTAAGCTGGACTGCTGGATCAGTTTCATTTCAAAGCGTTTGCAATTTTATAAAAGCCAACGCAAGATGTTCTATAATTTATGTAAAAGGTGAAGAAAAAAGATGCTGGTTGGAAAAAATTTTATGCCGAAAAATTTCCAACGTTGAGGATATAGGCTGCATCAACTTTAAACAAATGGAAATCAAGTATCCGGAATATTTTTATTGTAATTATCATAAATTTGGTGCTTGCGCACTAAAAAATGCTATTTTACTAACAAAAGAAATGTCTTGCATTAATTAAACTTTTTCACTTTTTAAAATATTAATGTATGTATCATTATAAAATTTTATAAAATTTTAAACAATAAATGTATCAAAAATAAAATAATATACAAGTGTTTTCTTATTTCAAATACAAACTACATAAAGGAAAGATAAGGAAGTGGGGAGGAGGAGAAGTTAACTTTTTTGCTTGCTTGCAAATGCTTGGTTTTTGTTTCTCTGCTGCTGACTGTACTTAGTTTGCTGCTTTTAAATAATCGTAGACAAAGAAAATGATTACCTTGCAAAATATATATGTATTCTACAAAATATTCCACGCACAAGTACCCACGATCGCACATTCATACATGCACACATACATATACATACATACATAGATACACATACATACATACATACACATACATACATCCATACATATACACACATACATACATACATACATACACACACATACATACATACATACATACATACACATACATACATACATACATACACATACATACATACATACATACATACATATTTCTTAAACAAATACACAAAATATTAAATTACCAACGACGATAAAGCTGGACCCCCCACACACAAGTATGGGTGTTCACATACATGTGAACACAAGTATGGGTGTTCACATACATGTGAACACATAAATAAATATTTTCTCTGATATTACTGATATATTATTACGATAACAAATTTCTACAGTCTGGCAACACTGGCAATTTTCCTTTGGTATTAGAAAAAATAATAATCATGTTTTGCCGTCGGCATTTGGAAAAATAATTACGTTTTGCCGTCGGCATTTGGAAAAATATTCATATATTGCCGTCGGCATTTGAAAAAATATTCATATATTGCCGTAGGCATTAGGAAAATCATGTATTGCCGTAGGCGTTAGGAAAAATATTCATATATTGCCGTCGGCATTAGGAAAATCATGTATTGCCGTAGGCATTAAGAAAAATATTCATATATTGCCGTAGGCATTAGGAAAATCATGTATTGCCGTAGGCATTAAGAAAAATATTCATATATTGCCGTAGGCATTAGGAAAAATTAATTTTCACAATTTCCCCCGTGGTATTAAGAAAAATCATATTCATGATTTTCCCGTCGGCATATATACTTATGAAATATTAATCTTATGAAACCCCTTAATCCACCCCCACAAACATACACACACACAAATTCCCACGGTCATAAAAAAACCCGGACTTATTGAGCCACCCTCGTATGTATTAAACAAACAAAACCCCTTATGTAAACAAAAAATTCCTTATGTAAACAAAAAGTTGGACGAACTTATTGACCCACCCTCGTAGGGTATCAAATTTCACAAATTTCCAAGAATTTTAAAATTTTAAAATTTTAATTACCCAAATTTTAAAATTTTGTACTGAAATTCTCAAATTTCAAATTTTAATTACCCAAATTTCACAATTTTAATCGGCGCCAGGAATGGGAATCCACAACTACTATTCAACCGTCGATAAATGTTTTCACATGGCATAGACATTTGAAAATACATGTGTGAACATAAGAAAATAGAACATGCTCTAACTGAAAATTTGTCTTATGTTTTTGCTTGTGTATTTTACACAAGCAAAAACATAAGACAAATTTTCAATTAGAGCATGTTTTCACCGAATTATCTAAAATTTGACAGGAGCAATGTAAAAAACATGTAGTGTATAGGCACCTTTATGTAGGATTATTGTATGTATGCATTTATGTTTGCGATCTCTGGGGAAATAATCTAATAGCTGCAGAGAGTGGCAACCCTGTTGTACATGGAAGTGGATAGGGAATGTATTTGGTAATGTATCTATATGTTGCTGTATTAATGTATGTGATCGTATCTATTTTTACTTTGAAGAATATCATTGCTTGTGTGTATTGTTTGGCCTTCGAGAGTTTTTCATACATATTTACAAATGAATGTGTATATGTTTTCTAGGCTATTGACGTTGCTATTCTTATGGAGATAGAAAATATTGTGTTGGCATAGATTTTATATATACAAGTGAATTTCAGATGTTAAATGTTTTGAATCCAATCAGGTTGATAAGCAGAGTTTTCTGAATAGGGGTAATGATATTTTTATTTCAGTATATTTTACTTTAATGTAACAATTATAGGAAATAGCTTTTGGAGACATACACCAAAACTTATAGAAGCATCTACTTTTACGTGTCCCGATTTTTCTCGTACCTTTGTATTACAAACTGATGCTAGCGATTTTATTCTGGGTGTTGCTGTGTATATGAATTTCATCATATATCGTAACACCAACAGAGAATTGTGGAAATATGTATGTGTGTATGTGTGTGTGTGAATTTCATCATATATCGTAATACCAATAGAAAATTGTGGAAATGTGTATGTTTGTCTGTGTGTGTGTGTGTATGTGTGTGTGTGTGTGTGTGAATTTCATCATATGTCGGAGTGCTGCCAGAATGATGATTTTATCATATTTTTGATGATTTTTGGACCAAAATATGATTGTAAGATTTTTGTTCTCGAATGATGATTTTTAATTTTGCAAATTATAATTTTTACTTTCAATACATACATACATACATATGTATGTACAATTTTCTTTGTTGTTCTAGAATGTTTATCAATAGCTACACCTATAAAGAAAACATTTTTGTTCCAGCGAGAGGGGCAGAGGCACATTTAAAAAAAAGAAGAAAACGTCACTTTACAAAAAAAAAGTCATGTTAGAGAAGTGACGAAAAATCGGCCCGGAATATATTCAAATCTTGCACAAATGTATACCAAATCGTTTAAAAGAAGTCATTCGTAGCCAAGGAAAAGCAATTTGCCTCTAAATTTTAGAGTATAAAACAACTGTACATCAGTGATGCAAAATGTGGCACTATTGGGCCATTTGTGGCACTTTTGGATGTTTGTGGCCCTGTGGTACTCTCTAGGATATATTAGCCCTTTCAGCTCAAAATTCAAATAATTCCTTGAAACCTTTGAGTACACTTTTTAATTGAGTTTTCTTCGTTTTAAAAACTACTTTTATTTTTTGAAGATTTTTATTGAAACTGGTTTCCGAAATCTGCGACAGATCATGTTTTGAGTGGGGAAACCAATAGTATTATACCACTTGCTATTAAACTTTTTCAAAAGGAAACAGAACAAGTAAATAGGCAATATCGCAAGTTCCAGAATTTAAAAAGCTCAAAGATTTAAGTAGAAGGAAATTTTGCAAGGATTTCTACCATTAAAAATTGTTTATGTAAACTTTTGTATACAAATATATACAGAATTATTCAAGGAACTCTTTCTATTCACCAATACTCAGCAGGATGAAAATTTATATTGAAATCAACAATAAAATTTGAAAATTCGCTTTTGTTTTCAATATAAATTTTCAGTCTAGAATTTTCTTTCGATATTGTGAAACAGGGCATTTCTATTAAGAAGAAATCGTCGTCATGTAAAAAATACTGTGTCATATTTAATACAATTAAAAAAAATTAATGAAATCTAGTTCTAATAATTGTTATGATGAAAATATTTTAAAACTTAACACAAAAATATGCTTTTAAACAGGGGTAAATGGAGGAACTATTGGACTAAGAATGTAGAGATTATGTTTAATAAAATTATAATTACATAAATAATGTTTTTTTAACTAAAATTATTTTTTTAAGCAACATACATGCATACATAAAAAATATGTATTTACTTTAATTTAACAAAAAATACTTTAAAAAATTTTAACTTTTATCGCTAAGTTCTGTTTTTGCTCTAAACAAAATAAATCACATATTATTAATACATACTTTTGTCTCCATTTAAATTAAAAGATTATAGTCGAGTACATTAAAAAACCTTTTTGGCCCTATCAAAGGTATTTTGGCCCTTTTAAATCGTTAATTTGGCCCTAAACTAAAAAAGCCAAAATGCATCACTCCTGCCTTATAAAGGGTGTTTTTTTAGAGGTATAGAACTTCGAATTGAAATAAAACACAAGAAAATCGTTTTAATGTCCATCAATTTGGCTTTATTGAAAGGATAATTTTATGCCATTAATGTTTAAATATGATTTCGGGCATGTGGCCGCCGCGGCTGGCTCCAATAAAGCCAATTCGGCTTTATTAAAGCCAATTCGGCTGGCTCGAATAAAGCAAATGTGCACGATTTTTTTAGAGGTATAGAACTTCGAATTGAAATAAAACACAAGAAAATCGTTTTAATGTCCATCAATTTGGCTTTATTGGAAGGATAATTTTATGCCATTAATGTTTAAATATGATTTCGGGCATGTGGCCGCCGCGGCTGGCTCGAATAAAGCCAATTCGGCTTTATTAAAGCCAATTCGGCTGGCTCGAATAAAGCAAATTTGCACGATTTGCAAGCGTTGTTCTTTTGTCAACCTGTTCATGATGAAATGGCAAACCAAACTAAATATTAATCACATGACAGCTGACAAAATGGCCGCCAGTTAAAAAAGTGATGCCAACTTAAAGTTCTATACCTCAATAAAAAACACCCTATATGATAAAAACATTGGTAATGTCGAATACTTATTTTGTTTGAATTTCTTAACTAATTTTTATATAAGTTACTTTAATGATCTCATTTTTTTATTGAATTCAATTTGAAAATGCTTTCCAAATTCTTTTTGTAAAATAAGCTAGTAAATACCTTTTTATTGATGATTTGTCCACTGTAAATATGTCAATTGTTACTTTTATTATTTGAAAAAAAATTGGACTTGTGATGATTTTTTTCTTCAAAATATGATTTTCTTTCCGACAAATGATGATTTTCTTCGCAAAACTTCTGGCAGCCCTGATATGTCGTAATAAATTAGAATTGATGACTACTACGCGATTCTCATATAAAGTATATAAGTAGAAGAAATAATGTAGATTGGCATCAATCTGCTTTGATATATCAACAAGTGACAACCTATTTTCCCAACCAAAATTTCTAAAGTGTTTAAAATCCAAAAACTATAAAAGTGCTAGAACTAATTACTGTTTGTTAAACAAGTTTCTAGTGTATAAAAAATAATTAAATAAATTGTTTATAACTAAAATAAATTCTTAATAAATAAAATAATTAAATAAATTATTTATAAATAAAATAATAATATTAATTAATAAACAAATATATAAAATGAATACTAAAAGTTGTGCAATCTGCAATAAATTCTTTATGACTCAAACAAAACTAAATCAGCATATGGAAACGCACTCATATGGAACTAGTAAGCTTGATCTTCAAAAAAAAATATTGTGAGGATTGTGATGAGATGATCCCATCAAATGGTTACATGGCTCATGTCAGAACCACAAAACATAAAAACAGTTGTCACCTAGAACAGATTGGAGATCTTCTCACTAAAAGAGCGAGCAACTTCAATGGGAGGATCGAGACATATATCCTCCTCAACAAAAATGAGGGTGTTATGTTTCCGGAGCAGTTTCTGAAATCTGCCAAGACCTCTATACTACAACAGCTAATTGAATGTAGTAGGATACATACTACATTTAAATTTAATATGGAGCTCACATGCGATTATATGAAGACGGTGAATGATGAGATGAATGTTTCCCAACTGGTACGTATTTCTAAATGGTGACTTTGTCTGATGACATAGAGGATATGTACAAGAAACAGGCCGAGGAGCTAAGAGCTAAAATGGAAGAATTTCAAGAGAGGGATAGCGGATGGACCTTGATTTCAATAAATTCCCTTGAAGTTAATATAAACAAGGCGTCCATAATAAGAGGATCGAGCTTTATCCCTCTCCCAAAAAATATTGCAGTGAAATGTGCATGCATAAATGTCGAGAACAATAATATTTATTGTTTTAAATGGTGTATCATTGCGGCTTTGAACACAAATAGTACTTTAGATCGAAGACAACAGAAAAACTATAGAAACTATAATATAACAAACATTTCTGATGAGAATATTAGTATAGGGGCAATTGTATTAAATTTCGAATTGTATTAAATTTCAAAAAAGCACACATAAAAAATGATCGTAGAAAATTTTGGTTCTAATCATTATGATACATAGGTGATGTACATGCAAATTTTTGTATGACTTTTAAATTTGTGCCTTTTTTGATAAAAGTCAAAAAATAACTTTTAATTTTGACTCTTATTTTTTAAGGCAAAAATTAAAAGTTATTTTTGACTTTTATTATTTTACTCAAGAAATAAAAGTTATTTTTTAACTTTTAATATTTTAAGGCAAAAATAAAAGTCATGAATTAAATATTGCATAGTAATACGCAATTATTATTGCTTTCAATGCTATAAATGATAAAACATCCGTATAGACTTCTGTAATATACACCAATTATTATTATTACCTATAAATAGGAGGCAATAAAACTAGGGTATTACTATGCAATACTTAATTCATGACTTTTATTTTTGCCTTAAAATATTAAAAGTTAAAAAATAACTTTTATTTTTTGAGTAAAATAATAAAAGTCAAAAATAACTTTTAATTTTTGCCTTAAAAAATAAAAGTTAAGAAATAACTTTTATTTCTGCCTTAAAAAATAAAAGTTAAAATTAACTTTTATTTCTTGACTTTTTCGATAAAAGTTACAGTTACGGTCCCTGGATTAAACAATTCGAACGTCAAAATAATATGAGCATCAATGTATTTGGTCACAATGGAACATCGCTTATAGGACCATACTACATAACAAAAGGAGAAAAACTTGTTCATATTAATCTCTTATTGCTCCAGTCCAATGAAAACTTCCACTATGTACTCATCACGGATATATCAAAGTAAGTTTCATTTGTGCATTTAAGAGAAATGTGTTTTCATATCTATTTAAAAAGTTACTTCTTATTGGTATATTTATTTATTTCTTATTTTAAATTCCTCTTTTCCTTAGACTCCTTCGTTCCAATATTACATATCATGATCATAAGATACATATATGCAACACCTGCATATTTTATACACATGATGATTATGTGTATAATCAACACAAAAATGTTTGTGGGAAAAAAGTCATCAGAATGCCCGAAGATGAATCTATCATCAAGTTTCAAAACTACTACAAACAGTTAGATGTACCATTTGTAATCTACGCAGACTTTGAATCTATTTTGGAAAAAGTTGATGATCCTGTAAGTAAAAGCACTACAAATGTACAGAAACATCATGCGTGTGCATTCGCTTATTTTATTAATTGTAGCTTTAAGAGAGAAAATAATTTATATAGACATTATTTTGGTGCTAATTCGGCGAATATATTTATCAAAAAAATAGTTGAAGATTGTACAGATATTTATCTAAATTATTTACTTAAAGTTAAGAAAATGTTCATGACCCCAATAGAAATAGCTCAATATAATAATGCACAAAATTGTCATATATGTAAGAAAATATTAAATAATGATAAAGCTAGAGATCATTGTCATCTTACGGGTAATTATCGTGGGGCAGCTCATAGCGACTGTAATTTGAATTATAAAACACCTCATTTTATACCGGTTATCTTGCATAACCTTTCTGCATACGATATGCACTTATTTTTCATAGAAATTTCTACTATAAAAAATTCCATAATAAAAGTGATTCCCCAGAACACAGAGCGTTAAATTTTCATCAGTTTAGATGCAAAACATGGATTTCAAAATAAATTGTTCAACAATTGTTTAAGCTGTCGTAAGTGCATCTTTTGTCGGCATTGGGTGAGCAACGACAAATTTTCTTAATGTGTTTTGTTTGTTTATTTTTCGTACATTTGTCACAATATGACACAAATTTCTTTACCATTCTTGACATGTTTTTCCAAATATATTTTTGTTTTAACTTGATGATAGTTTTTCTAATTCCTAAGTGACCTGCGTGTGTGGCATTGTGGTATTCGTCAATTAGTTTGTATTGCAATATTGCATCTGTTATTTTTGTTGGGGCATTGTATATTAATATTTTTAGTTGAGGACTTTTGTTATTTATCTTTATCTTGGCATATGCTTCTTTTATTTCTTCTTTTGTATATATTTTAAATATTTCATCATTATTTGATAGCGCTAATTCTTTTATATTTTCTTTCTTCATTTTAGATATCAGTTTCCTCAGAATCGAATCTAGTTTCGCTGATTTATCGCTGAATCTTGCTAGCTTATTAATTTCATTATTAATTTCACTATTCACATTTTGGGTATGTAACTTCTTCATTGTCGAATCTGGTTTCGATAAATTATTATTACATCCTATATTCATATTTTTGGTACGCAATTTCTTCATGTTCGAATCTGGTTTCGATGAATTATCATTACGTCCTATGTGCACAATATTATCTTCAATAATTATATCTTTTTCTTCTATATTTTCGCTTTTATTAAATTGCAATTTTTTCATATTTTTGACGTCATTAATGGATATGCATTCCCATATTTGAAGTTGTTCAGACTTCTGAGAATTACATTTTTCCATATTTCTTTCTGTTGCGCGCGCATTATTTTCATTTATATTATTGTTAGTTGCCTCATTGTTTTCTTTTATATTTGCCTCATTAGTATTATTTTTCATTGCTCTTGTAATTGCTAATAATTTTTTTTCTTTTTCATCGTTTTCTAATGGTATCATTTGTCTTAATATGTCAGAGTCAATTTTTATTCTTGAAAGTGCATCAGCATTAGTGTTCATTTTTCCTTTCTTATAAATAATTGTAAAATCATAATCACTTAACTCTAGTCTAATTCTTGTCATTTTAGATGAAGGGTTCTTATGTGAAAAGAGCGAAATTAAAGGTCTGTGGTCTGTTACTACTATGAATTGTCATCCATATAGATAAGGTTTAAAATAATTTATTCCCCAGTGTATTGCTAATAGTTCTTTTTCAATGACTGGTTTATTCATGTCATGTTTTTGTAATGCTTTACTTGCATATGAAATTGGTAAATCTTGTCCTATTTCTCCTTGTGATAGTACAGAACCTAACGCGCAGTTTGAAGCGTCAGTTGTTAGTATAAAAGGTTTTCAAAATCTGGGTATTGTAATATAGGTGGGTTGATTAGTTTTTCTTTTAGTGTTTCGAAGGCATGTTGGCATTGTTCTGTCCATTTGAATTCTGTCGATTTCTTTAAAAGTGCGTTTAGATCTTTAGCGATGTCAGCAAAATTAGGTATGAATTTTCTGTAATAATTGCAAAATGCAATGAATCGTCTTACTTCGTCTGTGTTTTTAGGTATTGGATAAATTTTTATTGTTTCATATTTAGATGGGTCTGTCTTTACACCGTCTTTTGTTATTAAATGTCCCAAGTAAATCCCTTCTGGTCTTAAAAAACAACATTTCTTTGAATTAAGTTTTAGATTGTACTTTTGAAGTCTGTCCAGTACTTTTATTAAATTTTGGTTGTGATGGTTTAAGCTACATCCATATACTATTATGTCATCTACATAAAGAAATGCTTCGGATTCTAGTCCGGAAAGTGCTATTGTTAGCATTCGTTGAAAGCTGTTTGAAGAAATTTTTAGTCCGAAAGGGAGTCTTTTGAATTGATAGTGGCCTTGAGGCGTAGAAAATGCTGTAAGTGGTCTAGATTCTTCATTTAATTCAATCTGGTGAAATGAGCTTGTAATGTCTAGTGTAGAAAACCATTTGGCATTATATGGGCTAATTGATGGTTCTATTATATCATCATCAAGCATTGTTTGTACTTGTTCGTTTATTATTTCAGTATGTGCATGAGGTAATCTGTAGAGCTGTGCCAAATCGTTCTTTTCAGTGACCGCTCATTTTCGTTCAATTAGCAAAAAATTGACCCGTTCGTTCAATCGTTCACTTTTGAACGACAGTATGAAACAATGCTATTTTGTAAGAATTCATTATTAAAAATAAAATCGGTTGTATATACGAGTGTTTAAATAATGTCAATAAATGAATTGAAGAATTTATTAAAAAAAAGTTGAATTATTTATTTAAAAAATTATATTTAAATTCATTTTATAAGCAATTTCTTGTTCTTTCGACTAGAATATTGTACATTTTATTTTGGCTTAATATTTAGTTTAATATTAAAAAAGGTACTTTTGTTTGGTTTTATTAGTTTTTTTTCTTTAGATAATTAATAAAAGTATTGTAACTCTTTTATCGTTATTTATTTATCAAAAGCGCATCAATGTTACTTCTCAAAGTTCAAGTTAAAAATTTGTTCTCAAAAATATTTTACCGGAAGCAAAAAAATATCTTAAGCACTACAAATTCATTTTAGATTGAGGTAATGAAATCATTTATATGTGTATAAACATATATACAATTAAGGACTAACCTCTTTATACACCCATAATTTTTATGGTTTGACCAAAATTTGGAAGAAATTTGAAAAATTTATTACCCAATATTTGGGGTGCTAATAAATATGTTTATACAAAAAATTTAAAATTAATTCATAATTATAATAACAACAATATTAACAAACATATTAAAAATTCATTGTACAAAAATTGTCATACAGTCGTAAACTACATGAAAAAATATGTGCAAAAAACTTGGGGACGTCATCTTGTCTGAAAATTCAGCGATTTTCGGTACGATACTATCAACAAATGACAGCAGAATATGTTTTAATACGTACATATGAAGACTTATGGAATGAATATTTAATATTTTTATTAGTATTGTTGTTATTATAATTATGAATTAATTTTAAATTTTTTGTATAAACATATTTATTAGCACCCCAAATATTGGGTAATAAATTTTTCAAATTTCTTCCAAATTTTGGTCAAACCATAAAAATTATGGGTGTATAAAGAGGTTAGTCCTTAATTGTATATATGAAATACCGATTAAAACTAACGTCCAAATATATGTATAGATATGTAATGGAAATAGATTTAGAAAACCTTTTTATAAGCTTTATCAACTTCTTAAAACTTCATCGTTTTCATACCTGATTAACTTTAATCTTGATTATATAAAAAAAAATACTTTGTATAAAGTGACTTTAAAAAAAACGACTTTCGCTTTTATAATCAAGTTACTTTGTACGTTATTCGATATTAGGAATGTTTTTTAGTTTTGTCAAAAAGTAAAAGTATATAACATTTGTAATAAAAAAGTTTAAAAAAATTGGAAAACGATTCTATGGTTTTTTCATTAAAAAGAAATAATAATTGTTTTGGCTACATACGTACATAGATTGTATGTTGTGAAAAATATTTTGATTTAAATAATCTGAAAAGTGAAAAAATAAGACAATTATAGTTAAATGAATCTGTATTACATAATTCTACGTTTGTTACCTTTTAATATTCCAAGGGTTTACATATTTCGCTGAAGAAAAATAAGGCTTGACACTTTATTTGATTTCAAGCATGTCCGCCGATTGGTAAGTATATTTCCCATTGAAGAAAATATTCGTTCGCATGGTACAGAAGTTGCCACTATGCAGAGGCGCTTAAGAACGAAAGTATAAACTCGTGGGTATAACTTTTTCCTTTCGTTCCACCATATTAATGGATCTTGAACTCTTTCCAAATATTCTTCATTAAGGTATTTGTCAAACTCTCGTATGGCTGCGGCTGAGTTGTTGTCTGGACGAGTAGTTTTGTAGTACTCCTGATCATATTCTGCCCAAAAGCTAAATCCCTCCGCGGTACTTACAGTAGCGTTTTCTTGGAGGCTAGTGTCATCAGTACTAGTATTCGGCAAGCTTACCGTACACAGTTTTGCTCTCAAACTTTTAACTACGGCCTGATAACAGATTTCACTTTTAAACCCTCTTCGCTTGAACCGGGGATCCAAAATTGTGCTTTCCGAATACAAAACATTTCTTTCGTATTCTCCGAAACGAGATCTCATCTCACATTTAATTTTCGATATTAATGCGGATATTTTGCTGTCTGTGGAAACGCATTTTGACATGAAAGAATCCAGAATGTTGCAAATCACTATAATTTTTGATAATGTAACATTCTTTTCTGCACACATTTCTACTGTTACTTCATAGAAAGGTTTCAAAATGGGAATTATTTCATTAATATAGTCCCAGTCCTGTAAGGAAAGTAGCAAATCTGGTCGTTTCAGAGATAAAGTTGATATTACAGGATCTTTGGTGTCAACAATTCTCTCAAGCATTATATATGAAGAATTCCATCTTGTTTCAACGTCTTGTTTGAGTTTGAGCTCAGGCATTCCCATTTGTCTCTGAGTTTCGAAAAGCTTATAAAGGCCTTGTGAGCTTCTGTGAAAATATTCTACAATTTTTCTTACTTTTGTTAGCGTTTCTCCAACTTCACCTAATGCTGCCTGTACAATTAGGTTTAGGGAATGAGCAAAACAGCCCACGCTACGCCACTGTCCCATACGGACTGCTGCCAGAATATTTGCTGCGTTATCACTCACTACAGCAGAGACTTTATTGGAAATTTCAAACTCTGCCATAGCATTTTTTAAAAATGCACATAAATTTTCAGCAGTATGTCTCTCAGAAAAGTGATCGCAAGCAATCAAGTACGACTGCAGTTGGGTGTTTTGATCAATATAGTGAGCTGTTATGGCGACATAGCTGGCATTATTTCTGGAAGTCCATCCATCTGTAGTAAGGCATACTGCTACTGATGACCGAATTTTTAATTTCACATTTTCAAGTATTTCCATGTGAACACTTGGCAGCAAGTTTTTTGACAGAGTCTTTCTAGTTGGCAATTGATACCCTGGGCAATGCGAGACTTCAGTTATTAGCTCTCTGATGGCAGGCTCGTCGACAAAACGTAAAGAGTGATTGCCCTGCGCGACTGCTTTCAGCACTAGTCTGTCTATCCGTTGCACCTTACGAATCGGTGGAGGTTTTGGTATGAATTGAGTAATTCTTTGCTGCTGAAATATGGTTTGCGAGCTGGTAGATGGTTGCAAGCTGGTAGGCGGTTGTGAGTTGGTAGACGGTTGTGAGCTGGTAAGTTGCGAACTTGTTCAGGGCTGCATGCAAGTTTGTGGCAAGTTTGTAGAGGGCTGTATGTTGGGTGAAATCTGTTGATCTGGTGACAGTCCCTCTGTGCGCGAAACTGTGGCAATATGTCGCTGTAGTGACCGAGGCGTTGAGGGATGTTTGGACTTCAGGTGACGATTGAGATTTCCAGTAGATCCCCCTGTTACGCTTAAAGACGTTTTGCAATAGCTGCATTTGGCACGATTTGGTCCATCTTCTGTGAAATGCAACCAAACTTCGCTGCTCTTTCTATATGCCATTTCAACTATTTTTTTTTGTTATAACAATTTTTAACACTTTTTAATTAAATAATACTTTGTAAAACACTTTATAAAAAACACTAGTAAAAATAATTCTTGTGGAAAGACTGTTAAATCAAATTATAAAATGAATGATGGCAGTGCCCCAGCGATGCTAAAAAGAATTTAGTATATACGTACCTAAACCTTTTAAAACAACTCTTCTCAATACACAAAAACTCAACTCAAACAAAAAGACATAACATACATTATGTAGGTTTATGGTTTGCGGCACAGTATATTCAAAATACATTATCTCTGCAGCAAACCAAAAACCAACCGACGATACAAGTAAATAGCAAACACATGAACGAAAGCAAATTTGACATAAAAGACTTGAACGACAAACTGAATGAACGAAAACATCAAGCGGTACACTACTGATCCAAAAGCATTAAGTAAAATCACCGGATCAGTTCGTTCAATTAAGTGATTCGTTCAATTTAACCCGTTCGTTCATGAGCTACACAGCTCTAGTAATCTGTAGTTTTTTATGTACACTGGTGTATAATATAATAGTTTAATATTTCATAGTTTTTAAGTGGGTCAGTTTGGAGTTTAATGCCTTTTAAAATTATTTCATCATTTGTTGTATTTAATATTTTTAAATGAGTCATGCCGTTTTTCGGTGCTATTGAGTTACTTAAAAATAGGCCTGGTTTTAATTCATTATAAAAATTACGCTATCTTCAGTTAAGTTTAATTTTAATGCTTGTATTATTTCTGTTCTTGGTGGTATTTTTATTTGTAGTGACGTAAATGATTTTGTATGCATTGGAAGTGTTATAGTTGTATTATCTGTAAATATGGAAATTGTGAATGTTTCGTAATCTATTTTGAAAAGGTATTTCTTGAGAAAATCTCTACCTATTATTCCGTCTGTTTCTATGGGAAAGTCTGAATCTACTATATGAAATTGGTGTAAGCATATTTCATTTGCTAAATTTAGTTCTTTTTCTATTGTGTCTAGTGAATGGATTTCTTCTGTAGTAATGCCTGTTAATTTGCATTTTTCTTCTTCGTTTAAAAATTCATATTGGAATTCATTTTGCATTCGACAAAGTGATATGTCAGCTCCTGTGTCAATAAGAAATGTGAAAGTTTTGTTTTTGTACTTAGTGGTTATGAAATTTGTGTTATTATCAGATACTTTGTGTATTTTTAAATTTGGCTGTCCGGAATATCTCTGTATTCCGAGCCTAATGCGCTTCCCGAATCTTGTATTGTGTGCATATGTCTGTTGTTATTATTTCTGTATGTGTTATTTTGTCTATTATTACTGTTTCCATTCCTATTATTGAAGGTGTTATTTCTAGTGTTTGGATTATTGTTTCTATTAAAATTTTTATTGTTTTTATAGTTATTAAAATTGTTTCCTCTATTAAAATTGTTATTTCTGGAGTTAAAAAATTTATTGTTTATGTTATTATTACTGCGATTTGTATTGTTAAAGTTACTATTCTTTCTATTCTGATTTCTATTATTAAATCTAATTCTCTGATGCATAATATGTGCTTGGGCATTTGAATTGTTGGATTCTTCTGCAATTTCTAAAGCTTCTGCAAATGTTTTTACTCTGCTTGCTTCTATTGTTTTTATTATTTCTCTATTGGCTAATCCATTTTTAAATGCGTTAAATGCAATGATACCATTTGATTGTATTATTGCATTTCTGCTTTCTTCACCTATGCTTGATATTTGTAATTCGTTTAATTCTGAAATTAAACTTTCAATTTTGTCTGCGAATTTTCGTATGTCACCTTGTTGTGATATTTTATTTAAGTCATTTAAGAAGCTATTTGGTGTTTGTTTTGTCTTATAATTTTTCTTTAGTTCTTTTATTAATTCTTCTAAATTGTTTGGTATACTGGTTTGCTTTATTCTATTTTGTACTTTTTGATCTAATCTTGTTTTAAAAACGAATTGAAAGAAATTGGGTTTCTTTGTATCATCTAGGGTGTCTTGAATCAATTCCAAATTGGCTATGAATGGGTTAAGTTCTTCCTTTCTACCAGAGTAAATGGGAATTAATTTTGCAATTGATGCAAGCTCTGAAGCGTTCATTGTCATTGTTGCAGTTGGTTGTGTCATGTCTGAGTTTTTCGAAATTTTTCTGATTAATTGTTGATGTAGAGAGCTAGGTATTTCTAATTCTAATCCTTTTCTTGTTGATATTTTTGAAAGTTTATCTCTTATATCTAAGAAAAATGCGTCGGCTGTGACTTTGTGTGAAGTTGTCAGTCGATTATAGTTTACTTTTAATATTACTCTTATTTCTTCAAATTTTGTTATTAAATTCTGTATGTGTTTTTCAATTGTCTCGTCTTTTGTTGCTCTATCAGTGTGTTTATACTTGTATTATACATGTACTTTATTTCTTGTGGGATGCAAACGTGACGTGAACAAAAATGTATCCACGTACATGTACATATCTTTGGGGAATTTTGACTCAGGAGAGATGAGTTAATGATACGGGTTTGAGAATAAGAAATGAAACGACGTACTTACATTTCACAATCCGTTTATTTAGGTTTAGCAAATATTACAAAATATTGAATTTGGGTACAATTAAAAAATTTCAACTTCCTTCAAGTGTGTGTGGTTTTCTCAGTTGTCGTGAACGGAAAGAAAAAATTGTAAAAGGGATCCTACCTGACCGGCAGGGTCGTTAAAAAGACAAAATTTTCGTTCAAAAGGTTCGTTAAATTAATTATAACACAATACGAATAATTCACAATTTGATCAGAAATGGGTATATATATATATATCAAAAAAAAAAAAATAATAATAATAATAATATAAAATAGTAGTCTTTTTATGGGAATTGTTAAAATTTAAGTTTAAAATTTTTAAACGCACTAATAATCCCAAATTATTATTTTACTTATTAAGTAAAATATTTTTTATTAAAAATACATTGAAATTGATTATTGAGGGGCTTAGCTGGATCCTATGCGCATTTCACTGTTGCTAATGCAGATCATCAGGGAACCTTTACCCAAATTTCTTAGAACAACTAGAGTTATTATGTTATAAACTTTCATTTAAACAAATGAGAAGCCTAACAACAAATAACAAAGTTGAAACAAGAACTCAAGAATCAACATGTTTTTTTATTTTCTTACTTTACCATTGCTACATTGGCTGACTTCTTTTCAGCTTCAAATTGTAGTTGTAAGAGTATGTAAAAGAAAATAAATGTAAATAACAACAACAGCTATTAAAGAATAGAGTGTTGCCACACAAGTATTTTTGACCGGGTGCAGTCAAGTTAATAATTAGTCTTTTTATGGGAATTGTTAAAATTTAAGTTTAAAATTTTTAAACGCACTAATAATCCCAAATTATTATTTTACTTATTAAGTAAAATATTTTTTATTAAAAATACATTGAAATTGATTATTGAGGGGCTTAGCTGGATCCTATGCGCATTTCACTGTTGCTAATGCAGATCATCAGGGAACCTTTACCCAAATTTCTTAGAACAACTAGAGTTATTATGTTATAAACTTTCATTTAAACAAATGAGAAGCCTAACAACAAATAACAAAGTTGAAACAAGAACTCAATAATCAACATGTTTTTTTATTTTCTTACTTTACCATTGCTACATTGGCTGACTTTTTTTCAGCTTCAAATTGTAGTTGTAAGAGTATGTAAAAGAAAATAAATGTAAATAACAACAACAGCTATTAAAGAATAGAGTGTTGCCACACAAGTATTTTTGACCGGGTGCAGTCAAGTTAATAATTAGTCTTTTTATGGGAATTGTTAAAATTTAAGTTTAAAATTTTTAAACGCACTAATAATCCCAAATTATTATTTTACTTATTAAGTAAAATATTTTTATTAAGAATACATTGAAATTGATTATTGAGGGGTTTAGCTGGATCCTATGCGCATTTCACTGTTGCTAATGCAGATCATCAGGGAACCTTTACCCAAATTTCTTAGAACAACTAGAGTTATTATGTTATAAACTTTCATTTAAACAAATGAGAAGCATAGCAACAAATAACAAAGTTGAAACAAGAACTCAATAATCAACATGTTTTTTTATTTTCTTACTTTACCATTGCTACATTGGCTGACTTCTTTTCAGCTTCAAATTGTAGTTGTAAGAGTACGTAAAAGAAAATAAATGTAAATAACAACAACAATGTATTTTTAATAAAAAATATTTTACTTAATAAGTAAAATATTAATTTGGGATTATTAGTGCGTTTAAAAATTTTAAATATAAAATATAATTCATAAATTTCGAATTCAATAGTTGAAAACCAGGGTAAATAAGTTGAGAATAAAGTAAATATAAATATTTTAGTTTATAGAACTTTAGACATCTTGGGCACCTTGGCCAATATGGCCAAAATATTACATGGTTTTATGTAGACGTTGCAGTGTCCGCAGAGCACCGAGCAAAATGCGTCTTGGACTAGATGTTCGAATCCTTGACGTCTCTCTTGCACGTTCAGATGATGGGCCATCATTTCTCTGATTTTGTCGCGGTTTGACACGATTCTTGCCCAATCGATCATGTACCATTGTAGGTTGGGTCCTCCTGTCATTTTGACGAGACGTGGATCGTGTGTCTCGCGTTACCATTCTATTGGTTGGTTTCTGCACTTTACGTTGCGAACTTCTTCCTTTTGGCTGATGAAGCAAGGTATGGTGAGCCCACCCGCATTTTTTACAGACTTCGGCTGACGAGCAATCGTTGGTTTTATGGGAAGTTGCCATACAATTGCGCTCCTCGATACTCATCTTTAGAAAGCGCTTACCAAATCGAAGTGAGTGATAACGCTTGCATAACCGACATTGATGGATGTCTGGATTTCTAGGTGGCCTGTGAATTAAAAAAGGTTATTAAGAAGATTATAGTGAATCAAGGAGAGAGCATAATGAAAATGTATATATGAAAATTAGGGATAAGTGTTTTTGGGAAGAGATTACATGAGTTCATTATAAATAATATTTACGACATTGGAGACCTAAAATCTATTTTTTGGTCATTATCGCCCACTTTGATGGGGAGGACACACAATTTAGCAATCGCCCTAGTTATCGTTCCCGTTTGGGTTTTTAAATCAGCGACTCGTACGAGACCATCATTGCCGTAATAAAGTTTAGTAATTCTCGTGAGCTTCCATTCATTCGGGGGAAGGGGGTCGTCTTTGATTACTACAAGTTGTCCCTCGCTAATGTTTTCTTCCAATCTTTGCCATTTGTATCTCTTTTGTAGTTCCTTGAGATATTCGTCGTTCCATCTCTGAGCAAACTGGTGATGCAACACCTTCAATTTCTCCCAGCTGTCTCGAAGAGTTAGAGATTGGTTAGGCACCTCAGGAAGAGCTACTAAAGGAGCTCCGCGGAGAAAATGACCAGGAGTAATTGCGAGAATCTCACTGGGATCATCGGACATAGGCGACAGGGGGCGGGAATTTAGGACTGATTCGATTCTAGTGAGAAGAGTGGTGAATTCTTCAAATGTGTATTTATTGTTTTGGGCCACCTTTTTAAAATGCAACTTGAACGATTTTACCCCGGCTTCCCACAATCCTCCCATGTGTGGTGCATTCGGTGGAATGAATGACCACTGAAGCCCTTGAGAAGCATATTTTCCAGACATATCATGAGAGATACTTTTAACAAAATTTTCGTATTCCAATCGTATCGCACGTTCAGCGCCCACAAAATTTGTTCCGCTGTCGGACATAACTCGTTCAGGTAATCCTCGTCGTCCAATAAAACGTGTAAATGCCGCTTGGAAACTGCCGGTGGTCAGATCCGAACATAATTCGAGGTGTATGGCTTTCGTAGAAAAGCAGACAAAAACACATACATATCCTTTGTGGTAAGGGGCATTTCTTACAATGGATGTTTTTATTGAGAAGGGGCCTGCGAAATCTAAACCTGTAAACGTAAAGGGCAACGAGAAGGAGCTTCTTTCTGATGGCAGAGCTCCCATTATTTGTGACTTTACTTGTTTCTTGTATCGGATGCACGGAATACAATTCCGAATACAATATCTGATGGCTGTCCGTAGGCGAGGGACAAAATATTCCCCTCTAACTGCTCTCAACATTAAGTTAATTTCTGCGTGCATAAGGAGGTTATGTGTATAATCAATAAATAGTTTGCAATATGTTGAGCTGACTGGGAGAATTATCGGGTGGCGTTCGTTCAAGGGAAGCTCTGCATTAGAAATTCTGCCGTTCGATCGAATGACAAGATTTTCATCAAGGTACGGGTTTAAGGGGTATAAGGTGCTTTTTCTATTGACCCTTTTGAATTTCACTAAGGAATGAAATTCCGCATTATAATGTAAAATCTGAGTTATATGGAGCAATTTATACTTTGTGTTTGAAAACTCTTCACAATATATATTTGGAATTTCATTTTTTATGAGTGAGATAGCTTCATTGGAGATATATTTTTAGTCTGAGAAACGAGAGACAAGCGCGATCTTGATGGGGTTTGCAGTCTTTTCTTAATGACATCGAGAAATCTATAAACGTATGTCATTACTCTCACCGCTTTATCCCATTTTGAAAAACGCTTTAACACATCCTCATTCATCCCCATGTTATTGTCATTTCCTCCGTTAAAGTTTAGGTGGAAAGTTAAGATTTTGTGCTTGACTTCTAAATAATGCTCTTTTAACGATATGGGCTTTGGCCATTCTTCGGGCCTTTTTTGAAACCAGGCTGGACCGTTCCACCACAAAGTATTTTCTCTGAGTTGGTCAGCATGGCACCCTCTAGAACCTAGATCTGCCGAATTATCACCAGAGCTAACGTGGCGCCAAGTGGTGTTTCCACATTCCGTCTGATTTGTGCCGCGCGATTAGCGATGTAAGTCTTCCAAATATTAGGGGGTTTATCAAGCCATCCTAGGACAATAGAGGAATCCGTCCATAGAAAGAGATCATATTGGGGGAATGGTATGGAATTAGTGATTTGTTTCACCAATTTTGATAACAGGACGGCACCGCAAAGTTCTAAGCGAGGGATGCTTACTGGATCAATAGGGGCTACTTTTGTTTTTGCCGCGAATAAGTGAGAAACGATTGACAAGTCTGTTTGAATTCGGAGATATATTGCTGCACAATAGGCCCTTTCCGATGCGTCGCAGAATCCGTGGATTCATGTTACTTGGGAAGGAGTAAGTCCAATCCATCGCGGAATTTTTAGAGCGGAGATTAAAGGAAGGTTTTCGGTGAACTTGTTCAAGCTTCTAACGTGCCGGATTTAACGCTTTCGTCCCATCCTGTCCCATCTAACCACAGCCTTTGGAGAATAATTTTTGCTTGGATAATAACAGGAGAAATCCAGCCGGCCGAGTCAAACAATTTCGCTACGTTCGACAAGATCTGTCGTTTAGTTATCGAATTTGTAGTGGGTATAGGCTCAATTGTGTAGGAAAAACAATCAGCGAGCGCATTCCATTGAATACCTAGAGTTTTCGTTGTACTGGTTTCTTTAAATTTTAGAAAATCCGTAGCTAGAATGTCACTTTTAGGGACAGATGCTAGTATTTCGGGACAATTTGAAGTAATTTTCTTCAGCGGAAATCCTGCTGACTTGCAATAGTGAATCAATTGCAGATTTTTTATTATGCGAGCCTGACAAAATATCATCCACATAGGTCTCTTTGGTAAGTATATAAGCTGCTTGGGGATACAGCTCCGCAGAATCACGGGCCAATTGTACTAGGGTTCTAATAGCTAAATATGGAGCGCAATTTACTCCGAAAGTTACAGTTTCTAAAGCATAATTTTGAATAGGCTCATTTGGGGTTCGACGAAAGAGAAGTCGTTGAAACTGGGTGTCTTCATTGTGTACCAGGATTTGACGGTACATGTTTTCAATATCACCATTGAATACGTATTTGTAAAGCCTCCATTTTTAAATTAAGCTCATTAAGTCGGCTTGTAAAGTGGGACCTACATGAAGGACATCGTTTAGAGATAGTCCCGAGCTCGTCTTTTTTGACGCATTAAAGACTACTCTGACTTTGGCGGATTTGCTCTCGGGTTTAAGTACTGAATGATGTAAATAAAATGAGTTATACCCATTGGGGGACACATTTTCCGACGAAGTTGTTGGCTTCATATGATTCATCGTAATATATTCATTTAAAACGTTTTTATATGATTCTGATAATTCGGGTTTCTTGCTTAGGGATCGCTCCATATTGAAATATTGCGCTTTTGCTATGGCTCGAGATGAACCGAGACACATTTCTGTTGGAAATTATGATTTAAAGGGGAGTTTTACTATGTAACGACCATCCTTATTACGAAGGGTCGTTTTCTTATAAAGTTCTTCACAAAACGCGTCTTCTTTAGATACTGGACGCTGAGTCGGAATCTCTTCTTGCTCCCAAAACTTTCTTAATTGGTCGCCAAGGGGATCGTATGCGACTTCTGTCACTCCAAGTGAAAATACGGAAACGGGCTCAAAACTAACTGGACCACTGAGTACCCATCCGAAAATAGTGCGTTGAGCCATTAGTGAAGTAGAAACTTTTCTTGTTCCTTCGAGAAAAACTTGTGGCAGTATGTTACTGCCAATCAACAGATCTACACGACTAGCCAAATGAAAATCGGGGTCGGCGAGATCGATATCTTTGATGAAATCGTAGGGAATATCAGACCTAGAGAGCGAACAACTGGCTAGCATACGGGTAATTTTGGGAACAACAATTGCCTGTACGTCTACATACCGATCATATTTCTCGGAATATAGCATAAACCGGCAAATTGAATTCGATTGGGCTATCATTTGACCACCAATACCATGGATTTGGAACGCCTTCGGTTCTGTCGGGAGCATTAGTTGTTGTTGTAGCCTTTTAGAAATAAACGTTTTTTTCAGAACCTTGATCTAGGAAAGCTCGTGCTTTGAAATGTTCTCCTTGATGACTGATTTTTAATATTGCTGTGGGAAGCAATGTAGTGCCGTTGGCGCTGGAGTTATCAATGTTAGCGACGTGAGTCGTAGTTGGAAGGGCCCCTCTTGCCCTTCCTTGAGCTGAAGTTTCAGGGCCATGATTGTCAGGGGCTTCAGCATTGAAATTTGCATGTTTTACGAAATGCAGTAAAGAATGGTGATTCTTCTGACAATGAGAACAAGAGAACTTACTCGGGCAATCTTTACGCAAATGAGTGTATGCTAAGCAGTTAAGGCATATTCTCTTTTCAGAAACAAATTGGTTTCTTGCTTGTGGACTCAGGTTTAGGAATTGGGAGCAATTTCTTAAAGGGTGACTTGAGCTGCACATTTTACAAAGATTTTGAGAGCTTTCTGCCTTAGACGGGTTGGGCTTTACGTTTGCGTCTTTCTTTTTTTCATTAAACCGTGAATCTTGGTTTCGAGATTCCAAGCGCTCGACTACCTCACATCTGTGAGAAAGAAAAGCATCTAACTTTTCCCATTTTACTAGTTTCTTGTGGGATGCGAGAGATTGTTCCCACAAAGATAGGATTTCGATAGGTAGTTTGCTGGCACATAGCATAATTATAAATGAATCCCACTCCCCTATTGGGACATTTTGAGCTTTTATTGCGGAAAGACAGTCATTAATAGTGCTTTGAAGGGTTTGGAGAGCTGTGCTACTTTCGTTCGAAATTGGGGACAAATTTAAGAGAATCTTAATTTGATTTTCCACCAGAATTCGTTGGATCTCATACCTGTCTTTCAAAGCTTCCCAGGCAATGGTGAAGTTATCAGAGCATAACTTGTATTTCTTGATAATTGCACCTGCTTGTCCTTGTACTTTTAACCTAAGGTGATACAATTTTTGGACTGGTGGTATTCTAGGATTATCTATATAGACCGCAGTAAACATGTCGCGGAAGGACGGCCATTCGTCATACCCCCCATAAAAAGTGTCTGTATCGCAAGGAGGGACGTTGACGTGAGAATATGAATTCTCGTTGGCTGGGGCTTCAATTATTTGAATGGGAGTACTGCAAATGAAAGTTTTTTGAATATCAAGAATCTTTGCCTTACACTTGTGGAAAGCACGAGTACACGCGGAGTATTTTCGTTGTGCAGATTCTAAAAATTCTTCACTAATCTTTTCATTTTTTGAAGTGCGAACCATCCTATAGGACTTATGCACGTTCTGCCATCGATCGTTTAAATCTTGGAGATTGACTTCCAAAATGGAATCTGTGAGGTCTTCTATTGGAAGGTTTTCGAACTCAGCGCAAAAGGTGACCAAGTCATCCGTATCGAATATAAACTCCTCATCCATCTTTAATGAAACTTTAACGTAAATTGCTGGTATTGAGGAAGTTCAAGCACAGTCCGTTCTTTATACTTAAAAATGTTCGCTGGGATTTGTGACCCAGATGAAAATTAATTTAATTAAATTTGAGTAAACAATTTTATTATTGTTAGGAAATATGAGCTAGTGATTTCAAAAATTAAATCTTCGCTGGGATTTGCAAAATTTGTAGTTATTACTACTTGAGTACACCACTTAATTGTTAATAGGAAATAAGTTAGCTAGTTCAGGAATGAAAATGTTTGCTGGGATTAGCAAAATTTAAATTTTTAGGCTTTAAGGAAACTCTTTTGTTATTGTTGTTCAAAAGGGAGTCAGTGAGAATTCAGAAAACTAAAATGTTTGCTGGGGTTTGCAAAATTTTAAGTTTCAATTTGAGTAACTACCTTTGCTATTGATATTAAAGAAAAGATAGCGAGAGTTCAGAAACTAAAATGTTTGCTGGGAGTTGCAAAAATTTAGTTTTTCAATTTGAGTAAATACCTTTGCTATTGATGTTAAAGAAAAGATAGCGAGAGTTCAGAAACTAAAATGTTTGCTGGGAGTTGCAAAAATTTAGTTTTTCAATTTGAGTAAACGCTTTCTCTATTGATATTCAAGAAAAGATAGCGAGAGTTCAGAAACTAAAATGTTTGCTGGGAGTTGCAGTAATTTAGTTTTTCAATTTGAGTAAACGCTTTTGCTATTGATATTCAAGAAAAGATAGCGAGAGTTCAGAAACTAAAATGTTTGCTGGAAGTTGCAAAAATTTAGTTTTTCAATTTGAGTAAACGCTTTTGCTATTGATATTCAAGAAAAGATAGCGAGAGTTCAGAAACTAAAATGTTTGCTGGGAGTTGCAAAAATTTAGTTTTTCAATTTGAGCGAACGCTTTTGTATTTGTATTCAAGAAAAAATAGCGAGAGTTCAGAAACTAAAATGTTTGCTGGAAGTTGCAAAAATTTAGTTTTTCAATTTGAGTAAACGCTTTTGCTATTGATATTCAAGAAAAGATAGCGAGAGTTCAGAAACTAAATGTTTGCTGGGAGTTGCAAAAAATTTAGTTTTTCAATTTGAGTAAACGCTTTTGCTATTGATATTCAAGAAAAGATAGCGAGAGTTCAGAAACTAAAATGTTTGCTGGGAGTTGCAATAATTTAGTTTTTCAATTTGAGTAAACGCCTTTGCTATTGATATTCAAGAAAAGATAGCGAGAGTTCAGAAACTAAAATGTTTGCTGGTAGTTGCAAAAATTTAGTTTTTCAATTTGAGTAAACGCTTTTGCTATTGATATTCAAGAAAAGATAGCGAGAGTTCAGAAACTAAAATGTTTGCTGGGAGTTGCAATAATTTAGTTTTTCAATTTGAGTAAACGCTTTTGCTATTGATATTCAAGAAAAGATAGCGAGAGTTCAGAAACTAAAATGTTTGCTGGAAGTTGCAAAAATTTAGTTTTTCAATTTGAGTAAACGCTTTTGCTATTGATATTCAAGAAAAGATAGCGAGAGTTCAGAAACTAAAATGTTTGCTGGGAGTTGCAAAAATTTATTTTAAACGACCAATAAAAAAAAAGGGAATTTGGTAATTATCAATTTATATTGTGACTCAAAAGTATGTCACTCAATTTCTTGCATTTCAGCGTTTTTATTATTTTGGGTTGTGTTGCAATGCTTGTGCATTGAACTGATATTACAGCAATGCAAGTAATTTCTGTTACAGTGCATTACTATAAATGTGGTACACTACAAGGGTATGGTGTAATTTGTTTTTTAGTGTAAGTCTGCAACTAATTTTTTGATTATTTTGAGGACAAAATGGCAAATCATTATGTAGATCATTCACTGAATCGGGATAATCTATATCCACTTCCAAAATGTACCCGTACTCTGCAGTATCAGAAATTTTTTTAACATCAAAATCAGTATCACATACCCACTCAAATTCACCGCAAGGAAGATATTCCGACATCGCCCAACCATACAAATTGTTAGCGTCTAAATATACAAGAAATTCCGATGGTTTTGATGCATCAAAATCTTTTAAATACTTATTATTCGCCTTCGAATATCTTTGCGAGCATTGAACTAGTCCACCTCTTATTCCGTTTTGTATAAACATATACATTTCGGAATCAGTGAACAGTTCGAGTGAAACTTCTGTGGTTTTCAACATTGCATCCCAAGATAAGCCTGGTGCTGTATAATAGTGGCAGGGGTCCAAATCGTATATATCTTTAAAAATTTTCCTAAAATATTCAAACACGTCGGTTAAAAGAAGAACATCTGTCTTTAAATAGAGTTCAGGGGTTTACAGTTAAACTCTCTCCATATATTTTGAGCATGTTCATACTCGACTACATCACATTCTTCATTTGTTAGAATATTGAAGAACTCTTCTCTATTAGGGAGTCTAATATCCTTAAACTTAGTCATGGAATCCATGTAAGAGTACGGAAATACACCCTTTCTTCTAATCAGGTTGAAATGAGCTTCATCAACGAAACATGATCGAATAGTATTAAAATCATTGCTATCAAGATTTTTCGCTAAGGTATCTAAACTCGAAGCCATAAATCTAAACGAGTCTATAAATCTTATTTGAAATCCATGTTTTGCATCTAAACTGATGAAAATTGAAAGAGAAATAAAACGCTCTGTGTTCTGGGGAATCACTTGTATTGTGGAATTTTTTATAGTAGAAAGTTCTTTGAAAAATAAGTGCATATCGTATGCAGAAAGATTATGCAAGATAACCGGTATAAAATGAGGTGTTTTATAATTCAAATTACAGTCGCTGTGAGCTGCTCCACGATAATTACCCGTAAGATGACAATGATCTCTAACTTTATCATTATTTAATATTTTCTTACATATATGACAATTTTGTGCATTATTATATTGAGCTATTTCTATTGGGGTCATGAACATTTTCTTAACTTTAAGTAAATAATTTAGATAAATATCTGTACAATCTTCAACTATTTTTTTGATAAATATGTTAGCCGAATCTTCACCAAAATAATGTCTATATAAATTATTTTCTCTCTTAAAGCTACAATTAATAAAATAAGCGAATGCACAAGCATGATGTTTCTGTACGTTTGTAGTGCTTTTACTTACAGGATCATCAACTTTTTCCAAAATAGATTCGAAGTCTGCGTAGATTACAAATGGTACATCTAACTGTTTGTAGTAGTTTTCAAACTTGATGATAGATTCATCTTCGGGCATTCTGATGACGTTTTTCCCACAAACATTTTTGTGGTGATTATACATATAATCATCATGCGTATGATGCGTATGAAATAGACAGGTGTTGCAAATGTGTCTCTTATGATCATGATATGTAATATTGGAACGAAGGAGTCTAAGGAAAAGAGGAATTTAAAATAAGAAATAAATAAATATACCAATAAGAAGTAACTTTTTAAATAGATATGAAAACATCCCAGCAAAAAACTTTGCCTACTAGAATGCAAAAAAGTGTATGTACTCCTCAGTCGTAAGTACTTACAATTTGACTGAATAACCCATTATTTTTGTTTGAGAAGTTCAAAAAGTATGCGGTACCCTATACTTTTTGCCTACAAACATACAAAAGTTAATAGATTACTGATTGCCTAAAAGTACTCAAAATTTAATGGGTTATTTTTTGCGTACAAATATGCAAAATAATATAGATTAATTTTTGCTTAAACTTATTAAAAATTAATTTGCTATATTTTCAAATTTTTTTATTTTAAATGAATAAAATTTTGTAACAAATTTCTCTAGATATACATATTTCCTTATTTACTGGAAAGTACTACAATAAGTACTTTCACGTAGTGATATAAATAAGTTCTTATTTTATTCATTTTATGACAGTCATTATTATGCAAATAAAATAATTAGATAAATAAGTACAACTCTTTACTTTGTAAGCCATTAAAAGAGTACTACCCATTACAAAATTTCGAAAATTTTTTGCTGGGATATTTCTCTTAAATGCACAAATGAAACTTACTTTGATATATCATTGATGAGTACATAGTGGAAGTTTTCATTAGACTGGAGCAATAAGAGATTAATATGAACAAGTTTTTCTCCTTTTGTTATGTAGTATGGTCCTATAAGCGATGTTCCATTGTGACCAAATACATTGATGCTCATATTATTTTGACTTTCGAATTGTTTAATCTGCTTCAATGGGAGTGGAAACTCTAGGCCTTCGAAATTTAATACAATTGCCCCTATACTAATATTCTCATCAGAAATGTTTGTTATATTATTGTTTCTATAGTTTTTCTGTTGTCTTCGATCTAAAGTACTATTTGTGTTCAAAGCCGCAATGATACACCATTTAAAGCAATAAATATCATTGTTCTCGACATTTATGCATGCACATTTCACTGCAATATTTTTTGGGAGAGGGATAAAGCTCGATCCTCTTATTATGGACGCCTTGTTTATATTAACTTCAAGGGAATTTATTGAAATCAAGGTCCATCCGCTATCCCTCTCTTAAAATTCTTCCATTTTAGCTCTTAGCTCCTCGGCCTGTTTCTTGTACATATCCTCTGTGTCATTAGACAAAGTCATTATTTAGAAATATGTACCAGTTGGGAAACATTCATCTCATCATTCACCGTCTTCATATAATCGCATGTGAGCTCCATATTAAATTTAAATGTAGTATGTATCCTACTACATTCAATTAGCTGTTGTAGTATAGAGCTCTTGGCAGATTTCAGAAACTGCTTCGGAAACATAACACCCTCATTTTTGTTGAGGAGGATATATGTCTCGATCCTCCCATTGAAGTTTGTCGCTCTTTTAGTGAGAAGATCTCCAATCTGTTCTAGGTGACAACTGTTTTTATGTTTTGTGGTTCTGACATGAGCCATGTAACCATTTGATGGGATCATCTCATCAAAATCCTCCCAATATTTTTTTTTGAAGATCAAGCTTACTAGTTCCATATGAGTGCGTTTCCATATGCTGATTTAGTTTTGTTTGGATCATAAAGACTTTATTGCAGATTGCACAACTTTTAGTATTCATTTTATATATTTGTTTATTAATTAATAATTATTTTATTTATTTTTTTTAATGCATGATTTTTATTTATTGTATCTTCATATGTGAACTAACAATAAGTATTCAAATCTTAAATCTAAAAATATAATTAGGCCCGACCAGTGTCGGACATAAGCTTAGTAATAGTTATATATAATACATAAGTAGTGATAGTCAAAAGGAAAAAAATAAAAGTATTTTCAAGAAGTCCCATCTGGAGTGCTATGAATAAGAGCCCTTGTGTCCCTCTTTTTTAGGCGGATGTGTCCAGTAAAGTTCAAAATATTACGGGCAAGCGGATTAGGATATGACTCGAGTTTTGTTAAATATTTGCCAGCGTATTTTGCAATTTCTTCAGTCACTAGTGGCATATTTAAATCACGATGTATATTTGAATTTTTTATATACCATGGAGCCAATGTTATTAACCGTACAATTTTGTTTTACCTTCGTTGGATTCTCTCGACATTAGACGCTGAAGCAGTGCCCCATAACTGTATTCCGTAGCACCATATTGGTTTCAAAATCGACTTGTATATTAAAAGTTTACAATCTAGACTGAGTGTTGAATTTCTACCAATCAGCCAATGTATCTGAGTTAATTTCAGTTTCATTTGTGTTAGCTTTGAGTCAATATGGGGCTTCCATGTAAGCCGTCGATCAAGGTGTATACCAAGGTATTTTACGTGTGAATGTTGAAGAACAACTTGATTGTTGATTCGAATTGGCGAACAAGTTTCCTTCGCAGGGTAAATGTTACCTGGACACACTTTTGCTCGTTTACTTTGATTCTCCATAAATTTAACCATAGTTCCAGTTGTGTAATATGTTCTTGTAGATATCGGGAAGCCTCGTGAGGGTTTTCGTGCATACTAAGGCAGGCTGTATCATCGGCAAACGTAGATGTATGGATATTGCTGCTCAAAGGCATATCACAAGTGTAAATCAAATACAAAACTGGCCCCAGTATGCTCCCCTGTGGCACACCGGATGATATAGATTCAGGCACGCTCATGAAGTAAACTTCCGGGTAGTAATATAACTTTCTAATAGTTTCAGAAAATTTATTGGTAAATATGATTTCAATTTTAAAATAAGACCTTCATGCCACACTTTATCACATGCCTGAGAAACGTCGATAAACAGCACAGAACACTACTTCTTTTCTTCAAATGTTCTTCTTATAAATTGAACCAATCTATGAGTTTGTTCGATAGTGCTCTGCTGACTTCTAAAACCAAATTGATGGTCCGGTATGCACCCACTACTAACTAGAATTGGGGACAATTTTGTCATGAGCAGTTTTTCGAAAAGTGTTGACACTGTTGATAGCAGACTTATTGGCCTGTATGACTCAGCCTTGGTAAGGTCTTTGCCCGGCTTTGGAATCATTTCAACTTTGGCAAGCTTCCAGCTATTTGGATAATACTCCAGTCGTAAAATGGCGTTAAAAATAAATAACAATACGAGGCAACTTTATTAGCATCTGGTTACTAATTCCATCAATACCCGGAGCTTTCTTCGGATTAAGTTCAGCAATTAGTTTTTGTACATCACACCTTCTAAATTTTATGGGTCGAGGGGGTAGCGCCACTACATTCGGCAATTCAATAACACCAGTACATGAGTTAGGAGTAAATACTGATTTTAAATGCTCAGCAAATATTTTACCTTTTTCAGTATCGCTTCTTGCCCAACCCCCTGTAGATGTACGCAGAGGTGGTTTAAACGCAGCAGGTGTTTTAAGCTTTCTAGCAGCGCGCCACAAAGAGTAATTAGTTGCTGGTGTGGCATCAAGACCTTCCACATAGTTTTTAAAATATGCAGTTTTTTCAAATGCAAGCAAGTCTTGGAGTCGTTAAGTGCACTCTTTAAATCAGATTTTATGTTGGGGCGATCGGTGCTGTTGCCATTCCCTTCTAGCTCTTCTTTTTTCACTTACGAGACGTTCAATATCCGTAGAATAAATTCTATTAAATTCAGTCTGCGGGTAGGAGGTAGTCGCATGTTCAGCAGCCTGTTTTATATTTTTGATAAGATTGCCAATGTTAAATTCAATATCTTCGGATGTTCTTAGCGTAATGTTTTCCGTACAATGAGTACTGAGATATTTTCTGAACCCCAGCCAATTAACACGGTTGATCGTCTTCACATACGGGTGAGGTAAGTCACTACTTAGTGGGCTACAAATTGTAACGATCGTGGGAGAGTGATCGGAGGAAAGATCTTGAGACGCTTCAACATGAACTAATTCCCTAGAAACATTTTTCATAACTCCAAAATCTATAACATCCGGAATTTTTTGTATGTCCGTAGGCTAGTAAGTGGGCCCCCACTCGAAATGACGTCCAAGCCCATTTTTGAAATTGTGTTGAACAATGCCCGACCTCTAGGTGTAATAAAACGCGAACCCCAGAACGTATGTGTTGCATTGTAGTCGCCAGCTGCTACGAAGCAAGGGCCAAGGGATTTGTAGAAATCCTCGTATTGGTCCTCAGTAATTGCGAATCTAGGAGGGGAGTAAATTGATTATATGACAAAATTAGTGCAAAAATTTTCGACACAAATATTCGTTGCTTGTAAATGTTCTTCGCAAATGTTGTCAATAATATAATGCTTGAGTCTTGACTTAATTAAAATTTCTGATCCACCGCATGCTCCTCCTCTCGGGTCCTTTGAATCATATAAGGTGTAGCCATAAATTTTAAAAAGGCTTCTCGAAGTCAAATGAGTCTCAGAGACCAACATTATATCAATATTTTTTTCCGTGAGGAAGTGCTCAAGTTCATTTTTATGTTTGCGAATGCCGTTTGCGTTCCAGAAACATATTTTTAACGTGTTCATGGTTTGTTAACTAAAGCTTGAAGCAATGTATTCTGCATTCGCAGTATTTCTTGCATCATGCTAGTCATATTTGTTGTAAAATGGTTATAGTTTGCACCAGATTTTCAATAGTAGCTTCAAGGCGATTAAAATTAAAGCCTGAGCTTGTATTTGTTGAAGTATTTGGCCGTGAAACATTTTGTGTGGGAATAGAGCTTGTCTTTGCAGCATCGGCATACGATACACGTGAATTAACTGGTTGGCTCACTTGGGCAAGAGTGGCGAAGTAAGTGTTTGCTGTTTATGCTGAAGCTACTTTAGGTTTTTGTCCCATAGTCTTTTTAACGAAGGAATATACAGGACATCCTCTATAGTTAGCGGTGTGATTACCTACACAATTACTGCATATTTTTTCTGCTTGATCTTTTGGTTTAGTACAACTAGCAGTACCGTGCAATTCACCGCAAATAACACAAACTGTAGGTAATTTGCAGTAAGTTTTTGTGTGGCCATATTCTTGACAATTATGGCACTGTACGGGTCCAGAACGCTTTTGTGGTTCTTCAACTGTTATTTTTCGGTATAAAAGATATTTTAAATTATAAATTGGGTGCGTCTCATTTTTTCTCAATTTTATATCATTCGGCTCAAGTTCAACGCGAAATAGAGGCTGGGGGATCTTCTCCCTATTTATTATATTTGAAACATTTTTTACCTTGAATCCCTGAAGGACGAGTGCATCTTTTATTTCTTCGGGAACAACATAAGAATCTATGCCCTTCAATACGATCTGCAGGCCTTTAGCACTCTTGAGCTGGTATGTGTAGAAACTTGTTTTATTTTTTTTCAAATTCAGAAACCATTTTGCGGAAGTCTGTTTCGTCATAAATTTGAATTTTCGTTTCATCGATATTGCCACGTTTTATTGGAACAATGTGAAATTTATTCTCACCAATGACCGAAATTAATTTCTTAATAAGAGCGTTTGAATTTTTTTCTCTCAAATAGATTGGTGGCGGCTTGGAGGTTTTGTTCGCGGATATATCAGGTGTGTCGTTGTCATCTTGCAATATTTGAAAACGATTAGTGGAGGATGCGCTGTTATCCCTAGATACCTTTGAAGCAGATGCAATTTTAGTAGAATTTGGGCTTCGCCCGCGCTTTCCCACAATAATATAACGGTCCATTCCGACTTGGACCTTTGGTTTTGGGCTACTCTTATTTACAGTGACTAATTGGGTAAGTGATGAATCGGATGATATCGCTGATTTAAATGACGAAGTAGTAGGCAACTGTAATGTTAACGAATCACTAGTTGGCATTGGACAAAGCGAAGTTGATCGCTGACGAAAAATTGGCTTAGCCGTTAAAAAAAGTCTATCATCAGATTTTTTATTTATTTTATTTAAATTAAGATCATCAGAACTCACAGTAAGTTTATTATCAGATTTTTTATTTTTATTGTTATCATTAAGATCATCAGAGCTCACAGTAAGATAGGCATTTCTACCGTTATAACTCACTTCACAATTATTTGTTTTTGAGGTACTCATATAGAGTATTCCTCAAGGGCACTTTGTTAGTGTATTCCTCAAGGGCACTTTGAGTTATTTTGTTTAGGGTTGTTTTTGTTTTTTTGTTGTTTTAGTTATTACTGGCTATGTAAAAAATATTAGCAAAGCAAAAAAGCTTGTTTATCAAAGTTAATGTACAACGAATACTATGTACTACAAATATTTTTTGTAGGGTTTTGTTTTGTTTGTATGTAAAAAAAAAATTCCGCTAATACGTCTGTTCACTATGAAGGTACAACGAGAACTGGATTTTATTTATAAATAAATTATTTAATTATTGTATTTATTAACAATTTATTTTAGTTATAAACAATTTATTTAATTATTTCTTATACACTAGAAACTTGTTTAACAAACAGTAATTAGTTCTAGCACTTTTATAGTTTTTGCATTTTAAACACTTTAGAAATTTTGGTTGGGAAAATAGGTTGGCACTTGTGGAGATATCAAAGCAGACTGATGCCAATCTACATTATTTCTTCTACTTATATGAGAATCGCGTAGTAGTCATCAATTCTAATTTATTACGACATATGATGAAATTCACACACACATACACACACACACACATACACATTTCCACAATTCTCTATTGGTATTACGATATATGATGAAATTCATATACACAGCAACACCTAGAATAAAATCGCTAGCATCAGTTTGTAACACAAAGGTACGAGAAAAATCGGTACACGTAAAAGTAGATGCTTCTATAAGTTTTGGTGTATGTCTCCAAAAGCTATTTCCTAAAATTGTTACATTAAAGTAAAATATACTGAAATAAAAATATCATTTCCCCTATTCAGAAAACTCTGCTTATCAACCTGATTGGATTCAATGAAAATATTGTCGTTCCACAAAATCCTTAATAAAAACTTTATTTTTCATCCATTTTTCTTCAAATTACGCTTAAAATGCTTGTAACTAAATAAACTATTTGGTAAAAAAATAAAACATTCCAGATCTTTACTATAACGGCGAAAAAAAACGAAACAAAAATTAAAAATTTTGAAAAAAACGTAAAAAATAGGCAAATTTTGAACTTTGAGGTGCCATAACTCAACCATTTCTGGTCAGATAGAAATCTGCAGCATAATTACGGAAAAGGCATTCAATTGCCTTTTCAACGATATGCCATTTATCTCGATCAGACTTTTGGGTTGGGCTCCACAAGGGTTTGAGTGGGACCATACACCGAAAAACACAAGAGTACCGTTATCTAAAAAACGGTACTTAGAAAAAAAAAATTACAGCGTTTTTTCTGTTCAGGAGGTCCCAATTAACTCATCTAGGCATATGGCGTTCTTGGTATTTTTCCAAATTAAAAATTTGTAAACCAGTGTTATAGATATGTATCGGTAACTAACTGTCTGGTTAGTATGTCTCATGACCCCATAAGAACTACGTAGTTACTACCTAGTCAATTGTTTTAGTGTTATTACTAGGGTCTCAATGACAAGCACATGCTAAATGTCTATAGTACAAAGTATTGTATGGGGTATAATTATATAGTAGTACTGATGACAACCTAGCCAAAAGCTAGTCAGCACATTTTTCACCATCGACATTTCCTACTGAGTATAGTGAATGTCCGCCACTACAACAAAAGTATCAAACACCATCAAAAATATAAGTATATATATAATATATACAAACACACACACACACACACATACACACACCCACCCACATATACATTCATACATCCATACACTGTAAACACAACGCTTCTCTACAATAACAACAAAAGCTGTACACACAAGTATACATACATACACATACACAAAGAATCAAACTCTCTCACACACACACACATACAAACATTCCCAAGATTCTTATGAAAATCCCCCTTTTGTAACAGGGTTGCCACCCTTTTTGATTTTTCCCGGTTTTGAATTCCCAAAACATGTCATCCTCCGCCATTAACACACTACTCTCGTCACACACAAGACTCACTGTCCCGAAACTCACAGTTGATACACCAGTAACAACTCTATGGCAGACTCTCACAGTTGATACACTAATCAAGACTCGCTGGCTTCACTTACACACGTTTATCAGCTTCCACTGCTCCCTTATTCTTCACTCGAGGGACTCCACAATAACTTCAGGCTCTAACTGTCAATTTCCAACTCATTTATTGTAAAGCACAGACTGCTCACAACTTAATTATCAACTGGCTTATTAACGACTCACAGACTTCTGATTAGCAACTGAACTCATTCGCAACTAACTCTTGTTGGATGCGTCACCCCTTTTTATACTTCGCACAACAACCACTAGAATTTTCCAGCAAAGTCTAGACGATCATTATTATCTTCAATGTTGTTTACAAAGCGCCTACTTAAGTTCATGTGGTAACTATGTACATACGTGTGTATATGCATACATCATTAAGTGGTTGTTTACTTTATTTCTGCCTTTCGTTAGAATTGCCAGGCATGTCTGTATGTACGCATGTAGCTATGTCTATCTTCTTAATAAGTAGAAGTTTGTAGCTGTTGTTGGTTGTTTACGTTTAATCATGTACAGTATGTCAAGAAAATGTTTTAACATAGTTAAAATCGTTATAAATTTTGTTTTTTATCATAAATATTTTTATTTTTCTTTGCATTATGAAATTTTTGGTTATGGATTTCATTTTATTTACATTTAAGTGAACAAATAGTAGAAAGTTATACGCAAAATTAAAAAGTGAGAGCATACAAATTACATGAAAGCCAAAAAAAACTCAAAAATTTCTCTGTCAAGAAAATGTTTTTACATCCTTGTATTATATAGTAAGAAAATAGGAAAGATTTTTAGTTGTACAAAAATAATTTTTTTTTGGCCCCATTGGTATTAAATCGGCTTGTAGGACGACTTCTCATGGAAAAAAATTTTCTTTTCCAAATATTTCGCTGAAATTTCTCATGTTCCCCTCGTATTACTGTTTTAAACTCCATTTAGTTCTTGAAATACCCTTTGGAAATACTATTTTTCAAATAAATCCATAAATTTTGAATAGGGCATAGATCTGGACCTTGAGATGGAGTATCCACAACTTTGCCGCAAATGAAAAGACACCATGTTCTTACTAAAAGTGTCTTGTGTTTGGTGTCATTAAATTGATAACAACTGGAAACTTATGTTTTCCAGCAATAAACCCAAACTTACTCGAGCTGTCATCCAAAAAAATGTTTCAATATATTAAGGCACTGCCCCGCATTCATGGTGTTCTCAATAAAGCAAATTTATCGCACGTTTTACACCATATATATACATATGTACATATGTATGTATATATACCTCCAATCCATCAACCAACCTTTTTTAAGTTTTACAGATGGGTTTACGGTTTCACTTTCCAATATTTTTAAAGATTTTTTTTCCTCCATACTTTGTTAGATCCATCATTCTAATAAAGCAGAGGTTTGGTTTCGTCGCCGAAAATCACATTATCGTAGAAGCCATCAAGCTTGTAAGTATGCGTTATCACAAAAGACAATTGTTGCTGTTTGGGCTACACTCTAGAAAGCGGGGATTTCCGACCATTTATTGAAGTACAGTCGATTCTTTTGAGCAATTGCCTTTGTCTCATGGGAAACTGTGTGAGTGGTACATCAATACGTTGAAATGGTTTTTCGTTGACAGCGCGAGTAAGGTTGGCTTTATAGCTGGTAAATATGGAAGTTTTAAATTTTTATTAATGTATTGACCTCAAACATGAGGCACTTTGGGTAAGAACATGGTGTCCTTTCAATTGCGGTAAGGTTGTGGATACTCCATCTCAAGGTCCTATCTATACTCTATTCAAAATTTATGGGTTTATTTGAAAAATAGTATTTCCAAAGGGTATTTCAAGAAGAAAATGGAGTTTAAAACAGTAATACGAGGGCAATATGAGAAATTTCGGCGGAATATTTGGAAAAGAAAATTTTTTTCCATGAGAAGTCGTCTTACAAGCCGATTTAATACCAATGGAGCAAAAAAAAAAATATTTTTGTACACCTTAAAATCTTTCCTATTTTCTTACTATATAATACAAGGATGTAAAAACATTTTCTTGACAGAGAAATTTTTGAGTTTTTTTGGATTTCATGTAATTTGTATGCTCTCACTTTTTAATTTTGCGTATAACTTACTACTATTTGTTCACTTAAATGTAAATAAAATGAAATCCATAACCAAAAATTTCATAATGCAAAGAAAAATAAAAATATATGTATATGATAAAAATCAAAATTTATAACGATTTTAACTATGTCAAAACATTTTCTTGACATACTGTATGTATGTGCTACGCATGCGTAAATAGTTATTTGCTATTATTCCAGATAATTCTTTTTTTATTGAGCCTTTAGGAATATTTTCGCGTAGCACTTACATTAACTCTGTTGGAATATATTTGCATATTGCTGCATTAACCTTGTCGACGGCAACATTAAAAAATTCATTCACAAATTTTTATGTTTTCGAAGTTATTAACAAAGCGCCGCTATATTACCCATTTCTCCCACTGTGCATCGGTTAGAAGAACATATGTCTTTAAGTAGAGCTCAGTATAGTAAAGGAGGGTTTTACAGTTAAACTGCCTCCATATTTTTTGAGCATGTTCACACTCTACTATATCACATTCTTCATTCGTTAGAATATTGAAAAATTCTTCATTACTAGAAAGTTTAGTTTCTTTTAATTTAGTCATGGAATTCATGTAGGAGTATGTATACACATTTCTTCTAATCAGGTTGAAATAATCTTCATCAACGAAACATGATCGTATTAAAATCATTACTATCAAGATTTTTCGCTAACGTATATCAATGGTCTTTAAATCTTATTTCGATGTTTTTCATCTAATCTTATGAAAATTGAAAGAGACATATAACGCTCTGTGTTCTGGGGAATCACTTTTATTGCGACATTTTTTATAGTAGAAAGTTCTTTGAAAAATAGATGCATATCATATGCAGAAAGATTATAATCTGTTATTTTTGATAATTATCAAAAATAACAGGTATAAACAGAGGTGTTTTATAATTCAAAGTACTGTAATGTATTCTTCTTTAATAAGGGTTATTATGTTACTTATTTATATGAGTTCATTCAAAAGATTTCCAAATTAATTATTCAAAATGGTTTTATTTTTCTAATTATTCAAAAAGGTTTTAAATTTATTTACTAGAGCTCAACTAGGAGCTCGTAGAAATTTTGTTTAATAATTAATTCTAAAACTAAATTAGATCTGCTTATATACTAACTATGAGAATAATGCTTAACCTATCTTAACACAAGAGGGAAAATAAAAGGTATATGCTTACTAGCTAAAATGTTAATTTTAGTTTCTCACGGTAGACGTGCGGCGTGTGTCCCATAAGAAATTTAGAAAAACCCAAAGAGTGCCTACATGTGTTTAACATGTATTTTGTATTGTTGATATTTATATCTATAAACACTTGCTGTTATTAATTCAAGTGCTTTATGCCCCGGCCTTAGATCAAACTCATGAGTGTCAAATGACCGTTATAGAAAAATATTTTAGTTGCAGTCTGTCAATGAAACGTGACTCTGCTTGTGTGTATCGGCAATGTTGGCTTCACTTGTTTACTATACACTGTTGGTTATAGTCCCAGTAAAAAAATTTTAAGTCATTCTAAAGGAACTACCTTTTCATTGCTTCCAAAAAATCAATATTTTTTATTTGCAGATAGTTAGTAGAAAACAAAGTAGAAGTTTATTTTAGTCATACAAAACCTTGTAATTCTTCTATAGTTTTAGAAATTGCTCACCAGAATTTTTAAAACGACATTTATGAACTAATTTTAGTCTAAAATTTAAAAGTTATTTGCTTAAAAATACTGTTTCGTATTTAAATTCCTATAAAAAGAAACTAATTGTTAAAATAGGTAACTATTAACCATTTTTCCTAGATGAAAATGTTATCATAGAACACAAAAAAATTAAATTTTTCTTAAAATCGCTTCCAATTCGGTGTCCAGGCATCCAAAAAGAGAACTTCTTGCAATGACAACCCTATGTAAAAATCATTAGATCGGATCGAAATTTGCACTACTTCCAGTTCGCTACTCTACATTTTCATGACTTTTTTTTGAATTGTCTTTTTTTTACTGTGATGAAGATGGAAGAGAGTTTAGGATTTTTGGTAGACAAGAGTCTGTAGACAGATCTATTAAGTTATTTTTATTACAAATTTCCAAATTCGAAAATCTATTACACTTACTGTTTATTCCATAAATTTGTGTTTCAAATGTTAATATTTCATTAAATTTTAATTTTACAATAAAGTTATTATTTTTTATTGGTTTTATTAAAAGTTTCTTATACACAATATTTAATGTCAACGGAATTTCTACTACATAGAGCATCAGCGTTGAATTATGCATTACTTTAATATATATAAATTCTAGTGCCTCTTCGGGGCTTGTAAATGGTATATTTTCATTTTCAAATTTTTCAATTGCTAATTTAATTTCTAATTCGTTTAAAAGGAATGAATTTATCATACCTAGCTTGGACCATTGCATAGCATATTTTGTATATAAGATTTCTTCTTTCAAAAGTCGTAATTTATTTCGATTAATTATAATAAGTTCATCACTTAGGATACTACCCTTTTTATATTATTAGTAAGGAAATTTGTCATCCTAGTTATATTTACCCTTATTCTAATTGTCGACATCGACGTCACTTTAACACAATAACAAAAAATTGGGGCTTGTTTACTCGCTCTCGAGAACAATTTTGTGCTACTGGCAATCTATTTCCGTTCCCTAAGGTCTAGAAAATAGCATAAACCTGCCAACAGGAGTCAGTTGTTTTCGACAACGGATACACAAGCCTTAATTGTTTGGTGTTGTGTTAAAGTGACGTCGATGTCGACAATTAGAATAAGGGTGATTGTTTCAAATAAATCGTTTATAATAAATTGCTCATTATTATTTGTATTTAATTTGTATAAATTATTTATTATTTTCTCTAGGTCATCATGATCTGGGGAACCAGCTAAATACTTCCATGATGATTTTACAGAATATTTATTGATCTCTTATTTTTAAAAAATTTTTTTACACTTATACTTTCTAATAACTAAAATGTTTTAGTTAATTCTTCTTTAAGGATGGGAAGTAGAGGATTTCGGGATGATTAAAAGAAGTTTATAAAAGTTTGGATGTCTTGTAAGCATTGTTCGTATTTATTGGTGTCGAATTAGTGTATGAATCGGAAAATTCCGTTTTGGATTTTAGCAATTCCATTGTCTATCGTTGCGATTCTCAATGATGTATAGTTGTAGAATTGTACGTCAGCCTGCACTGACGCAGCAATAAGCAGTCTGTAAAGAAAATGTTTTATGAAGGGATTTAACTCTTTATGTTGCTTTTGTGAACGACTCTGCCTGATGCTGTCAGTTCTGTAGTCGATTTGTCCTCTTTTACTATTTCTTTCTGGTATTTAGGCGTGATTTTACTTTCTAACCTTTTATCTATTCTTACGTACATAATGTCACCAATGTTATAGCGTTTTATTGGTGTCCTCTTCCTATTATGAGTGTCTATATCGGATTCCTGTTTTTGCCTAATTGTAGCGTGTTCTAACTATCACTACGACTAACATTGTGTAGTAAACATTTAAAGTCCACTTGACCGCAACATACATTACATCCAATTGCATTGAAAGTATTTTTGTGTACTGGACATTTGACACTCATGCAATCGGGCAAATACCGCTGCATGAAGTGTTAGATAAATGCATTGACAGACTGCAACGTAAATATATACAATAGGGTGTGCCAAAATATTTTTTTGTCAGAGGCTCAAGCATAATTTGAAATCTTATGGCGTCCAGTATTTTTGAATTTTTTTTTTAGATTCTTAGGAAGAGGTTTAGAGGTCGCGCAAATCAAGTCTTTGTTAAAAATCGGGGTTTTCGACCTTTTTTCAAACTTGACTCATAACTTTGCCAATCACCACGTTGATTTATTTTTTTGAACAAATATTTCTAAAGAAAATTTTCCAAACTTTATATCCATATGCAAAAACTTTAAGTTTCGGCAATATTTTTGTCCATTACGATTCCAGATATTAAGTATTTTTGTAATTTTTAACAAATTCTGTAAAAAACGGTTTATTACTTTCAAATTTATATGGAAGGTATAAAAACTAGTGAGGCGATTTTGAAAACGGATAAGTTCTAAACAATTAAGAAAAATAAAAATGGAATTTGGTCCTACAGTTCCCGAGTTACACTATTTTTATAGTTTGTACCTTCAAAATGGTGATACTTTTTTCGTTATAGTTATTGTATATTTCCATAAATTTTTATAGTTGGGTCTTTAAGGATATTTCTGCGAATAAATAAAATATTATTTCATTTCAATTTAATCCGCCGTTTAATTGAACTTATCCCAATATCTTCAGGGATTGAATGAATGAAAGATCTGGAAAGACTTTAGCATTGGGGTTTTAACTGCCATTAACTTCTGACATTTATTGATCTAAATCGTTACACGCTATCATTTTCACTTTCTATTTTATGTGTATTCTCCACTATAATATTGTCGACGAATCAAATAGAGAAGTTCTTTGTATATATAAAAGTTTTCGTCGACGTACCGGTAAGAATTTTTTTATTTTATTTTGTTTTTTTTTTTTGGTTAGTGCAAAAATGTGTAATTTTATTCAAAATAGATATGAAGTTTTGAAGCTTGCAATATTTCAATCGATTTTTTAAAAATAGATCCAGATAATTGGAAAGCCAACAAGTCATTTCAAGATGCAAAGAAAAAAGTTCAACATTTACAAGTGGTAAATGATGTCGCAGAACGAGGTGTGGATTTGGCTAATACTTATATTAATGTCACAACTTCTGAAACTGATTTCCAGAATTTATTGCAAGTTGTAGAACTACATCGCAAGAACCTCAATAAATGATTTTTCACAGAGCAAAACAAAAGTTTGTTTTTTTGTTGATTGGGTATGATTGGTAACTGGCAAACAGCTTATAATAACATATACTGGGTATAAAGATAAAAACGGGTATAACTCAGGAACGGTAAGAACAAATTTAAAAATTGTTGTATTCATATTAATAAGAATTAATTTGTCTTTCAAACTGCATCATTAGTTTTTTTCGCTTTCATTGAAACTTGTAAAGCGTTATTACAAAATTTTTGAAAAAAATTACGAAAAATTGTAATTTAGGATATCTAAATGAGCAAACTCATCACCAAAACTTATAAGTTTTTTACACAGGAATAAAGATTGGATACTTTTCTTTAAAACTGCTTCCTCAGGAGTGAAGAAACCCGTGGTTATTAACCATGTTATGAGTAAAGTTAGAAAAAAGGCCGAAAACTTCGGTTTTTTATGAAAATTCCATTTGCGCGACCTCTAAACCTATTCCGAAAATTCTTAAAAAAAATCAAGAATACTTTACCCTATAAGCTTTTAAATTTTGATTGAGCACTTATGAAAATCAGAAAAAAAAATTTTTTGGGACACCCTAATGTACAACGCCTATTTGACACTCACAAGTCTGATCAAAGACCGCAGCATAAAGTACTTGAGTAAATCATATTTAATAACCACATGTGTTTATATATCTAAATATAAACAATACAGAATCTATGTTTTCCAAATTACTTATGAGACACACGCCGCACGTCTACCGTGGGAAACTAAAAGGAACAATTTGCTTATTAAACATATACCTTTTCTTTTCCCCCTTATGTTAAGATAGGTTAAGCATTATTCTCATAGTTAGTATATAAGCAGATGTAATTTAGTTTTAGAATCATAATAATCATTAAACAACATACCTAAGAGCTCCTAGCTGAGCTCTGGAAAATTAATTCAAAACAAATAAAACAAACATTACAATAGTTTCCTGTCTAGCGTTTTCAAGCTTTTCCTAGTCTGAGCTAACTATTCTACCAAAGAAAATTTCAACGGGTTTTTTATTTGTCGTTGAATGATTGGAATGATTGTACTCCTGTATAGACCTATCTAGTAAGGCAGAAATCGATCTTTCTATTCCATCAGCTTTCGTACATCTCATTATTTCCTCTAAGGTAGAGTGAAATCTTGGCCATTTACTGAACTTTTATAGCGTGACGTCTTATATATAAACAGAATTGAAGGCTTTTTCGTTGTCCATAACCACTTCTTTCGGTATTCCAAACATAAGCAGGAGTTTTCTTAGAGGCTCTTTTATGTCTTCGGCAGCTCTTGATCCAATAATGTTTACCTGCGCGTACTTTGAAAATTTGTCGACAGCAGTAAGTATATAGTATATGTTTCCTTCCGTGTGGTAGATGTCGAGATGAACAATGTGGCCAGGATATTGTGGGATTGGAGTTTTCTGTAATTCGGGTTTGATAGGATGGCGGTCATATTTATTTTCTTTGCAAACTGAGCACTTGGAAACCAGATCTTTTATCTTCTTAGTCATTTTTGGGAAGTAATTTCTTTCGAGTATCTGAGCCTTGTTTTCCTTGTGGTTTCTATGCGCACGCTTATGCGTTTCAATGATGATTCGTTCTTGCTCCTGTTCGCTGGTGACATCGTTGATCTGATTTTGTGTAAACCTCACCTTGTAATTAGCGAAATGTAGAGGATATATATTTTGTATCTTATCCATTATTGGTTCAGAAGTTTTAATACCATTAATGACGGATGGATTTAGATATCTTTTTAGAATGGAGATTAATTTTTCCTCGTTAATCAGCTTTATTTATTATGTGACGGTGATATGTAGGAAATATTATCTTAAATTGGTAAGATGGAGTTTGATTGGTCATTAGGAATAATTGATTCTTAAAAACATTTATGGGATATTCCATAATCGGAATTAAGTTTTATTTCAGTCACATAGGGGTTTCTGAGTTCTCGTTGTACCTTCATAGTGAACAGACGTAATAGCGTAATTTTTCTTACATACAAACTAAACAAAAAAAAATCATACAAAAAATATTCGTAGTACATATTAAATTTGATAAATAAGCTTTTTGCTGTGCTAATATTTTTATATATAGAAATAACAAAATCAAAAAAGAACCGTAAACAAAAAAACACACAAAGTACCCTTGAGGAATACTCTTTATGAGTACCCCAAAGGGAAAAAATAGTGAAGTGAGTTCTAACGGCAGAAATGCCTATTTTACTGTGAGTTTTGATGCTCATAATGATAACAATAAAAATAAAAAATCTGATAATAGACTTGCTGTGAGTTCTGAAGCTCTTAATAAAAATCAAAAATCTGATAATAGACTTTTCCTAACGGCAAAACCACAGTTTCGTCAGCGATCAACTTCGCTTTGTCCAATGCCAAGTAGTGAATCGTTGATATTATTGCCTAGTACTTCCACATTTAACTCAACGATATCACCCGCTTTGGGCTCGAGGTCATCACTTAACCAAGTTGTCACTGAAGATAAGATTAGCCCAAAACCCAAAGTCCAAGTCGGAATGGACAGATATATCACAATTTTAAAGCGCGGGCGAAGCCCAAATTCATCAAAAATTTCATCGGTTCCCAAGATATCCAGGGATAACGACGCCGCAGCAGTTAACCGTCAAAATCGTTTTTCAATATTGCAAGCAAATAACGACCAAGATGCTGTTTCATCAAAAAAAACTTCCAAGCCACCACCAATATACCTGAGAGAAAAAAATTCGAATGCCCTTATTAAAAAATTAGTCTCGGTCGTTGGTGAGAATGCATTTTACGTTATTCCAATAAAACGTGGTAAAATTGATGAAACGAAAATTCATATATATGAAGAAAAAGATTTCCGCAAAATTATTACTGATTTCGAAAAAAATAAAACAAATTTTTATACTTATCAGCTTAAAAGTGCTAAAGGTATGCAGATCGTATTGAAGGGCATTGATGCTTATGTTAATCCCGACGAAATAAAAGATGCACTCAACATACAAGGATTTAAGGTAAAAAGTGTTACTAATATAATCAATAGAGAGATCCCCCAGCCTCTATTTCGTGTTGATATACAGTTAAAAAAAACGAGACGGATTCAATTTATAGCCTAAAATACCTTTTATACCGAAAAATTACAGTTGAAGAGCCGCATAAGCGTTCAGGTCCCGTACAGTGCCACCATTGCCAAGAATATGGTCATACAAAAACTTACTGCAATTTACCTACAGTTTGTGTTATCTGCGGTGAATTGCATGGTACTGATAGCTGCACGACGCCAAAAGATCAAGCAGAAAAAAAATTTAGTAATTGTGGAGGTAATCACACCGCTAACTACAGAGGATGCCCAGTATATTCTTTTGTTAAACAGGCTATGGGTCAAAAACCTAAACTGCTCCACCTCAAGCAGCAAACGCTTACTCCGCCACTCTTCCTCAAACAAGCCAACCAGTTAGTTCACGTGTATCGTATGCCGATGCTGCTAAGACTATTCCCACACAAAATGTTCCACCGCCAAATAACTCAACGAATGCAAACTCAAGCTTTAACTTTAGTCGCCTTGAAGCTACTATTGAGAATCTAGTGCTAACTATTAATAGTTTTACAACAAATATGACTAGCATGATGCAAGAAATGCTGCGAATGCAGAATACACTGCTTCAGGTATTAGTTAAGAAGCCATGAACACGTTAAAAATATGTTTCTGGAACGCAAACGGCATTCGCCAACATAAAAATGAACTTGAGCACTTCCTCACGGAAAAAAATATTGATATAATGTTGGTCTCAGACACTCATTTGACTTCGAGAAACCTTTTTAAAATTTATGGGTACACCTTATATGATTCAAAGGACCCGAGAGGAAGAGCATGAGGTGGATCAGCAATTCTAATAAAGTCAAGACTCAAACATTATATTATTGACAATATTTGTGAGGAACATCTACAAGCAACGAATATTTGTGTTGAAAATTTTTGCACAAATTTTGTGATGTCATCAATTTACTCCCCTACCAGATTCGCAATTAGTGAGAATAAATACGAGGATTTCTATAAATCTCTTGGCCCTTGTTTCGTAGCAGCTGGCGACTATAATGCTAAACATACGTTCTGGGGTTCGCGTCATATTATACCCAGAGGTCGAGCGTTGTTCAACACAATTTCAAAAATGGACTTGGACGTCATTTCGAGTGGGGAGCCTACTTACTGGCCTACTGACATAAATAAAATTCCGGATGTTATAGATTTTGGCGTCATGAAAAACATTTCTAGGGAATTAATTAACGTTGAAGCTTCTTTAGATCTCTCGTCCGATCACTCTCCCACGATCGTTACAATCTGTAGCCCACAGAGAAGTGATTTACCTCACTCGTATGTGAAGATGATCAGTCGTGTAAATTGGCTGCGATTCAAAAAATACGGAAAACATTACGCTAAGAACACCCGAGGATATTGAAGCTAACATCGCCAACATTAACGAAATGATTACACAGGCTGCTGAACATGCTACTACCTCCCATCCGCAGACTGTATTTAATAAAATTTATTCTACCGATATTGAACGTGCCTTATGTGAAAAAAGAAGAGCTAGAAGGGAACGGCAACAGCACAGATCACCACAACTTAAAATCAGATTTAAAGAGTGCACTAAACGACTACAAGAGTTACTTGCAATTGAAAAAACTGCATCTCTTGAAAATTATCTGGAAGGTCTTGATGTCACACCAGCATCTAATTAGTCTTTGTGGCGCGCTGCTAGAAAGCTGAAAAACCCCGTTGAGCTTAAACCACCTCTGCGCACATCTACCGGAGGTTGGGCAAGAAGCGATACTGAAAAAGATAACATATTTGCTAATCATTTAAAATACGTATTTACCCCAAACACGTGTACTGGTGTTGCTGATTTGCCAAGTGTAGTTGCTCTACCCCCGCGACCCATAAAGTTTAAGATGCCCGATGTACAAAAACTAATTGCTGAACTTAATCCGAAGAAAGCTCCAGGTATTGACGGAATTAGTAACAAGATGCTGACGAACTTGCCTCATATTGCAATAAGAATCCTGCTATTTATTTTTAATGCCATTTTGCGAATGCAGTATTTTCCACATAACTGGAAACTTGCCAAGATTAAAATGATTCCGAAGCCGGGCAAAGATGTTACCAAGCCTGAGTCATATAGACCTATAAGCTTACTATCAACAGTCTCAAAACTTTTCGAAAAGCTGCTCATGACTAAATTGTCCACAATTTTAGCTGATAATGGGTGCATCCCGGACCATCAATTTGGCTTTAGAAGACAGCATAGCACTATTGAGCAAACGCATAGATTGGTTCAAGTTATAAGGAGGACTTTTGAAGAAAAGAAGTATTGATCTGCCCTTTTTATTGATGTTTCTCAGTTTGACAAAGTATGGCACGAAGGCCTATTTTTAAAATTGAAGACATGTTTGCCAAAAAATATAGAAAAACTTTTGGAAAGTTATATTGTTGATAGGAAGTTTACTGTTGTGGAAGGAGACTTCATAAGTGTGCCCGAATCTATATCTTCTGGTGTGCCACAGGGTAGTATTCTGGGGCCAGTCTTGTATTTAATATATACTTGTGATATGCCTGTGAGCAATAACATCCACACTTCTACATTTGCCGATGATACAGCCTGTATGAGTATGCACAAAAACCCTGATGAGGCATCCCGCAATCTCCAAGCTCACATTACCCAGCTTGAAAGATGGTTGAACTTTTGGAGAATTAAAGTAAATGAACAAAAGTGTGTTCATATAACGTTTACGCTAAGAAAAGATACCTGTTCCCCCATTCGAATCAATAATCAAAATATTCCTCAACATTCTCCAGTGAAATACCTTGGCATACACCTTGATCGACGGCTTATATAGAAGCCCCATATTGACTCAAAGCTAACACAAATGAAACTGAAATTAACTCAGATACATTGGCTGATTTGAAGAAATTCAACACTCAGTCTAGACTGCAAACTTTTGATATACAAGTCGCTTTTGAAGCCAATATGGTGCTACGGAGTTCAGCTATGGGGCACTGCTTCAGCTTCAAATGTGGATAGAATCCAACGACGGCAAAATAAAATTTTACGTTTGATAACAGCGGCTCCATGGTACATCAAAAATTCAAATATACATCGAGATTTAAATATGCCACTAGTGACTGAAGAAATAGCAAAATACGCAGGTAAATATTTAACAAAACTCGAGTCACATCCTAATCCGCTTGCTCGTAATATCTTGAACTTTACTGGACACATCCGCTTTAAAAAAGAGGGACACAAGGGCCCTAATACTCAGCACCCCAAATGATACTTCTTGAAAATAATTATTGTGCTTAGTACGAAATTTATGTATTATTAATTACTATCACTAAGTTTATGTCCGATACTGGTCGGGCCTAATAATTATATTTAGATTTAAGATTTGAATACTTATTGTTAGTTCATATTTGAAGATACAATAAATAAATATATGTAAGCGCGTCGGCAACCATATTCGCTTTTCCTGGCTTGTATTCCATTACATAATCGTACTCTTCCATTACAGCCTTCCACCATTTCGTTTTGCCATTACTGTTTTTATTGCTTAGAGCATATGTAAGAGGCTGGTGATCAGTTCGGATGATTACTTTTTCCGTATAGGTAATTTCTAAAAGAATTCAAAGACCATATTATTGCCAACATCTCCTTTTCATTGGTCGCGTAGTGTACCTCCGTCTTACTCAATGTTCTCAAAATGAATGCAATAGGTCGATTAGATTGTGACAATACTGCTCCCAAGGTGAAATTTGACGCATCGGTCGTCAATTCAAAAGGCCTTTCAATATCTGGGTATGCAAGAATAGTATCCTGCGATACTAATGACTTTTTTAATTTTTGGAATGATTCTGACGCAGCTTTGTCAAGAGTAATATATTGTTTTGCCGATTGTCTTTTTGAAGTGCGACCTCCTTCCCCCGTTAAAAGAGAGTTTAGAGGTTTTGCTAATTTGGCATAATATCTTACAAATCGCCTATAGTAACCGGATGGACCTAAAAATGAATGTAGCTCTTTCAAAGTTTTGGGTATTGGAAATTTAGAGATGGCTTAATTTTTTTTCGGGTTTGTCGTGATACCTTGTGATGAAACTATAAATCCTAAAAATTCTACTTCGTATTTGAAAAAATCGCATTTGTCAATCTGCAATTTCATATTCGCGTTCTCTAGTGTTTTAAAAACTTGTTCTAAATGCTTCAAGTGTTCGCATTCCGTTTTGCTGAAGATAATTACATTGTCGATGTAAACGAAGCAATTTTTTCCAATATGCTCATGTAAAATGTCGTCCAAAGCACGCTGAAAGATAGAAGGTGCGTTCTTCAGACCGAAAGGCAGCCTTGTAAATTCGAATTTCACATTATTAATTGAGAATGCGGTTTTTCAATGTCTGATGTTTCAACGGTATTTGATGAAATCCGCTTTTGAGATCTAAGACCGAAAAAAATTTATTTTGCCCTAAATGAGATAATACTTCATTTATATCTGGTATTGCGTAGGTATCGGATATTTTAACTGAGTTCAATTTACGGTAATCTATCACGAGCCTGTATTGTTTATTTCCCTGTGAGTCAAATTTTTTTTTACACAATCCATATCGGAGAATTGTATGGCGACATAGAGGGTCGTACAATGCCGTGGTCCAACATTTTTTTACCTGTGACTCCACTTCGTCTTTTAATAATAGAGGGTATGGTTACAATTTCGGGTAAACCGGATTATCTGTCGATGTTCTAATTTCGCCATTAACTTTGGTCTTGTATGTTAACCCTTTGTGAGGCAACATTGAGAAAGTAGTTTTTTTCTACAGATTATAGGAGCTTATAGCACAAGGAAAAAATTTTGTTCTAGGATTTTATTGAAATTTAATTTATTAGAGTAAAAAGGTAAATAATTAAGAGGAAATAAAGTCAGATATCTTGGCAATAAAACTTCCAATTCAGAAATAACTTTACTGATAATATTCTAACAATAAAAACAATAATTGACTTGGACATTTACAAAATTTGTTGAATTAAAATTTACAGTTTGAAACTAGATATTGTCTGAAAGTTATTGCATTAAAAAAAATTAACAATTGCCTGTACTTTATGGTTTTTATGAGGATTGAATGTTTTATTGCATATCTGCAACATGGCGCCATAAAGGGTTAATTTTTCATCCGGGTCTGCGAATAGCTTCGGAAACTTTTTTCCAAATAACTTGTTCCGCTTGCTAGGTTTTTGCTCATGCAGTGATAGCTGTTTAAGTGGAAGCTTAAACTTGTTTTGAATAGTCATATAGTTTCCAGCGGTGTTAATAACGGCTGAAAGGTCTTTTAGAGTGCTATGACCTATAATAGCATCCCAGTAAAAAAAGACACTCCAAAAAAGTCATGAAAATGTAGACTTTGCAATCTGGAAGTAGTGAAAATTTCGATCCGATCTAATGATTTTTACATAGGGTTGTCATTGCAAGAAGTTCTCTTTTTCGATGCCTGGTCACCGATTCGAATCGATTTTAAGAAAAATTTATTTTTTTGTGTTCTATGATAATATTTTCATCTAGGAAAAATAGTAAATAGTTACCTATTTTAACAATTCGTTTCTTTTTATACAAATTTAAGCCCGAAACAGTGTTTTCCTTTAAATTTAAGTAAATAACTTTTAAATTTTAGACTAAAATTAGTTCATAAATTTCGTTTAAAAAATCTATTTTTTTTTAAATTCTGGTGAGTATTTTCTAAAGCTATTGAGGAATTACAAGGTTTTGCATGGCTAAAATAATCTTCCACTTGGTTTTCTGCTAACTATCGGCAAATTAAAAATATCGATTTTTTGGAAGCAATGAAAATGTAGTTCCTTTAGAATGACTTTCAATTTTTTTTACTGGGATCAAACGGTTTTAACGCGTGTAGTAAAAATAATTCTATTGCAATGTCTATGTTGAAAAGATTGATAAAGGTATGATTTATTATGTGGATTTTGCTAAAAAAAATTTTGTACTAGGTATAATTTTTTTTTATAATTTCTGGGCGAACGTAGTTTTTTCTGGAGCCAGTATCGATTAAAAATTTAAAAAAATGTCCACTCCTCGTTTTGCATTCGATATATGGTAACGAAGAGTGGTTTAAATTAAAAAATGGAAATCGCTATGTTCAACATGCTCGTAATCTACTTGTAGTTGTTGATCTCCGTAGTTTTCTATTGGATCTATATTTTAGTAAGCAGTTTCATATAAGTTCTGGTTAATATCGGTTTGGTCGAACTCTTCAATGTTAAAATTTCGTTGTTGTTTAATAGGGTGTGAATTTTCCTGTTGTGGCGGTCTTTTCCCGAAGAAATTATTTTGAGCAGGTCGATTCATGTAATTGATGTTTCTGGTGCGAACGCTTTGATCTATGTCCATAGGTTCTGGTCTTGGTTGTAGTTTGGGTGGTAAAGGTCGTGGGAATGTTCTGAAATTATTAGGTCCTTGTCTGATAATGAAAATTTGGTGTATTAACATAGGGCCCATTTGGTCTAACTTGTGGGGTAAAAGAGAGTTGAGGGTAAAAAGGTTGTTTATGATTTCTGGCATTATAAGTTTGCCCTTTATATTGCATGGGTACGTTATAGCTGTAATTTCTAGTTTGTTGACTGTAATTTGCATGAAACGAACGGAAATCTTGATTCTCCAACTTAAAGCATTAATGAAGGGCTTGCGGCAGCTCTGTAGGTTCCCTCATTGCGAGTAATATTGGAAGATCACCTTTGAGACCTCTGATGAAAGTATCTAAGGCCTTATCTCTATATGTTCTGGTGAGTAATTCCATAGGTTCTGCTCCTACATCCATGCATGATATTTTGTCTAATATCAGGGATAAATGGGAGTAAACATTATGGTAAAACTCTTGTATCGTGTTATTGCCTTGAATCATGGTCGTCATATGATATTCGAGAGTTGTCAAATCTCGCTTATCAGCATAGTTGATAGAAAGACATCTGGATATTGCAGCCCAGTTCAAGAGGGTATTATATGATTCTAGCCTATATCCGCCTGACCTGTAATTTTATTTCTAATGGCACTTAGGATGCCGTAATATTTTGGTGATCCCTTAATCGGCTCATAAATTTTTATAATCCTATCTCCGCCTTTCTTCCACGAATTAAATTCACAAGGAATTCCCGTATGCAACGTACAACGTCTGGGATTTTGTCTAATTCTGACAAGTTTCCTGCATTTCATAATCTAATTGTTTGTTCCGACATATCAATAACATCGTTACCGGTTCGTTGACTACTTCGTATTAAAATGTCTGATACGATTCTTGTCACAAGATTTTCTAATTCTAGTGATCCTTGTTTGACAGGAGGATAAGAAGGATTAGGAGGAGGATTAGAAGTATTTAGTATTGAGGGTCTTACGAGTTTTCTTTTTTTTCGTTTAGTAATCACAAAATTCGAAATTAAATTGAGTACACTTTTATTTTTTAATTATTTAAGCACGAGAGAGAAAAAATATCTTAGGTTTAAATTAATCAAGCGCAGAATTTTTTTTTACTGAGTATTAGTCTAATTAAAAAAATTTTGGAATATAAAATAAAATATCTTAAAATAAAATATTTTAAATTTACACTTACATTAAGTACAGAATCGGTGAAGTGGTGCAGCAAAGTCCTTTTTGCTTCCGCTACTACCGCACTGCAGACTTGATGATTGGTGGTTGGATTTCGCACAACTTCTGGGCCACTTTCCAGTTAGCTTTACTCTACTTAGGATTTGTTAAGCCTCGTTTATTTTACTTTTCACGGCAATTTCAACGAGTTCCAATTTTTTTTAAACTGCTTTTGGTTTTTCTTAGGTTGCGTTTTCTTTTACTTTTCGCGGTAATTTGAGCGAGTACTTTTTTTAAAACACTGCTTTTATTTTTACTTAGGTCGCATTTTTTTACATACATACATACATACATACTTTCATAAATACACACACACACACTTACACATTCCCAGGATTCATATGAGAATCGTGTAGTAGTCATAAAATCTAATTTCTCTGTTGGTATTACAGTCTAGCAACACCCAGACCAAAATCGCTAGCATCAGTTTGCAATATAAAGGTACGGGAAAAATCGGGACACATGCTTACAGGTGCTTCTATAAGTTTTAGTTGTATTTCTTCAAAAGCTATTTTATACAATGGTTACATTAAAATAAAATATACTAAAATAAAAATAGCTTACCCCTATTCACAAAACTCTGCTTTCAACCTGCTGGTATTCAAAGCATTTAATATATACTTGTATATATGTATAAAATCTATGCCAACACAATATTTTTCTATCTCCACAAGAATAGCAACGCTAATAGCCTAGAAAAAATATATACAGTCATATGTAAATATGTATAAAGAAGTGTTGATATAATTCACACAACCAATGATATTATTCAAAGCAAAAATAGTGGTAGCGATTCTAGCCTTTCAGTCCAAAGGTCGTGCGTTAAATTTCCGTATACAAGCTAATCACTTTGCGGGTTGTTTGTTTAAAAAAAAATACGATCGCATACATTAATCTAATAACATATACATAAACACATTACCAAATACATTGCCTATCCACCTCCAATCCTACAGCTATCTCGGTTGCTACTACCTGCAGCTATTAGATTATTTTCCCCCCGAGATCACAAACATAAATGTATATATACAATAGCCGTACATACGCATAGTAACGACAAGTATAATAACTTTTCTTCTATCCGTCAATATAAAAGAAATGTAGCAGTAACTAACTGTCGGGTTGGTATGTCTCCATGTTCCCATAAGAACTTCGTAGTCACTACCTTGTCAATTGTTTTAGTGTTATTAGTAGGGCCTCAATGACAAGCACATGCTAAATGTCGATAGCACAAAGTATTGTATGGGGAATAATTAAGGCTCAGTTAGCCGACTTTAATGTAAAGTAGTAGGAAACAGCTGATCGATATTGTTATGTGAAAAGTAATGAAAAATATCGATCAGCTGTTTCCTACGTTACAGTTACATTACATTACAGTTGGGTAACTGAGCCTTTAGAGAGTAGTACTGCTGACAAGTCAAAAGCGAGTCAGCACATATTCACCATTGACATTTCCTACTGGGTATTATGATTGTCTGCCACTACAAAAAAAGTATCGGACAACGGCAAACATTCAAGTAAATATAAAAAATATAATCACACACACATACATACACACAACATTTCTCTACAATAACAACAAAAGCTGTACGCACAAGCACATACATACATCCCCATAAACGGAAAGAATCAAACTCACACACACACATAGTCTAATAAAATATCAGCACGAAAATCCGCAAAAAATCCCCCATTTATAACAGGGTTGCCATCATTTTAATTTTTTCCCGGTTTTGAATTCCCCAAACACGACTCAGGCCACCATTACCATTCTACTCTACTTCACACGTATACAGAAATTTTCATCACATTTTTTATTTTGCCCTTAATAATGTGATAGAAACTAGGTCATAGCATCAAGTGTATTGAAAATTAAATACATTTGATTTTTTAAACATTCTAAGCTTAATTCAAATGCAAATGATGGACAAAGCAAACTCTTTATGAGCTATTAGGGTGGCTAGACATATTCACATTGTATTGATATGTTTACAAAAGTTCTTCAGCTTTACCGTAGGTATAACTTTGCCAAATATTGTTAGCAAAAACGTAGGAGTTCCTTTAGTTATTCTGAAAAAAACTGAATAAAATTTTTTTTCTTAAATTTTTCACAAAAAAAGTGCATGAAGATGTGTTTTTTTTGCATAAGATGTTTGTAAGATTAGTAGTGGAATACGTGTCCAGGGGCAATTAAACTTGTGAAATTTGGGTAATTAAAATTTTAAAATTCTTGGAAATTTGTGAAATTTTATACCTACGAGGGTGGATCAATAACTTCGTCTTATTTTTTGTTTACATTAACTGGTTTTTTTGTTTACTACAATCGAGGGTGGTTCAATAAGTCCGGTTTTTTATGACTGTGGGAATTTGTATGTGTGTATGCTTGTAGGAATACGTTAGGTGGGTTCATAGGCTGGAGGTTTTTCTTTTTTGTATGTATGTATATGCCGACGGGAAAATCATGAAAATGATTTTTCATAATACCAACGGGAAAATCATGAAATGATTTTTCCTAATACTAATGGGGGTGAAATAGTGAAAACTAATTTTTCCTAATGCCGACAGCAATACATGATTATTATTTTTTATTATTATTTTTTCGTAATGCCGACGGCAAAACATGAATATTATATTTTTCAAATGCCGACGGCAAAACATGATTATCATTTTTTTCCAAATGCTGACGGCAAAACATGATTATTATTTTCTAATACCAAAAGGAAAATTACCAGTGTTGCCAAACTATGAAATTTGTTATCGTAGTACGATATCAGTAATATCAGATAAATTAGATTTGATGACTACTACGCGATTCTCACAGAATCGTGGGAATGTGTGTATGTATGTGCGATTTCCTCACGCTAATAAATTGTTTATAAATAAAATAAAGAAAATAATTAAATTAATTTATTTAATTATTTTATTTATATATAAACATGCATGTATGTGAACACCCCTAATAATTGTGTGTGTGGGGTCCAGCTAGTTTGCCGCTGGTAAGCGTATGTTTTGTTTATTTGTTTAAGAAATATATTTGTATGTACGTATGTATATATGTATGTATGTATGCATGTATCAATGTGCGATCGTGAGAACTTGTGCGTGGAATATTTTGTTGATTACATATATATTTTGCAACGTAAACATTTTCTTTGTCTACGATTTTTTTAAAGCCGCAAAGTTTCAACTAAGTACACTCATCAGTAGAGAAACAAAAAGTAAAAATTATAAATGCTGCAAGGATACTGCTACTAATTTTCGTATAAAAATGCCGACTTTTCTAAACAACACATCAGTACTTTATTGTATTTACAAGAGTCATTAGCAATCCTTAATACTTCCACTTTTATAAGTTTGATGCAATTTATTTGTGTTCTTAAACTAAAATAGAAATACCGTAAACTAATTAAAAATGAGTTCTTTTGGATATATGCATAATAGAAGTCATAAGGTATATAAATACCGAAAGTCCTTTTTGGAAAATGTTAAAAATCATAGTGTGCAGGATGAAATGGTCGTAAGCCGGGGCAGAAATCAAGAACAACCGCAGATATCTCTTCAAAATCATCAAGAGCAGCTAAATACATTTCATCATCAGCAATATCCTTCTCAATCAGTCACCAATGAATTATCAACAATACGGTATGCCATGGAATAATCTGTTTTTGGGATCAGAAGTGCCAATGCAATATGAGTATCCAAATTACAATTATAATCACAATTTGATGCAATGGCAACCTCTTACTTATCATCAACAAGAGCAGCAGCAACAACAAAAAACTCAACAGCAAGGTGTGGATATCCTTGGAGGGACTTTATACAAAGATGCTATGGACATAAGTTTACCGGAAAGTGATGGAGAAGTAGAAGTAGAAGAAAGAAGAGAAGAAACTCTGCCAACTCCAATGAGTACTTCGCATGCTAGGACAGAAGAAGTCGAAGAGAATGTGCGATATTATAAAATATCGAAAGCCTTCAAAAATCATATCGCCACATCTGCAATTCTAAATAAAAAAGACAAACTTCTCTTGGAAGAGTTTGTTGAAAAAAATAAAAATGTTTTTTTGGGAGAGACTTCAAGTGAATTTAACTAAGCACTGCTAAAAAAATAAGCCAAAAAATCAAGCAGAAAAAAGTGCAGTAATTGTGGAGATAATCACACCGCTAACTATAGAGGTTGTCCTGTGTACTTTTTCGCCAAACAGACTATGAGGTAAAAACCTAAATTAGCCCCAACCCAATCAGCAAACGCTTTATCCGGGACTATTACGCAAGTAAGCCAACCAGTTACTTCCAGTGTATCGTATGTCGATGCTGCTAAGACAAATTCTATTCCTACACTTAATGTTTCACCACCAAATAATACAACAAATACAAATTCGAATTTTAATTTCAATCACCTTGAAGCTACTATTGATAATCTGGTGCAAACTATAAATAATTTTACAACAAATATGACTAACATGATGCAAGAAATGCTGCGAATGCAGAATACATTGCTTCAAGCTTTAGTTTAACAAACTATGAACACGTAAAATATGTTTCTGGAACGCAAACGGCATTCGCCAACATAAAAATGAACATGAGCACTTCCTCACGGAAAAAAATATTGATATAATGTTGGTCTCAGATGCTGGCTACACCTTATACGATTCAAAGGACCCGACAGGCAGAGCATGCGGTGGATCAGCAATTTTAATTAAGTCAAGTCTCAAGCACTACATTCCTGACAACATTTGTGAAGAACATCTACAAGCAACAAATATTGGATTTAAAAATTTTTGTACAAATTTTGTCATATCATCAATTTACTCCCCTCCCAGATTTTCAATCACTGAGGATTAATACGAAAATTTCTACAAATCTCTTGGACATTGTTTTGTAGCAGCTGGCGACTACAATGCAAAACATACGTTTTGAGGTTCGCGTCTTATTACACCCAGAGGTCGAGCGTTGTTCAACACAATTTCAAAAATGGGTTTGGATGTAATTTCGAGTGGGGAGCCCCTTATTGGCCTACTGACATAAAAAAAATTCCGGATGTTATTGATTTTGGCGTCAGGAAAAGTATCTGTAGGGATTTAATTCAAATTGAAGCTTCTCTAGATCTCTCGTCCGATCACTCTCCCACGATCGTTACAATTTGTAGCCCATTAAGAAGTGACTTACCTCACCCATATGCGAATTTGATAAATCGTGTTAATTGGCTGGGATTCAAAAAACATCTTAGTAGTCATTGCACGGAAAATATTACGCTAAGAATATGATATTGAATATAACATTGCCAACCTTAATGAAAATATTAAACAGGCTGCTGAACATGCCACTACCTCCCATCCGCAGACTAGGGTTAATAGAAGTTGTTCTACGGATATTGAACGTCTCGTGTGTGAAAAAGAAGAGCTAGAAGAGAATGGCAACAGCACAGATCACCTCAACTTAAAATCAGATTTAAAGAGTGTACTAAAAGACTCCAAGAGTTGCTTGAATTGGAAAAAACTGCATCTCTTAAAAATTATCTGGAAGGTCTTGATGTCACACCAGCATCTAATTACTCTTTGTGGCGCGCTGCTAGAAAGATTTAAAAACCCGTTGAGTTTAAGCCACCTCTGTAAAATATTTGGTGAGCATTTAAAATCCGTATTTACCCCAAACATATATTCTGGTGCTGTTGATTTGCCAAATGTAGTTGCGCTACCCCTTCGACCCAAAAAATATAAGACGCGTGATGTACAAAAACTAATTGCAAAACTCAACCCGAAAAAAGCTCCGGGTATTGATGAAATTAGTAACCAGAAGTAGTATAGAAATGTATGTGCCCGAGCCATTAAAATTGTCAAATTTGGGTAATTAAAATCGAAATTTTGTAATTTATGGGCTAAAATTTACATATTATGGTAATTAGTGTCAATGGTGTGAAGTGACGAGGGTTATGGATGGTTTGTAAGATAAGGATAATTTGATGTCCGTCCGTCGATGTGTTTTTGTATTAATTTTATGGTTTGATATCCGTCCGTCTATGTGCGTAGTTGATTATGTAGGCACGCAGGGCTTGTTTGTACGTAGTATGATTTTTCGTTTATTAAGCGGTTGCGGTAGGTTTATGATTTTAGATTGTGTGTGCGTGTGTGCATAGAGAAATGGATGCTTTAGTTTTTTTTTTGTAATATTCTTTTGTTTGTACGTAGTATGTTTTTTCGTTTGTTAAGCGGTTGCGGAAGGGTATTTGAGAAAAAAATTATGTATGCTTGTGGGAAATCTATGAATGTTGTTGGTTTTATTTATTTTGAGTTTCCTATTTCCTATGTTTAAAAGGTTTGAAGAGATAAATAAAATATATGGTTTGTGAGATAAGCATGGTTTGATATCCGTCCGTCGATGTACATAGTTAATTATGTAGGTACGAAGGTTTGTATGTAGATTTTTGTTTTAATTTTAATTTTGAACTGAATGTTTTTTTGGGTTGTTAAGCGCTTGCAGCAGGTTTATGATTTTAGAGTGTAAGTGCGTGTGTGCATAGAGAAAATGTTGCTTTAGTTTTTTTTGTAATATTCTTTTTAGCTGGTGACCATGGAAGGTTATTTTAGAAAGACATTATGTATGCTTGTGGAAAATCTTTGAATGTTTTTGTTGTTAGTTTTATTTAGTTTGGGTTTCCTATTTCCTATGTTTAAAGAGTTTGAAGAGATGAATGAAATATGTAGTTTCTTACCAATGAACTTATTTGAAGGTTGGACAAATTGAAGTGTAAGATATTTACGATTGTCAAAGGGAATTAGAGATACGTGATCATGGGAGCCAACGTTATGCTAATGCGTTTGTATTTGTGTATGTTTTACAATAACTTGAGCGTTGACAGATGGGTAAGTCGTACATGTAAAGGAAAAAAAAGCGAGTTTGTAATGCCGAGTACACATCTGGCATTTCTTGTGTTCTAATAATTTTTATTTAAAATGATAAACGTTACCACTAGTGCACACTGTTGCGATTGCACAAAATATCATAGTGTTCACTCGGCATTACTTTTTTTGTTTGTAGTATTTCGTTTAGGACATGGAAGGGTATTTTAGAAAGTAATTATGTATGCTGGTGAGATATCAAGGTTTGGTTTTGTTGTTTTCTGATTTTAATTTTTTTTATGTGTAAAAAGTTTGAAGAAATGAAAAAAAATATATAGAATTTATGCGTGTTGTATTTATTCATTGTTTTCACTTATTTTGTAAAGCATTTGAAGTTTGTGATATTGAGGATTGTCAAAGATTGGTTGTTATTTTCACTGCTTGCTGACATTTGTCTATTGGCTCTTAAATCATGCATATGACTTGATCGTAATTCGTATAAATTGAGAAGTTTTCTAATCCAGCAGCAAGTACAGCATTGTGTCTACAAGTGTCATATCAAATCCTCAATAATTTCGCTTTTAATAGTTTAAAACGTGTTATAGTAAACGATCAAAGTGAGTTTTGAATAAAAAATAATAATTATAATAATATTAAAAATATATATAATATATTGTATAAACTAAATAAAATTAATACTTTGGTATATAAATGTTATATATACAAGGTATATAAATACCAAAAGTGCTCTTTGGACACATCCAAAATCATGGTGTGGAGGACCAAGTGGTCATTAGTCGAGATTCAAATCAAGAACGGAATAATCATCAATATACAGCCTTCACTTTTCCTCAACAACTACAATATGCTCAACAATATCAATATCCTTATCAACTATATCCTCATCAATAACACCATCAATATCCTTATCAATAATATCCTCATCAAGAACAGCATCAATATCCTTATCAACAATATCCTCATCAAGAATAGCAACAACATTTTCATCAAGAACAACAACAACGTCTTCAACAACAACATCAATATCGTCATCAACAATATACTCATCAGCAATATCCTCATCAGCAATATGATCATCAGCAATATCCGCATCAAGAACAACAACAACCACAACTACAAATGTATTGGCAGCAAACTGCTACTCCCATGCAATGCTACCCAAATTTTCGGCAACCTCCTACTCTAATGCATTGGTATCCAAATACTGACCAGCACCACACACTACAACATCACCCTTAACAATAACAACAACAACAGCAGCAGCAAGGTTCACATGATTTTGGAAGTAGATCAACAAATAATAATATCAACATTGATGGAGAGTGTATGAAATATTATGAAATACGAAAAACATTTAAAAACAATATTATTTCTTATGGAATACAAAATAAAAAGGATCAACTTCTCTTTGAAGATTTTATTGTCGAAAATGAATCGACTTGTATAGAGAGGCTTGGATACCATTTGAAACAACATACTATATTAAAATTTAATATAAGTATAGTTGCAGAATATCTAAAAATTTTTGGTGAAGAGTTAGAAATAAATAAAATAGTACATACAGCAAAAATGAGCTTGTTGACTAGATCAGATGACGTGAGAGAATCGCTTTGTAAACAGGTCACAGAAATTCAAAATAAAATGTCTGAGTACCAGGAGAGAGATTCCGGATGGACTCTGGTTCGCATAGTTCGAGCTGAATTAAATATTAATAAATCTCCTTTAGTAAAAGGAGCTCATTGGATTAGCACACCGGAGAAGCTTGCTAGTCGTGGTGCTTGCATTAACATTCAAAACAGTGATAATTACTGTTTTAAGTGGGCCTTAATTGCGGCAATGAGTACCTCGGCTATCAATGGTCCGACTCGATGCTCTTTATATAATATTGAAGATATTAGTGCTGATATAATTTCGCTACAAGATCGAACTATAATTGATTTTTCAAATTTAACATTTCCGATGTCACTAAAATATATTAAGGAATTTGAGGGGCGGAATGATGTTAGTGTGAATGTGTTTGGATATGACGACGAGAGTGATGAACTAATTGGACCATTTTACATAACCCAAAATGAGAAGACAAAGCATGTTAACTTATTGCTATTGGAAAACATGGATGAGCATCACTATATCTTTATAAAAGATATTTTAAAGTAAGTAATATTTTGGAAAGTATTTAAAATTAAATAATAAAATACGCGTGTTTGATGTCTTACAGACTGCTAAAAAGGCAAACAACGACACATTGTGAACAACTTTTATTTTGCAACAGCTGTCTGCAATACTCTCATCATGAAAATATTATGGAGAAACATAAAATGGAATGTGGTAAAATAATTACTATTTGTTACCTTTTGTTATATACGCCGATTTTGAGTGCGTTTTGCAACAGGTAGACTTTAATGTAAGTAGTAAAACTAAATTAAATCAGAGACATGTACCCTGCGCATTCAGCTATTTCATTAAGTGCAAGCATGAGAATAAATTGGATAAGCTAAGAATTTATACGGGTAAACATGCTTCTGAAAAATTTGTTACATTTTTCAATCGAGATTGTCAAGATATATAAAACAATTATCTCACAAAAATAATTGAAATGGAGAACTTGACAGATGAAGAAAATGTAACATTTTACCGTGCGATAACTTGTCACATATGTGGACAATACTTAAACAATGACCGTGCGAGAGATCATTGTCATATAAGCGGTAAATATCGAGGTGCAGCGGATAACAGATGCAACCTATACTATCAAGTACCCAAGTTTATTCCAATTTATTTTCATTACTATTTATCCTATGATTCTCATCTTTTTGTGAAAGAGTTAAGTAAAGTTGCGACGAATATAAAAGTCCTTCCGTTAAATAAAGAACTATATATATCTATCTCAGTTTATTAATATGAGTGATGGTACAGATCTTGAACTTACGTTTCTTGATGCAATACGTTTTATGGCCGAAAGCTTGGAATCGTTGTCAAATAATCTTACCGTCAACGATTTTCATACTATTAGAGCACAATTTCAAACAAGCGAAGAATTTAATCTCATAAGGAAAAAGGGAATTTTTCCCTATGATTATCTTGATTCTTTTTAACAACTTTTTTTTTATACACACATATATTTATTTATTGTATCTTCCAATATGAACTAACAATAAGTATTCAACTCTTAAATCTAAATATAATTATTAGGCCCGACCAGTATCGGACATAAACTTAGTGATAGTAATTAATAATACATAAATTTCGTATTAAGCACAATAATTATTTTCAAGAAGTATCGTTTGGGGTGCTGAGTATTAGGGCCCTTGTATCCCTCTTTTTTAAGCGGATGTGTCCAGTAAAGTTCAAGATATTACGAGCAAGCGGATTAGGATGTGACTCGAGTTTTGTTAAATATTTACCTGCATATTTTGCGATTTCTTCAGTCACTAGTGGCATATTTAAATCTCGATGCATATTTGAATTTTTGATGTACCATGGAGCCGCTGTTGTCAAACGTAAAATTTTATTTTGCAGTCGTTGGATTCTATCCACATTTGAAGCTAAAGCAGTGCCCCATAGCTGAATTCCGTAGCACCATATTGGCTTCAAAAGCTACTTGTATATCAAAAGTTTGCAGTCTAGACTGAGTGTTGAATTTCTGCCAATCAACCAATGTATTTGAGTTAACTTAAGTTTCATTTGAATTAGTTTAGCGTCAATATGATGTTGCTATGTAAGCTTTCGATCAAGGTGTATGCCAGGGTATTTCACTTGAGAATGTTGAGGAATATTTTGATTATTGATTCGAATGGCGGAACAGGTATCTTTTCTTAGGGTAAACGTTATATGAACACACTTTTGTTCATTTACTTTAATTCTCCATAAATCCAACCAAATTTCAAGATGGGTAATGTGTGCTTGGAGATTGCGGGATGCCTCATCAGGGTTTTTGTGCATACTCATGCAGGCTGTATCATCGACAAATGTAGAAGTGTGGATGTTATTGCACACTCATGAAGTCTCCTTCCACAACATTAAACTTCCTATCAACAATATAACTTTCCAAAAGTTTTTCTATATTTATTGGCAAATGTGTCTTCAATTTAAAAAATAGGCCTTCGTGCCATACTTTGTCAAATGCCTGAGAAGCATCAATAAAAAGGGCAGAACAATACTTCTTTTCTTCAAAAGTCCTCCTTATAACTTGAACCAAACTATGCGTTTGCTCAATAGTGCTATGCTGACTTCTAAGGCCAAATTGATGGTCCGGGATGCACCCATTATCAGCTAAAATTGTGGACAATTTAGTCATGAGCAGCTTTTCGAAAAGTTTTGAGACTGTTGATAGTAAGCTTATAGGTCTATATGACTCAGGCTTGGTAACATCTTTGCCCGGCTTCGGAATCATTTTAATCTTGGCAAGTTTCCAGTTATGTGGAAAATACTGCATTCGCAAAATGGCATTAAAAATAAATAGCAGGATTCTTATTGCAATATGAGGCAAGTTCGTCAGCATCTTGTTACTAATTCCGTCAATACCTGGAGCTTTCTTCGGATTAAGTTCAGCAATTAGTTTTTGTACATCGGGCATCTTAAACTTTATGGGTCGCGGGGGTATAGCAACTACACTGGGCAAATCAGCAACACCAGTACATGTGTTTGGGTTAAATACGTATTTTAAATGAATTGCAAATATTTTACCTTTTTCAGTATCGCTTCTTGCCCAACCTCCGGTAGATGTGCGCAGAAGTTGTTTAAACTCAACGGGGGTTTTCAGTTTTCTAGCAGCGTGCCACAGAGTGTAATTAGATGCTGGTGTGACATCAAGACCTTCCAGGTAATTTTTAAGAGATGCAGTTTTTTCAATTTCAAGTAACTCTTGGAGTCGTTTAGTGCACTCTTTAAATCTGATTTTAAGTGGTGGTGATCTGTGCTGTTGCCATTCCCTTCTAGCTCTACTTTTTTCACACACGACACGTTCAATATCGGTAGAATAAATTTTATTAAATCCAGTCTGCGGATGGGAGGTAGTAGCATGTTCAGCAGCCTATGTAATCATTTCGTTAAGGTCGGCGATGTTAGCTCCAATATCCTCGGGTGTTCTTATCGTAATGTTTTCCGTAAAATGACTACTAAGATATTTTTTGAATCGCAGCCAATTTACACGACTGATCACCTTCACATACGAGTGAGGTAAATCACTTCTCTGTGGGCTACAGATTGTAACGATCGTGGGAGAGTGATCGGACGAGAGATCTAAAGAAGCTTCAACGTTAATTAGTTCCCTAGAAATGTTTTTCATGACGCCAAAATCTATAACATCCGGAATTTTATTTATGTCAGTAGGCCAGTAAGTAGGCTCCCCACTCGAAATGAAGTCCAAGTCCATTTTTGAAATTGTGTTGAACAACGCTCGACCTCTGGGTATAATATGACGCGAACCCCAGAACGTATGTTTAGCATTATAGTCGCCAGCTGCTACGAAACAAGGGCCAAGAGATTTATAGAAATCCTCGTATTTATTCTCACTAATTGCGAATCTGGTAGGGGAGTAAATTGATGACATCACAAAATTTGTGCAAAAATTTTCAACACAAAATTCGTTGCTTGTAGATGTTCCTCACAAATATTGTCAATAATATAATGTTTGAGTCTTGACTTTATTAGAATTGCTGATCCACCTCATGCTCTTCCTCTCGGGTCCTTTGAATCATATAAGGTGTACCCATAAATTTTAAAAAGGTTTCTCGAAGTCAAATGAGTGTCTGAGACCAACATTATATCAATATTTTTTTCCGTGAGGAAGTGCTCAAGTTTATTTTTATGTTGGCGAATGCCGTTTGCGTTCCAGAAACATATTTTTAACGTGTTCATGGCTTCTTAACTAATACCTGAAGCAGTGTATTCTGCATTCGCAGCATTTCTTGCATCATGCTAGTCATATTTGTTGTAAAACTATTAATAGTTAGCACCAAATTCTCAATAGTAGCTTCAAGGCGTCTATAGTTAAAGCTTGAGTTTGCATTCGTTGAATTACTTGGCGGTGTAACATTTTGTGTGGGAATAGAACTAGTCGTAGTAGCATCGGCATACGATACACGTGAAGTAACTAGTTGGCTAGTTTGAGGCAGAGTGGCAGAGTGGCAGAGTAAGCATTTGCTGATTGAACTGGAGCTAATTTAGATTTTTGACCCATAGCCTGTTTAACGAAATAATATACAGGGCAGCCTCTGTAGTTAGCGGTGTGATTACCTCCACAATTACTGCATTTTTTTCTGCTTGTACTTTTGGTTTGGTACAGTTAGCAGTACTAAAATCCAAATTTATGACGAAAAAGATTTCCGAAAATGGTTGCTGAATTTGAAAAAAGTAAAACAAGCTTCTACACATACCAGCTTAAGAGCGCTAAAGGCATGCAGATCGTATTGAAGGGCATAGATTCTTATGTTGTCCCCGAAGAAATAAAAGATGCACTCGTCCTCCAGGGGTTCAAGGTAAAAAATGTGTCCAATATAATAAATAGAGAAAAGATTCCCCAACCCCTATTTCGTGTTGAACTTGAGCCTAATGATATAAAATTGAAAAAAAATGAGACGCATCCAATTTATAATTTAAAATACCTCTTGTACCGAAAAATCACAGTTGAAGAGCCCCATAAGCGTTCAGGTCCTGTACAGTGCCATAATTGCCAAGAATATGGCCATACGAAAACATACTGCAATTTACCCTCTGTTTGTGTTGTGTGCGGCGAATTACACGGCACCGCTAGCTGCAACAAACCAAAAGATCAAAGTGATAAAAAATGCAGTAATTGTGGAGGTAATCACACCGCTAACTACAGAGGTTGTCGTGTGTACTCTTTTGTAAAGAAGACTATGGTGCAAAAACCTAAATTAGCTCCAGCTCAATCAGCAAACGTTTACTCTGCCACTTTTCAGCAAATGAGCCAACCAGTTACTTCCCGTGTATCGTATGCAGATGCTGCTAAGGCTAGTTCTATTCCGACACAAAATGTTTCACCGCAAAATAATTCTACAAATACAAACTCAAACTTTAATTATAATCGCCTTGAAGCCACTATTGAAAATCTTGTGCAAACTATAAACAATTTTACAACAAATATGACTACCATGATGCAAGAAATGTTGCGAATGCAGAATACTCTGCTTCAAGCAATACTTAATAAGCCATGAACACGTTAACAATATGTTTCTGGAACGCAAACGGCATTCGCCAACATAAAAATGAACTTGAGCACTTCCTCACAGAAAAAAATATTGATATAATGTTAGTATCTGAGACTCATTTGACTTCGAGAAGTCTTTTTAAAATTTATGGCTACACTATATATGATACAAAGGACCCTAGAGGAAGGGCTTGCGGTGGATCAGCAATTCTAATAAAGTCAAGACTCAAGCACTATGTTCTTGATAACATTTGTGAAGAATACCTACAAGCAACAAATATTGGCATTGAAAGTTTTTGTTCAAATTTCATTATATCATCAATTTACTCCCCTCCCAGATTTTCAATCACTGAGAATCAATATGAGGATTTCTACAAATCTCTTGGACCTTGTTTTGTAGCAGCTGGAGACTACAATGCGAAACATACGTTCTGGGGTTCGCGCCTTGTTACACCCAGAGGTCGAGCATTGTTCAACACTATTTCAAATATGGGCTTGGATGTCATCTCGAGTGGGGAGCCCACTTATTGGCCTACTGACATACAAAAAATTCCGGATGTTATAGATTTTGGCGTCATAAAAAATATCTCTAGGGATTTAATTCAAGTTCAAGCTTCTCTTGATCTCTCGTCCGATCACTCCCCGACGATCATCACAATTTGTAGCCCATTAAGAAGTAACTTACCTGACCCATATGTGAAGATGATCAATCGTGTAAATTGGCTGGGGTTCAAAAAATATCTCAGCAGTCATTGTACGGAAAACATTACGCTTAGAACACCCGATGATATTGAATCGAACATTGCCAATCTCAGCGAGAATATTAAACAGGCTGCTGAACATGCCACTATCTCCCATCCGCAGATTGGGTTTAATAAAATTTATTCTACAGACATTGAACGTCTCGTACGTGAAAAAAGGAGGGCTAGAAGGGAATGGCAACAGCACAGATCACCACAAAATAAAATCAGATTTAAAGAGTGCACTAAACGACTCCAAGAGTTGCTTGCATCTGAAAACATTGCATCTCTTAAAAATTATCTGGAGGGTCTTGATGTTACACCGGCGTCTAATTACTCCTTGTGGCGCGCTGCCAGAAAGCTTAAAACACCCGTTGAGTATAAGCCACCTCTACGCACATCTACCGGAGGTTGGGCAAGAAGCGATACTGAAAAAGGTAAAATATTTGCTGAGCACTTAAAATCCGTTTTTACGCCAAATATATGTACTGGTGTTGCTGATTTGCCGAATATAGTCGCTCTACCCCCTCAACACATAAAGTTTAAGACGCGTGATTTACAAAAATTAATTGCCGAACTCAACCCGAAGAAAGCTCCGGGTATTGATGGAATTAGTAATCAGATGCTGATGAACTTGCCTCGTATTGCAATGAGAATCATGTTATTCATATTTAATGCTATTTTACGACTGGAGTATTATCCACACAACTGGAAACTTGCCAAGGTTAAAATGATTCCAAAGCCGGGCAAAGATATAACAAAGGCTGAGTCATATAGGCCAATAAGTCTACTATCTACAATGTCAAAGCTTTTCGAAAAACTGCTCAAAACAAAATTGTCCCCAATTCTAATTAGTAGTGGGTGCATACCAGACCATCAATTTGGTTTTAGAAGTCAGCATAGCACCATTGAACAAACTCACAGATTAGTTCAATTTATAAGAAGAACTTTTGAGGGAAAAAAGTATTGTTCTGCGCTGTTTATTGACGTTTCCCAGGCATTTGATAAAGTGTGGCATGAAGGCCTAATTTTAAAATTGAAGACTTACTTACCAATAAACATTTTAAATCTTTTGGAAAGTTACATTATTTCCCGTAAGTTCACTGTTGCGGAAGGAGACTTTACAAGTAGGCCTGAAACAATTTCATCTGGTGTGACACAGGTGAGTATACTGGGACCAGTTTTATATTTAATTTATACTTGTGATATGCCTGTGAGCAGTAGTATCCATACTTCCACATTTGCCGACGATACAGCCTGCCTTAGTATGCATGAAAACCCTGATGAGGCATCCCGCAAACTCCAGGAACACATTAGCCAGATGGAGCTTTGGTTAAACTTATGGAGAATCAAGGTAAATGAACAAAAGTGTGTTCAAGTAACATTTACTTTACGAAGAGATACTTGTTCCCCCATTCGTATTAACAATCAAGTTGTTTCTCAACATTCACATGTGAAATATCTTGGTATACACCTTGATCGACGACTTACATGGAAACACCACATTGATTCTAAGTTAACTCAAATGAAACTTAAACTAACTCAGGTACATTGGCTGATTGGTCGAAATTCAACACTTAGCCTAGACTGTAAACTTTTAATATACAAGTCGCTTTTAAAGCCAATATGGTGCTACGGAATTCAACTATGGGGCACTGCTTCAGCTTCAAATGTAGAGAAAATTCAACGCAGGCAAAATAAAATTTTACGTATGATAACATCGGCTCCATGGTACATCAAAAATTCAAATATACATCGTGATTTGAATATGCCACTAGTGACTGAAGAAATTGCAAAATACGCTGGCAAATATTTAACAAAACTCTGGACACATCCGCCTAAAAAAGAGGGATACAAGGGCTCTTATTCACAGCACTCCAGATGGGACTTCTTGAAAATACTTTTATTTTTTTCCTTTTGATTATCACTACTTACATATGTATTATATATAACTACTACTAAGCTTATGTCCGACATTGGTCGGGCCTAATTATATTTTTTTAGATTTAAGATTTGAATACTTATTGTTAGTTCATATATGAAGATACAATAAATAAAAATCATGCATATAAAAAAAAAAAAAAATTTTTTTTCAAACTCATTAACAATTTTTCGGAAATCTTTTTCATCATATATTTGGATTTTAGTTTCATCAATATTACCTCGTTTAATTGGAATGATGTGAAAAGTATTTTCACTAATGGTCGACAGTAGGTTTTTTAGAAGCGCGTTAGGATTTTTTTTCTCTCAGATAAATAGGTGGTGGCTTAAAAGACTTTTGCGATGATGCAGCGGGCTTGTCGTTTTTGTCTTGCAATAATGAAAAACGATTTTGACGATTGATAGAAGATGTGCTGTTATCCCTAGACATGTTTGGGGCGGATCCAATTTTAGTAGAATTTGGGCTTCGCCCGCGCTTTAAAATTGTAATGTATCTGTCCATTCCGACTTGGACCTTGGATTTTGGGCTGCTCTTGTCTTCAGTGACAACTTGTTTAAGTGATGACCACGAGCCCGAAGCGGATGATATCGCTGAGTTAAATGTAGAAGTACTAGACAATAATGTCAACGATTCACTATTTGGCGTTGGACAAAGCGAAGTTGATCGCTGACGAAACTGTGGTTTTACGGTTAGTAAAAGTCTATTATCAGATTTTTGATTTTTATTAAGAGCTTCAGAACTCACAGCAAGTCTATTATCAGATTTTGTATTTTTATTGTTATCATTATGAACATCAAAACTCACAGTAAAATAGGCATTTCTGCCGTTAGAACTCACTTCACTATTTTTTTCCTTTGGGGTATTCATATAGAGTATTCCTCAAGGGTACTTTGTATGTTTTTTTGTTTACGGTTTTTTTTGTTTTTGTTATTTCTATATGTAAAAATATTAGCAAAGCAAAAAAATGCTTAATTATCAAAGTTAATATGTATTACGAATATTTCTTTATGATTTTGTTTGTTTAGTATGTATGTAAAAAAAACTCCGCTAAGACGTCTGTTCACTATGAAGGTACAACAACTTCCACCTAGAAAAGGTTTCTTTAATAAACTTAATAACAAAGAATGTTCTATTGAAGGCTATGCGCATGCGACTGAAGTCTGGACAATTTTTAACTGTAAAACTTTGCAAGATTATATGGAATTGTATTTGAAAACAGATGTGCTTTTTCAATGGATATTTTTGAAAATTTTAGAAATGTCTGTAAAAATATTTATAGCTTGGATCCCTGTCAATACTATACTGCTCCGGGGCTATCTTGGGATGCTATGCTTAAGCATACAAACATCGAATTAGAGCTTACCGATATTGACATGTACAATTTCTTTAAAAGTGGGATACGAGGTGGAATTGTCCAATGTAGTAAAAGATACTCCAAGGCAAATAATAAGTATTTAGACACTTTTGATAAGAATAAACCTTTCAAATTTCTTATGTATTTAGATGCATACAATCTTTACGTTTCGGCCATCTCTGAACATCTTCCTTATGGAGGATTCAGATGGTTAAAAAGCGAAGAACTAAATATTATTAATCCCCAGTTAATAGATGATAATTCAAATGATGGTTATGTATATGAGGTCAACTTAGAATATCCTTCTTATTTACATAATATGCACAACGATCTTCCTTTCTGCGCCGAAAACAAGGAAATTGGAGCATCAAAATATTATAAACTAATAACTGATTTTTCGCCAAAACGTTCTTATATAATTCATTACAGAGTATTTAAACAATGTCTAGAAAACGGTTTGATTTTGAAAAAATACATAGAGTTCTAACTTTTAAGCAGTCTCCATGGTTGAAAGATTATAGACTAAATACAGCGCCAAAGATAGAAATAACTTTTTTTTTAATACATGATTTTTATTTATTGTATCTTCATATATGAACTAACAATAAGTATTCAAATCTTAAATCTCAAAATATAATTAGGCCCGACCAGTGTGACATAAGCTTAGTAATAGTTATATATACTACATAAGTAGTGATAATCAAAAGGAAAAAAATAAAAGTATTTTCAAGAAGTCCCATCTGGAGTGCTGTGAATAAGAGCCCTAGTGTCCCTCTTTTTTAGGCGGATGTGCCCAGTAGAGTTCAAAATATTACGGGCAAGCGGACTAGGATGTGACTCTAGTTTTGTTAAATATTTGCCTGCGTATTTTGCAATTTCTTCAGTCACTAGTGGCATATTTAAATCACGATGTATATTTGAATTTTTTATATACCATGGAGCCGATGTTATTAACCGTAAAATTTTGTTTTGCCTTCGTTGGATTCTCTCGACATTAGAAGCTGAAGCAGTACCCCATAGCTGAATTCCGTAGCACCATATAGGTTTTAAGAGCGACTTTTAAATTAAAAGTTTACAATCTAGGGTGAGGGTTGAATTTCTACCAACCAGCCAATGTATCTGAGTTAGTTTAAGTTTCATTTGCGTTAGCTTAGAGTCAATGTGGTATTTCCATGTGAGCCTTCGATCAAGATGTATACCAAGGTATTTCACATGTAAGTTTTGAGGAACAATTTGATTATTGATTTTAATGGGGGAACAAGTGTCCTTTCTTAAGGTAAATGTTACCTGAGCACACTTCTGTTCGTTTACCTTTATTCTCCACATGTTTAACCATAGTTCTAGCTGAGTAATATGTTGCTGAAGATATCGGGAAGCCTCGTGAGGGTTTTCGTGCATACTAAGGCAGGCTGTATCATCGGCAAACGTGTGGCACACCGGATGAGATTATTTCAGGCGTACTCATAAAGTCTCCTTCCACAACAGTGAATTTCCGGGCAATAATGTAACTTTCCAGCAGATTTAGAATGTTTATTGGTAAGTAAGTCTTTAATTTTAAAATTAGGCCTTCATGCCACACTTTATCAAATGCCTGAGAAACGTCAATGACAGCGCAGAGCAATACTTTTTTTCTTCAAAAGTTTTTCTTATTAATTGAACGAATCTATGAGTTTGTTCAATGGTGCTATGCTGACTTCTAAAACCAAATTGATGGTCCGGTATGCACCCACTACTAACTAGAATTGGGGACAATTTTGTCATGAGCAGTTTTTCGAAAAGCTTTGACATTGTTGACAGTAAACTTATTGGCCTATATGACTCAGCTTTGGTAAGATCTTTGTTTGGCTTTGGAATCATTTTAACCTTGGCAAGCTTCCAGCTGTTTGGATAATATTGCAGTCGTAAAATGGCATTAAAAATTAATAACTGGATTCTAATAGTTATACGAGGCAACGTTATCAGCATCTGGTTACTAATTTCATCAATACCCGGAGCTTTTTTCGGGTTGAGTTCAGCAATTAGATTTTGTACATCACGCGTCTTAAATTTTATTGGTCGAGAGGGTAGTGCAACTACATTTGGCAAATCAACAGAACCAGAACATGTGTTTGGGGTCAATACGGATTTTAAATGCTCACCAAATATTTTATCTTTTTCAGTATCGTTTCTTGCCCAACCTCCTGTAGATGTGCGCAGAGCTGGTTTAAACTCAACTGGTGTTTTAAGCTTTCTAGCAGCGCGCCACAAAGAGTAATTAGATGCTGGTGTGACATCAAGACCTTCCAAATAATTTTTAAGAGATGCAGTTTTTTCAAATGCAAGCAACTCTTGGAGTCGTTTAGTACACTCTTTAAATCTGATTTTAAGTTAAGGTGATCTGTGCTGTTGCCATTCTCTTCTAGCTCTTCTTTTTTCACTTACGAGACGTTTAATATCCGTAGAATAAATTATTTTTAACCTAGTCTGCGGATGGGCGGTAGTGGCATGTTCAGCAGCCTGTTTAATATTTTCATTAAGGTTGGCAATGTTAGATTCAATATCATCATGTGTTCTTAGCGTAATATTTTTCGTGCAATGACTTCTAAGATATTTTTTAAATCGCAGCCAATTAACACGATTTATCAAATTTGCATATGGGTGAGGTAAATCACTTTTTAATGGGCTACAAATTGTAACGATCGTGGGAGAGTGATCGGACGAGAGATCTAGAGAAACTTTGAAATTTTTTTTTCAAATTACTCAACAACGCAGTATATGGGAAAACCATGGAGAATGTGGAAAAAAGGAAAGATGTGAGGATTGTTACCAGTTGGACTACATTAAACCGAAACCGTTTGGGTGCTCAAAATTGGATATCTAAATCAGATTTTCAGAAGATATGGTAGCGATTCAAATGAATCGAGTTAAGACATGTTATAATAAGCCCATATATTTAGGATTTTATGTGCTGGAACTTTCATTATAGTTAGATACAAGTCAAAATTGAAATTAAATTACATCGACACAGATTCATATACACGATACAAACTGAAGACTTTTACGCAGACATTAAAAATGATATAGAACATGAATTTGACACTTCTGATTATCCAGAAACAAATTATTACAGGATTCCTCTCGTAAACAAAAAAGTGTGATGAAAGATGAGAATTGTGGGAGGATTATGGAAGAATTCGTGGGACTACGGTCTAAAATGTGCTCCTTTAATGTACAAAATGGAAATGAAATTAAAAAATCGAAAGGAGTAAAAAAATGTGTTTTAGATAAGTATAGCCTAAGTTCGTATAGAGATTGTTTATTTAACAGATCAAATGTTTATGATAATATGATAACTTTTAAGTCTAAGTTAAATGAATTCTATACCATGCAAAAACATAAAGTAATATTAAGTTATCAAGATGACAAGAGAAAAGTCAAAAGTGATGGTATAAACACATATATGTGGCATCATATTGAAATTGATAAAACAAATCCTGATTATGAACTTGATATGTTATTATTAGAAATAGAAAAACTTCAAGAAGTTGAGTAAAATATGTATACAACTTAAAGCTTGTGTAATTTATTTCTCCAACTATAATTATTTAGTTTTAAGCAATAATCTTTGTGTCTATTGCAAATTATTTTTTATTTAAGAAATATTGTCTAGTTATTAATTGATTTCCAAAATTGTATGTATTTTTTGCAAGATTAGTCTTTAAATAAAATACAGTAATATGAAAATAAAAAAACAATAAAAACATATATTTTTGTCTACATTTTGTTTTTTATTTATTATCCATCCTTAAATGTAATTTATGAATTTTCATATCTGTTAGAATCTTTTGCTGCATTTTTTCCCCAATCTCATAACGAAGTCGTGTCAGTTCAATCTTTACATCCTTTTCGTGTATTTCTCGTATTTCATTGATTTGAAGTTTTGTTTCGTTTAAAGCGGAGCAGGTTGGTATATAATATTCATGATAGAAATAAAGGATTTGTTTTCTCAGAATGTTGTTCAAACATAAAATTTATGTAAAAATACTCGAATTTGAGTTAGTGATCTCCAAGTGTCAGAATCGATTTTTATTTTAAAGTTTCCTTGTATGATAACTAAAAAACAAACACCTCTTTTATATTGAAACTTATATTCAACACCTCTCTCACTTTCATCATCACTTATATTTATATAATTTAAAAAATCTCGACGATTAAGCATATCATAAATATACTCTTTATTATTTTTTTATTCATATTTTTATTTATTGTATTTTCAAATATGAACTAACAATAAGTATTCAAATCTTAAATCTAAATATAATTATTAGGCCCGACCACTCTCGGACATAAATTTAGAGATAGTTATATATAATACACAAGTAGTGATAATCAAAAGGAAGAAAAAAAAAGTATTTTTAAGCAGTCCCATCTAGAGTGTTGAGTATAAGAGCCCATGTATCCCTCTTTTTTAGGCGGATGGGTCTAGTAAAGTTCAAAATATTACGAGCAAGCGGATTATGATGTGACTCGAGTTTTGTTAAATATTTGCCTGCATATTTTGCAATTTCTTCAATCACTAGTGGCATGTTTATATCACGATGTATATTTGAATTTTTTATATACCATGGAGCTGATGTTATTCGCAAATCTTGTTTGCCTTTGTTGGATTTGTTGTGAATCAGAATTGAACAACCCTCGTACCCATTTGTTGCACTAATTTGTTAACGCAGCAGCAACCAGTTCATTCACTTGATTGTTTGCTAAATTCTTTGCGTTGACAAATTGTGCAATAGCGATATTTCGTAATTGGTTTTATTTTATTTTAGCAAGTTAGCATAATAATAATAGCTGTAAAGCATAATATTAATGTTGAAGTATATTAAATTAATATGAAGGTGAGTATAAATAGTGCAGTTTTAATTAAAGAAGATTGAGTTGTATTTAGGAGTTGTATTGAGAAGTTGTAAGAGTCAGTTGTAATAAATTTTAATAAGGAGTTGTAATAGTGAGTTGTATTTAGCAGTCAAGTTGTAGAGTCATACCTGCGATTCCCACGGGACCCTCCAGGTTTAAAATTGCAAATTAAAAGAATAAGCTACTAGTATTAGTTGACATAACTGTTTAATAAATCCTTTTAATATACTCAAGAAAAATCTGTGTTTAAATTAAACACAACATTTTGGCGCAGCCGGTATTAGCAAGAATACAGTTTGATACCTTTTGGCAGTTTGAAGGAAGTATATTGATATTGGAAAACTATTTTAGCTCAATTTAATTTTGATATACTGAATTAAATTGTTAAAAGGATACGTTGTTCTGTATACCAACATTTACTACACAACGCACGGTTTTAATGAGCTATTTTAGCTGCCTTAAGTTGTACAGACTTTGGTGGTAAACTCAACGACGATCAAACATTTGCTCGAGACAAATGGGACCAACACAAATGGTAAAAATATTTATATAAGTGTTGAATTAGTAAATTAAACTAGATAAACGCATAGTGAAAAATTCAAAATGCTTAGCAGTATTTAAATAGAAGGAAAGTTTGTTTGTAAAAGTGAACATTGAAAATAAAAGTGGATTTAGAAAATTTTGCTTGAGCTATATGGAGGATTTGAAAAAAAAAATTACAAAAAACACAAGAGGAGACCAAGGAAATTTCCCTGAGGAGCCAGGGAAACATAACCGAATTTGAAAAGATAGATATTTTATTGGAAGAACTACAAGTGCTACATGAACATCAACAAAGTCCAGCTATATCTAAGGAGATAGAAGAATATTTACACGTTAACCGGATCTTGAAGCAACAGAACGAAAGCTTAAGAAAAACTATTGAAGAAGCTGAACAACAGATTCAAGACAGCGAACAGAAGACACAAGCATTTAAAGACTTCGCACAGCGCGTTAACCCTAACTTGACTCCTGATCAGATGCAGCAAGTCATCGAAAATAGAAAGGTGATAGAGGAAAAAACTTAACAAATCGAAACGCTGAAGTCAAAGATACGAAACTTACAAGGAGAGACGAGGAAAGTGATTACTATTAACACCACAACAAATAGCAACAACATGACAACTTTTACCGAACTCTTGAAAACCACATCCCATGTAGTACCAATTTTCTACGGAACTGATGGGCCACAACTGGTAACGGAAGCAAAGAAGTTTATTGAAGGATAAACTAGGGGAACCAGGTAATGTCGTCGACATAATCAAATGCATCAAAACGAGATTATTGGGAAATGCTTACTCATATTTACACAATAAAGAGTTCGCAACAATAGAAGCCTTATGCCAGGCTATAAGAGAAAAATTTATAAAAGGCGAAACTCTAACAGAAATACAAGAACTAACTTTTAGTAGTAAGCAAGGTTCAACGGATACAGCATATGAATTTGGGGAGAGACTACTTACAGATGCCATAGAACTAATTGCAGCACAATGGCAAGAAGTTTCCCATCAAAAATCTATGATAGATCATTGCAACCAATCTGCAGTAAGGAGTTACATAAGAGGATTACGAGATCCTAGATTGATGTCAAAATTCATCGGACACGAAAACGAAAAGCTATCTACCCTGCTGAAAATAACCAAGGAGGCTCAAAATCTCTTTGGTTCTAATATGAAACCTTCAAATATCATGACAATGCATACCGAGGAACCTTTATATGAGACGGTTCAGCAATTGATAAAAGAAGTCAGACAATTATCAATGCATCAAAACACTTTTAACCATCCAATGCCAAACAGTAATACACGAGAAAACTCATTTAACAAATTAGTATATTGCAGTCCTATGCTAGACGAATGTTATAACCAAGGCAGCAATTCAGCTAATTTAGATTTTTGACCCATAGCCTGTTTAACGAAATAATATACAGGGCAGCCTCTGTAGTTAGCGGTGTGATTACCTCCACAATTACTGCATTTTTTTCTGCTTGTACTTTTGGTTTGGTACAGTTAGCAGTACCATGCAATTCACCGCAGATAACACAAACTGTAGGTAATTTGCAGTAAGTTTTTGTGTGGCCATATTCTTGGCAATTATGGCACTGTGCGGGACCTGAACGCTTACGTGGCTCTTCAACTGTGATTTTTCGGTGTAAAAGGTATTTTAGACTATAAATTGGGTGCGTCTCGTTTTTTTTTTACTGTATATCATTCGGCTCCAGTTCAACACGAAATAGAGGCTGGGGAATCTTCTCTCTATTGATTATATTGGTAACATTTTTTACCTTAAATCCTTGTTCGATAAGTGCACATTTTACTTCATCGGGCTCAACATATGAATCTATGCCCTTTAATACTATTTGTAGGCCTTTAGCACTCTTTCAAACTCATTAACAATTTTTCGGAAATCTTTTTCATCATATATTTGGATTTTAGTTTCATCAATATTACCTCGTTTAATTGGAATGATGTGAAAAGTATTTTCACTAATGGTCGACAGTAGGTTTTTTAGAAGCGCGTTAGGATTTTTTTTCTCTCAGATAAATAGGTGGTGGCTTAAAAGACTTTTGCGATGATGCAGCGGGCTTGTCGTTTTTGTCTTGCAATAATGAAAAACGATTTTGACGATTGATAGAAGATGTGCTGTTATCCCTAGACATGTTTGGGGCGGATCCAATTTTAGTAGAATTTGGGCTTCGCCCGCGCTTTAAAATTGTAATGTATCTGTCCATTCCGACTTGGACCTTGGGTTTTGGGCTGCTCTTGTCTTCAGTGACAACTTGTTTAAGTGATGACCACGAGCCCGAAGCGGATGATATCGCTGAGTTAAATGTAGAAGTACTAGACAATAATGTCAACGATTCACTAGTTGGCGTTGGACAAAGCGAAGTTGATCGCTGACGAAACTGTGGTTTTACGGTTAGTAAAAGTCTATTATCAGATTTTTGATTTTTATTAAGAGCTTCAGAACTCACAGCAAGTCTATTATCAGATTTTGTATTTTTATTGTTATCATTATGAACATCAAAACTCACAGTAAAATAGGCATTTCTGCCGTTAGAACTCACTTCACTATTTTTTTCCTTTGGGGTATTCATATAGAGTATTCCTCAAGGGTACTTTGTATGTTTTTTTGTTTACGGTTTTTTTTTGTTTTTGTTATTTCTACATGTAAAAATATTAGCAAAGCAAAAAAATGCTTAATTATCAAAGTTAATATGTATTACGAATATTTCTTTATGATTTTGTTTGTTTAGTATGTATGTAAAAAAAACTCCGCTAAGACGTCTGTTCACTATGAAGGTACAACAACTTCCACCTAGAAAAGGTTTCTTTAATAAACTTAATAACAAAGAATGTTCTATTGAAGGCTATGCGCATGCGACTGAAGTCTGGACAATTTTTAACTGTAAAACTTTGCAAGATTATATGGAATTGTATTTGAAAACAGATGTGCTTTTTCAATGGATATTTTTGAAAATTTTAGAAATGTCTGTAAAAATATTTATAGCTTGGATCCCTGTCAATACTATACTGCTCCGGGGCTATCTTGGGATGCTATGCTTAAGCATACAAACATCGAATTAGAGCTTACCGATATTGACATGTACAATTTCTTTAAAAGTGGGATACGAGGTGGAATTGTCCAATGTAGTAAAAGATACTCCAAGGCAAATAATAAGTATTTAGACACTTTTGATAAGAATAAACCTTTCAAATTTCTTATGTATTTAGATGCATACAATCTTTACGTTTCGGCCATCTCTGAACATCTTCCTTATGGAGGATTCAGATGGTTAAAAAGCGAAGAACTAAATATTATTAATCCCCAGTTAATAGATGATAATTCAAATGATGGTTATGTATATGAGGTCAACTTAGAATATCCTTCTTATTTACATAATATGCACAACGATCTTCCTTTCTGCGCCGAAAACAAGGAAATTGGAGCATCAAAATATTATAAACTAATAACTGATTTTTCGCCAAAACGTTCTTATATAATTCATTACAGAGTATTTAAACAATGTCTAGAAAACGGTTTGATTTTGAAAAAATACATAGAGTTCTAACTTTTAAGCAGTCTCCATGGTTGAAAGATTATAGACTAAATACAGCGCCAAAGATAGAAATAACTTTTTTTTTTAATACATGATTTTTATTTATTGTATCTTCATATATGAACTAACAATAAGTATTCAAATCTTAAATCTCAAAATATAATTAGGCCCGACCAGTGTGACATAAGCTTAGTAATAGTTATATATAATACATAAGTAGTGATAATCAAAAGGAAAAAAATAAAAGTATTTTCAAGAAGTCCCATCTGGAGTGCTGTGAATAAGAGCCCTTGTGTCCCTCTTTTTTAGGCGGATGTGCCCAGTAGAGTTCAAAATATTACGGGCAAGCGGACTAGGATGTGACTCTAGTTTTGTTAAATATTTGCCTGCGTATTTTGCAATTTCTTCAGTCACTAGTGGCATATTTAAATCACGATGTATATTTGAATTTTTTATATACCATGGAGCCGATGTTATTAACCGTAAAATTTTGTTTTGCCTTCGTTGGATTCTCTCGACATTAGAAGCTGAAGCAGTACCCCATAGCTGAATTCCGTAGCACCATATAGGTTTTAAGAGCGACTTTTAAATTAAAAGTTTACAATCTAGGGTGAGGGTTGAATTTCTACCAACCAGCCAATGTATCTGAGTTAGTTTAAGTTTCATTTGCGTTAGCTTAGAGTCAATGTGGTATTTCCATGTGAGCCTTCGATCAAGATGTATACCAAGGTATTTCAGATGTAAGTTTTGAGGAACAATTTGATTATTGATTTTAATGGGGGAACAAGTGTCCTTTCTTAAGGTAAATGTTACCTGAGCACACTTCTGTTCGTTTACCTTTATTCTCCACATGTTTAACCATAGTTCTAGCTGAGTAATATGTTGCTGAAGATATCGGGAAGCCTCGTGAGGGTTTTCGTGCATACTAAGGCAGGCTGTATCATCGGCAAACGTGTGGCACACCGGATGAGATTATTTCAGGCGTACTCATAAAGTCTCCTTCCACAACAGTGAATTTCCGGGCAATAATGTAACTTTCCAGCAGATTTAGAATGTTTATTGGTAGGTAAGTCTTTAATTTTAAAATTAGGCCTTCATGCCACACTTTATCAAATGCCTGAGAAACGTCAATGACAGCGCAGAGCAATACTTTTTTTCTTCAAAAGTTTTTCTTATAAATTGAACGAATCTATGAGTTTGTTCAATGGTGCTATGCTGACTTCTAAAACCAAATTGATGGTCCGGTATGCACCCACTACTAACTAGAATTGGGGACAATTTTGTCATGAGCAGTTTTTCGAAAAGCTTTGACATTGTTGACAATAAACTTATTGGCCTATATGACTCAGCTTTGGTAAGATCTTTGTTTGGCTTTGGAATCATTTTAACCTTGGCAAGCTTCCAGCTGTTTGGATAATATTGCAGTCGTAAAATGGCATTAAAAATTAATAACAGGATTCTAATAGTTATACGAGGCAACATTATCAGCATCTGGTTACTAATTTCATCAATACCCGGAGCTTTTTTCGGGTTGAGTTCAGCAATTAGATTTTGTACATCACGCGTCTTAAATTTTATTGGTCGAGAGGGTAGTGCAACTACATTTGGCAAATCAACAGAACCAGAACATGTGTTTGGGGTCAATACGGATTTTAAATGCTCACCAAATATTTTATCTTTTTCAGTATCGTTTCTTGCCCAACCTCCTGTAGATGTGCGCAGAGCTGGTTTAAACTCAACTGGTGTTTTAAGCTTTCTAGCAGCGCGCCACAAAGAGTAATTAGATGCTGGTGTGACATCAAGACCTTCCAAATAATTTTTAAGAGATGCAGTTTTTTCAAATGCAAGCAACTCTTGGAGTCGTTTAGTACACTCTTTAAATCTGATTTTAAGTTAAGGTGATCTGTGCTGTTGCCATTCTCTTCTAGCTCTTTTTTTTTCACTTACGAGACGTTTAATATCCGTAGAATAAATTATTTTTAACCTAGTCTGCGGATGGGCGGTAGTGGCATGTTCAGCAGCCTGTTTAATATTTTCATTAAGGTTGGCAATGTTAGATTCAATATCATCATGTGTTCTTAGCGTAATATTTTTCGTGCAATGACTTCTAAGATATTTTTTAAATCGCAGCCAATTAACACGATTTATCAAATTTGCATATGGGTGAGGTAAATCACTTTTTAATGGGCTACAAATTGTAACGATCGTGGGAGAGTGATCGGACGAGAGATCTAGAGAAACTTTGAAATTTTTTTTTCAAATTACTCAACAACGCAGTATATGGGAAAACCATGGAGAATGTGGAAAAAAGGAAAGATGTGAGGATTGTTACCAGTTGGACTACATTAAACCGAAACCGTTTGGGTGCTCAAAATTGGATATCTAAATCAGATTTTCAGAAGATATGGTAGCGATTCAAATGAATCGAGTTAAGACATGTTATAATAAGCCCATATATTTAGGATTTTATGTGCTGGAACTTTCATTATAGTTAGATACAAGTCAAAATTGAAATTAAATTACATCGACACAGATTCATATACACGATACAAACTGAAGACTTTTACGCAGACATTAAAAATGATATAGAACATGAATTTGACACTTCTGATTATCCAGAAACAAATTATTACAGGATTCCTCTCGTAAACAAAAAAGTGTGATGAAAGATGAGAATTGTGGGAGGATTATGGAAGAATTCGTGGGACTACGGTCTAAAATGTGCTCCTTTAATGTACAAAATGGAAATGAAATTAAAAAATCGAAAGGAGTAAAAAAATGTGTTTTAGATAAGTATAGCCTAAGTTCGTATAGAGATTGTTTATTTAACAGATCAAATGTTTATGATAATATGATAACTTTTAAGTCTAAGTTAAATGAATTCTATACCATGCAAAAACATAAAGTAATATTAAGTTATCAAGATGACAAGAGAAAAGTCAAAAGTGATGGTATAAACACATATATGTGGCATCATATTGAAATTGATAAAACAAATCCTGATTATGAACTTGATATGTTATTATTATAAATAGAAAAACTTCAAGAAGTTGAGTAAAATATGTATACAACTTAAAGCTTGTGTAATTTATTTCTCCAACTATAATTATTTAGTTTTAAGCAATAATCTTTGTGTCTATTGCAAATTATTTTTTATTTAAGAAATATTGTCTAGTTATTAATTGATTTCCAAAATTGTATGTATTTTTTGCAAGATTAGTCTTTAAATAAAATACAGTAATATGAAAATAAAAAAACAATAAAAACATATATTTTTGTCTACATTTTGTTTTTTATTTATTATCCATCCTTAAATGTAATTTATGAATTTTCATATCTGTTAGAATATTTTGCTGCATTTTTTCCCCAATCTCATAACGAAGTCGTGTCAGTTCAATCTTTACATCCTTTTCGTGTATTTCTCGTATTTCATTGATTTGAAGTTTTGTTTCGTTTAAAGCGGAGCAGGTTGGTATATAATATTCATGATAGAAATAAAGGATTTGTTTTCTCAGAATGTTGTTCAAACATAAAATTTATGTAAAAATACTCGAATTTGAGTTAGTGATCTCCAAGTGTCAGAATCGATTTTTATTTTAAAGTTTCCTTGTATGATAACTAAAAAACAAACACCTCTTTTATATTGAAACTTATATTCAACACCTCTCTCACTTTCATCATCACTTATATTTATATAATTTAAAAAATCTCGACGATTAAGCATATCATAAATATACTCTTTATTATTTTTTTATTCATATTTTTATTTATTGTATCTTCAAATATGAACTAACAATAAGTATTCAAATCTTAAATCTAAATATAATTATTAGGCCCGACCACTCTCGGACATAAATTTAGAGATAGTTATATATAATACACAAGTAGTGATAATCAAAAGGAAGAAAAAAAAAGTATTTTTAAGCAGTCCCATCTAGAGTGTTGAGTATAAGACCCCATGTATCCCTCTTTTTTAGGCGGATGGGTCTAGTAAAGTTCAAAATATTACGAGCAAGCGGATTATGATGTGACTCGAGTTTTGTTAAATATTTGCCTGCATATTTTGCAATTTCTTCAATCACTAGTGGCATGTTTATATCACGATGTATATTTGAATTTTTTATATACCATGGAGCTGATGTTATTCGCAAATTTTGTTTGCCTTTGTTGGATTTGTTGTGAATCAGAATTGAACAACCCTCGTACCCATTTGTTGCACTAATTTGTTAACGCAGCAGCAACCAGTTCATTCACTTGATTGTTTGCTAAATTCTTTGCGTTGACAAATTGTGCAATAGCGATATTTCGTAATTGGTTTTATTTTATTTTAGCAAGTTAGCATAATAATAATAGCTGTAAAGCATAATATTAATGTTGAAGTATATTAAATTAATATGAAGGTGAGTATAAATAGTGCAGTTTTAATTAAAGAAGATTGAGTTGTATTTAGGAGTTGTATTGAGAAGTTGTAAGAGTCAGTTGTAATAAATTTTAATAAGGAGTTGTAATAGTGAGTTGTATTTAGCAGTCAAGTTGTAGAGTCATACCTGCGATTCCCACGGGACCCTCCAGGTTTAAAATTGCAAATTAAAAGAATAAGCTACTAGTATTAGTTGACATAACTGTTTAATAAATCCTTTTAATATACTCAAGAAAAATCTGTGTTTAAATTAAACACAACATTTTGGCGCAGCCGGTATTAGCAAGAATACAGTTTGATACCTTTTGGCAGTTTGAAGGAAGTATATTGATATTGGAAAACTATTTTAGCTCAATTTAATTTTGATATACTGAATTAAATTGTTAAAAGGATACGTTGTTCTGTATACCAACATTTACTACACAACGCACGGTTTTAATGAGCTATTTTAGCTGCCTTAAGTTGTACAGACTTTGGTGGTAAACTCAACGACGATCAAACATTTGCTCGAGACAAATGGGACCAACACAAATGGTAAAAATATTTATATAAGTGTTGAATTAGTAAATTAAACTAGATAAACGCATAGTGAAAAATTCAAAATGCTTAGCAGTATTTAAATAGAAGGAAAGTTTGTTTGTAAAAGTGAACATTGAAAATAAAAGTGGATTTAGAAAATTTTGCTTGAGCTATATGGAGGATTTGAAAAAAAAAATTACAAAAAACACAAGAGGAGACCAAGGAAATTTCCCTGAGGAGCCAGGGAAACATAACCGAATTTGAAAAGATAGATATTTTATTGGAAGAACTACAAGTGCTACATGAACATCAACAAAGTCCAGCTATATCTAAGGAGATAGAAGAATATTTACACGTTAACCGGATCTTGAAGCAACAGAACGAAAGCTTAAGAAAAACTATTGAAGAAGCTGAACAACAGATTCAAGACAGCGAACAGAAGACACAAGCATTTAAAGACTTCGCACAGCGCGTTAACCCTAACTTGACTCCTGATCAGATGCAGCAAGTCATCGAAAATAGAAAGGTGATAGAGGAAAAAACTTAACAAATCGAAACGCTGAAGTCAAAGATACGAAACTTACAAGGAGAGACGAGGAAAGTGATTACTATTAACACCACAACAAATAGCAACAACATGACAACTTTTACCGAACTCTTGAAAACCACATCCCATGTAGTACCAATTTTCTACGGAACTGATGGGCCACAACTGGTAACGGAAGCAAAGAAGTTTATTGAAGGATAAACTAGGGGAACCAGGTAATGTCGTCGACATAATCAAATGCATCAAAACGAGATTATTGGGAAATGCTTACTCATATTTACACAATAAAGAGTTCGCAACAATAGAAGCCTTATGCCAGGCTATAAGAGAAAAATTTATAAAAGGCGAAACTCTAACAGAAATACAAGAACTAACTTTTAGTAGTAAGCAAGGTTCAACGGATACAGCATATGAATTTGGGGAGAGACTACTTACAGATGCCATAGAACTAATTGCAGCACAATGGCAAGAAGTTTCCCATCAAAAATCTATGATAGATCATTGCAACCAATCTGCAGTAAGGAGTTACATAAGAGGATTACGAGATCCTAGATTGATGTCAAAATTCATCGGACACGAAAACGAAAAGCTATCTACCCTGCTGAAAATAACCAAGGAGGCTCAAAATCTCTTTGGTTCTAATATGAAACCTTCAAATATCATGACAATGCATACCGAGGAACCTTTATATGAGACGGTTCAGCAATTGATAAAAGAAGTCAGACAATTATCAATGCATCAAAACACTTTTAACCATCCAATGCCAAACAGTAATACACGAGAAAACTCATTTAACAAATTAGTATATTGCAGTCCTATGCTAGACGAATGTTATAACCAAGGCAGCAATTCAGCTAATTTAGATTTTTGACCCATAGCCTGTTTAACGAAATAATATACAGGGCAGCCTCTGTAGTTAGCGGTGTGATTACCTCCACAATTACTGCATTTTTTTCTGCTTGTACTTTTGGTTTGGTACAGTTAGCAGTACCATGCAATTCACCGCAGATAACACAAACTGTAGGTAATTTGCAGTAAGTTTTTGTGTGGCCATATTCTTGGCAATTATGGCACTGTGCGGGACCTGAACGCTTACGTGGCTCTTCAACTGTGATTTTTCGGTGTAAAAGGTATTTTAGACTATAAATTGGGTGCGTCTCGTTTTTTTTTTACTGTATATCATTCGGCTCCAGTTCAACACGAAATAGAGGCTGGGGAATCTTCTCTCTATTGATTATATTGGTAACATTTTTTACCTTAAATCCTTGTTCGATAAGTGCACATTTTACTTCATCGGGCTCAACATATGAATCTATGCCCTTTAATACTATTTGTAGGCCTTTAGCACTCTTAAGTTGATATGTGTAAAAATTTGTTTTATTTTTTTCAAACTCATTAACAATTTTTCGGAAATCTTTTTCATCATATATTTGGATTTTAGTTTCATCAATATTACCTCGTTTAATTGGAATGATGTGAAAAGTATTTTCACTAATGGTCGACAGTAGGTTTTTTAGAAGCGCGTTAGGATTTTTTTTCTCTCAGATAAATAGGTGGTGGCTTAAAAGACTTCTGCGATGATGCAGCGGGCTTGTCGTTAGTAGTAGGGAACTACCAATTCTGCGTCAATTAAAATTTTGAAATTTTAAAATTTTAATTACCCAAATTTCAAAATTCTTGGAAATTTGTGAAATTTGATACCCTTGAGTTTTCGGCGGCACGCTTTGATGTTTTTTTGTTTACATAAGGAATTTTTTGTTTACATTAGGAGTTTTTTTTTTTTTTTGTTTACATTAACCCTTGTGGGAACGGGTGATTTTTTTTTGGGGGTTACATTAATTGTGTGAACGGGTGATTTTGTTTTTTGTGGGAATACGTTAAGTGGGTTCATAGGTTGGAGGTTTTTCTTTTTGTAATGTATGTATGTATATGACGACGGGAAAATCATGAATATGATTTTTCCTAGTACCAACGGGAAAATCATGAATATGATTTTTCCTATTACTAATGGGGGTGAAATAGTGAAAATTATTTTTTCCTAATGCCGACGGCAATGCATGAATATTTTTCCTAATGCCGACGGCAAAACATGATTATTATTTTTTTCAAATGCCGACGGGAAAATGATTTTTCATAATTCCGACGGGAATTATTATTGCTAATGCTAATATAGGAGTTGAAGACAGGCCGTGATTTGGGTGGGTGGAGTTGTTGTTGTAATATATAACCGAGGGAGTTTATGGATGTGTCTGTCTGTCTGTCTGTTGTGCGAGGCTGTGATTAGCCGGGGGAGCGTGGTGTAGTTGAGGTAGATAGATTCGGTGTATGTGTGTATACCTGTCTGTTGGAATTTGTGTGAGGGTATGATTGACAGGGGGCGGGGTGTAGTTGAGGTAGATCGACTGCGTGTATGCAGGTGTTGCAAGTCTGTAGGAATTTAAGGCTTATAGTGATTTGGGGTAGGTGAGGATGTTGTTGTACGAGTAGTATGTATCCATGGGAATTTGTGGATGTGTCTGTCCGGAGGAATTTAAGCGAGGCTGTTATTGGGAGTGGGTGTGGTGTAGTTGAGGTTGATCAACTGCGTGTATGTATGTCTATATGTTTGTAGGAGATTAAGGCTGATCGTGATTTGGGAGAGGTGAGGGTGTTGTTGTAATATGTATACGTAGGAATCTGTATGTATGTATGTCTGTAAAAAATTAAGGCTGATCATGATTTAGGGTAGGTGAGGTTGGTGTAGTAATATGTCTGTGTGTATGTACATATGTTTGTAGAAGTTTAATGCTATTAGTGATTTGAGGATAGGCGAGGGTGTTGTCGTACGAGTGATATGTACCCGTGGGAATCTGTATGCATGTTCGTAGGAGTTTAAGGCTGATCGTGATTTGTGTTGTTGTCAGTGTTGTTTGTAGGAATGACCGTGAGAATTTTTGTATGCATATCTGTAGGAATTTAAGGTTGGCCGTGTTTTGTGAGGGGTGGTGTGTTGTTGAAATAATTTGAATTTTTCTTAGATGAAATCTGGTATATATATGTGTGTGTGTGTGCGTATGATTTTCTCACGCTAGTAGTTTTATGTACGTAGAAATAAATTGTATTCAATATCGAGATTTGGTTCTATAAAATATTTTCATATATCTGATACATATACATAAGTATATTTTCATACTCAAGGTTGCTGGGTATTTTGTCATGCTTAAAATTGTGTATATTTTCATACTCAAGGTTGCTGGGTATTTTGTCATGCTTAAAATTGTCCAGCTTTAAAGTCTGCCTACGAGAAATTTGTTTATATTACAGATTTTGTTTATTTAACTACGTCCGGCTTCTTTCCCTGAACTTCTTTTCATACGATCATGGGAATTTATAGTTTCTCTGTCCATAATAAGGTCGTTTAGCTTGGGCATGTGCTCTGACTGAATGGTTTGCGTTATTCATATATTTTTATGATGTAGATATGTAAGTGTGATTGTCAAGTTCTAATAAATATTTGAGTATTGATAAGAAATTTGATATTATGTGTACATACATATCTACAAATTGATTTTATGTATGTATGTACATATGTATGTACATACAAATAAGTGTTTGCCTCCGTGTTTGAATACATTTTTTTTGTTTTTGTTGTTGTTCTAAATATTCGCCTGGTCTTTTATATATAGATGTCAAATATCTTCATAGTTTTTTTTTTTTTTATTTGAAATTAAAAAACGTTGATTTAATTTTTATCTGTATTTACTTCAAAGTTTGTGAGGATTTGCTGTTTTAAGTAAAACTAAATTCCTTAAGATACATACTTTAGAATAATAGTAACTATAATAGAAATATTTCCTATATTTAATTTACATTTGTTTAAAGTTGATGCAGCTTATCTTCATTCTTAGAAATATTTTGATACAAAATTTTTTCCAGCCGTAGGCTTTTTTCATCACCTTTTACATTTATTTTAGAATATCTTGCATTGCCTTTTATACATTTATAAACATTTTTAAATGAAACTGATCCAGCAGTCCAGCTTATGTAATGATAGTTTTTTGTTAGCCAGCTTGCTTCTTTTTTTTATTTTTTATTGATTATTGAGTTTTATAATGAAATTATTATATTCGTAATTGTTGAAAACAATCGCTACTTCTTTTGCGATGAAATCATTTGAATTACTTTTGAGACCTTGTACGTATATAAAAATTATGTTGTTTTCCATATTACTCAATTTATAAGACTTTTCGAATTTGACCTTTGATAGGTATATATATTCTAGTATATGATCATGAATAAGAATACAATAAGCTGATTTCTTTGCTTACTATTTCAAATTAAAATTTTATTCAATTAGCCCGATATTGAATAAAAGGAGCTTTTTTATCTTAAACTCTGGTACAGGTAGAAACGCATGAGATTCTTTCATATACTACCTTTGCTGGAATCTTAGATACATGTAATAACTATATAGAATTGCATTACGTTTATTTTTAAATTTTATGTTAGGATTATCATCATATGGATATGAGACTGAACTTAAATGTACTTTTAAATTAGTTAATTCATAATGAATAATCTTATTTTCTTCTTGAATAGCGAACAACAGAAAACGAAGTCGTTTTCTTACAATTTAGGTCTAACCTCTCAACTGGTCCTCTAGTATACAATATGACTTTATATGTCAACATTTCTGACTCCTCTTTGTCAGCGTTAGGGATAATTAATTTTAAACTTTTTATTCTTCAAATTGTGTTACTTCATACTGATAATATGTTTAAGTACATTAATAATGTACGAGTATATGTTTATTTTATGACGGGTCCCTATAGCTTTTATTTGATGTTCTAGATGAAGTGTTTTTTTTTCTAATTTTATTAAAGTTTTGCGTATTGCGTATATATTTCTAATATATTTAAGTGAGCTTTTTGTACCTGTCAGACAGAGTGTACGTATCAGTTGATCAGTCAGTCTCTCTTTTTATTTTATTAATTTTTTCTTCTAATGTGTCACTACTATTTTTTCAGATTTTACTACTTGAAATAGAAAATATTTATATAATTTTAAAAGTATTAATATATACATACATATAGGTAAATATATGTATGTATGTAAAAATTAGTTCATATACAAAGAAATACATCTTTAATAATCAACTATTCTAGAAAATCGATCTAAAATAACACATTTACCTCCATCATCATTTCACCGTCAGTGTTTTCATAAAGTGTTAGAAACATTGGAATATCTATGTTTAGGAGAATTTTTACTTCAAGTGTTTCTATATAAGATTTGGTGTTTGACCCCTTGACGTTATTGTGGTTAACGTAGGCTGCGTTGTATCGCATTCAGATGTAATAATTTCTCACTTAGAAAAGGTCCTCATTACCATCAATCATACCTGTATATAATACATTCATGAGTTGAGTTGATTTAGATACAATTGCTGTCTACAAATTAATGATTAGAAAAAAGCTTTCTCATCACATTCTAACAGGTTTTAATATTTTGCTAGCATGCATGCTTTAGCATGCTATTCTATCAATAGTGAGGCGAGAGTCCGACATATAGTGGTGTTTCAATTAAAAATCTATACAATTAGAATTACGAATTCACTCTTTTGAATTTTTGACAAAGTAGATACATATGTATGTATGTATTTCACTTGCCACAAACTCTTAAAATTTCTGTACTTATAAAAATATGATGTCAGGAATTTTTTTAAATCATACATGCTTCGGCATGCTTCCAATATTTTTCTCGGTAAATTTATTTCATACTCATACAGATACAGATATAAAGTAAGATCTGTTTACATTCCATTTTACAATTTATGCATGCTTCAGCATGATTCTAGTTTAAGTCTGTATTTATTTAGTAAGTTTGTTTGATACCCATTCATACACATATACATTGTTAAAGATTGGATATCAAAATCCAATTTTCTTAGTTTATCTAGAAATGAACAAAGTGAATATCTTTTATAATAACCATATTCACACTTTAAAATTTTGTGTGCTAGAGCTTTCGAAATGGAAAATGTACACCTTTTACTACAAAAATTGATAATATGATGTGTTGCTGAATATTTTGAACTCTTAAGTTTTCACAATATTTCATACAGACCATCAAGTTTAGAGAATTGTAGTATATTAAGCTATTTATCTTCCCTGAGACCTAACATTCCTAATCAATCCTTCAAAAAACCAATACAAACTAGATTTTTCCTTTTTAATTTTATTTATATTTTCATTGAATTTCAACATTTTGTACCTCTTCAAATTACTGTATACTGTATTTTGCACCTTTTTCTCATTCGTTGAGTTAACTTTAATCGCAAATATTTCAATGATGAGATGAACTTTTCTATTGTAGGCATTAAGTAAATCTTTGTGTATATCAATCCACTTATATGAACCATTATACCTAAATTCTTAACACATAATTCCTTTTAATGATCTATTAATTTATTCTACTATTGATGCTTTCATATTATGAAATTTTTAATCCTCTGTTTATGCATAAATTTTGCAGTGTTTATTAAAAATTCTTTACCAACATCTATATGTATTTTTTTGTTTTGATACTCATATCATTTCAAAAATATTTTCCATTGCCTTGGTTTTTTTTCGAGTGCAGCTTTTATTTTCAACGATACTCACAATATAAATTTTGAGAATGTGTCAGTTACAGTCAGCAAAAAATCAATAATTTCTATTTTCTCTAGAATAGCTACCCAGTTCACCTAAATCAGCTCCATAAAAGATCATCTATTCCATTCATTACATCACTACAATACACAAACAATTTTATAAATTTATTATGGATTACGTTTACTAAATTTCTTTTTAAGGACATTGAGTTGTTTTACAGTTTTTTGGCGAGTGTTGTGATCTACTTGATACATTTTCAGCTATTTATACTAAAATGTAGTTAATTTTCCAATCTATAAATTTTATCGCTCAGCTGTTCAATTTGTTTGTCAAAAGATGATTTAATTTTTAGAATGTCTTTTTCAATTTTATACCTATCTTCTATCGTTAATTTTATTTCGCACTCCACTCCATTAATTTGCATTTGAATATATCCTTGAATTATATTAATGCCTTAAGCTTTATTATTAATTCATCCTTTAGTTTCTAGATTTGAGTTTCCAGAAACAATTTACTGATAACATTATTCTCCGTCAGTGAATGATGATGATTCTCTATGTATGCATTGGTAGAAATTATATATTTTATTTAGTTTTCAAAATCAAACTTGTCATAGTATTTTCACGTTTTATCAATCACTAAAGAAAATAAACCCACTTTTAAACTCCATATTTGACCATCAACTTGTATTTTATCTTTATTCAGTTTTAGATTTCTATCACCAAATTCCCATTCATTATTGAAATCTTTAGGTGAGTCATAGTTTGTATCTAATTCATTTCTTCCTTTCAAGACTAATAAGTTAATATAAGTATCTTCGGTGTTGGAAAGCTGTGGGTAAAAATCATCTTCTTCATCATCATAATCATTCACAGTATTAGCATCATTAAATAAGATGGTATTATCAAATATTGTTCCTTTTGAAAGTTTCTTTAACTTCTTTCTATCTTGACTGATGGTTTCTGAGGCTTTAATACTTATACTATTTTCAGATTCTATATTGTTTTTACTTTGTTCTTTCTTGTGTATTCTTTCAATATTTTTAGAACTATTCATGAATTCTTTGAGAGGTTCTGTTTTAGGATCAAATATACATATCTCTTAGTTGTTCACGTGTATCTATTTCACCAGTTTTTATACTACGAAGCTTTTTCTTCAAGACGCTTCTTATCAACACCAACTGTTTAAAATTTTCTCATACATGTTTAATAATAGCAAATAAGAGGTATCAGCTATTAGATCAGGTACCACCTATTAGATCAGCTATCAGCTATCAGATCAGCTTATCAGGAGCTGGTCTGGTTTTCAGATCAGCTTATCAGGAGCTGGTCTGGTTTTCAGATCAGCTTATCAGGAGCTGGTCTGGTTTTCAGATCAGCTTATCAGGACCTGATCTGGTTTTCAGATCAGCTTATCAGGACCTGATCTGGTTTTCAGATCAGCTTATCAGGAGCTGGTCTGGTTTTCAGATCAGCTTATCAGGACCTGATCTGGTTTTCAGATCAGCTTATCAGGAGCTGGTCTGGTTTTCAGATCAGCTTATCAGGACCTGATCTGGTTTTCAGATCAGCTTATCAGGAGCTGGTCTGGTTTTCAGATCAGCTTATCAGGACCTGATCTGGTTTTCAGATCAGCTTATCAGGACCTGATCTGGGTTTCAGATCAGCTTATCAGGAGCTGGTCTGGTTTTACGATCAGCTTATCAGGAGCTGGTCTAGTTTTCAGATCAGGTTATCAGGTATCAAATCAGATTATCTGTTTCAGATTGGGTTATCAGTTTACAAGTAGCTGAACACTTATAACATCTAGATGAAGGAAGTTTAAGGTCAGATAAAATGTGAAAAACTATACTGTTATGTAGTCAAGTTATTTTCTAAGACGATCGTCACTTAATTCAGTATCTTTGCTTATAATCAAAATTCCATATTTTTAATACCAACAAGATTTATATTTTTCTCACATTACTTAAACATTCTAACTACATTATGATTATTTCCTATCAAATGTATGGTGATTCTGGTATAAATTTGACATTAGTAGAATGCATCAACATTCTTATCTTACCCCATACAAAAATATGCTTCTCACAACATGGTTAAATATCATATTGGTATTACTTCTAGCTTTCTTAAAAGAAATAACAGATTCATTATCTCTAAATGTGTAATACCTATGACTTTCATTAATGAAATTAATTTCTACAGCAATTCATATTTAGGTTGTCTTTGAGTATAAATATGAAGATGATTTCAAGTTTTACTCCATCAAAACTTTCTAACCAGCCAATCATAACATTATTATTATTTTTTTATTTATTTTTTTTCGCAATTTGACAGACCAACTATTCTTGCACGAATAGAAATTGATAGAAGGGAACTATGATTTATTTTTGAGCTATCGTTTGATGACTCATCAAAATTTCGTATCATCCTATATTTAGGTTGTTTTACTAACCGCTTTTGTGTAACTAAATACATTTTATAAATATTATCTCTTATTATACAAAAAGTAAAATAATACAGCTTTTCGATTTCAGAAAATATTTTCTAAAATCGTGTAGCTGCATTATTTTATTTTTTTATAATAACAGATAATGCTGCATACTCACAATCAAAACAACATAAAAATATTATTTGTTTTGAGTATGAGTATGCGTCAATATTTATGAAATGCATTTAGTTACAAAAAATGTGGTTAGTAAAACAAAGTATATTTTAACAGTTTAAAATCAGTATTTTGTACGACAATACTGGTTTTAAACTCTTAAAATATACTTTGTTTTTACTATGAGTAGGAACCATTATCTCTTATTATAGGAAAAATAAAATAATATAGCCATATGATATCAGAAAATATTTTCCGATATCGTATAGCTACATTATTTTATTTTTTCTATAATAAGAGATAATATTTATGAAATACATTTCATAAATATTGGTACATACTCATAGTCAAAACAACCTAAAAATAGGATGGTACGAAATATTGATGAATCATCAAAATTTCATACCAAGGTATATTTATGTTGTTTTACTAACCGCATTTTGTAACTAAATGCATTTTATAAATATTATATATTACTATAGAAAAAATAGTATGGTCATATGATAACAGAAAACATAATTTCTGATATCATATAATCATACTATTTTTTCTATAATAAGAGATAATGAGCCATACTCATACTCAAAACAAAGGATATTTTGAGTATGAGTATGCTTCAATATTTATGAAATGCATTTAGTTACAAAATGAGGTTAGTAAAACAAAGTATATTTTAAGAGTTTAAAACCACCATTTTTATGGTAATACTGGTTTTAAACACTTAAAGCATACTTTGTTTTGACTATGTGCATGCACTAATATTTAGGAAAGGGATTTCATAAATATTGACCCATACTCATAGTCAAAACAACATAAAAATACCTTGGTATGAAATTTTGATGAGTCATCAAACGATAGCTCAAAAATAAATCATAGTTCCCTTCTATCAATTTCTATTCGTGCAAGAATAGTTGGTCTGTCAAATTGCGAAAAAAAAAATAAATAAAAAAATAATAATAATGTTATGATTGGCTGGCTAGAAAGTTTTGATGGAGTAAAACTTGAAATCATCTTCATATTTATACTCAAAGACAATCTAAATATGAATTGCTGTAGAAATTAATTTCATTAATGAAAGTCATAGGTATTACACATTTAGAGATAATGAATCTGTTATTTCTTTTAAGAAAGCTAGAAGTAATACCAATATGATATTTAACCATGTTGTGAGAAGCATATTTTTGTATGGGGTAAGATAAGAATGTTGATGCATTCTACTAATGTCAAATTTATACCAGAATCACCATACATTTGATAGGAAATAATCATAATGTAGTTAGAATGTTTAAGTAATGTGAGAAAAATATAAATCTTGTTGGTATTAAAAATATGGAATTTTGATTATAAGCAAAGATACTGAATTAAGTGACGATCGTCTTAGAAAATAACTTGACTACATAACAGTATAGTTTTTCACATTTTATCTGACCTTAAATTTCCTTCATCTAGATGTTATAAGTGTTCAGCTACTTGTAAACTGATAACCCAATCTGAAACAGATAATCTGATTTGATACCTGATAACCTGATCTGAAAACTAGACCAGCTCCTGATAAGCTGATCGTAAAACCAGACCAGCTCCTGATAAGCTGATCTGAAACCCAGATCAGGTCCTGATAAGCTGATCTGAAAACCAGATCAGGTCCTGATAAGCTGATCTGAAAACCAGACCAGCTCCTGATAAGCTGATCTGAAAACCAGATCAGGTCCTGATAAGCTGATCTGAAAACCAGACCAGCTCCTGATAAGCTGATCTGAAAACCAGATCAGGTCCTGATAAGCTGATCTGAAAACCAGACCAGCTCCTGATAAGCTGATCTGAAAACCAGATCAGGTCCTGATAAGCTGATCTGAAAACCAGATCAGGTCCTGATAAGCTGATCTGAAAACCAGACCAGCTCCTGATAAGCTGATCTGAAAACCAGACCAGCTCCTGATAAGCTGATCTGAAAACCAGACCAGCTCCTGATAAGCTGATCTGATAGCTGATAGCTGATCTAATAGGTGGTACCTGATCTAATAGCTGATACCTCTTATTTGCTATTATTAAACATGTATGAGAAAATTTTAAACAGTTGGTGTTGATAAGAAGCGTCTTGAAGAAAAAGCTTCGTAGTATAAAAACTGGTGAAATAGATACACGTGAACAACTAAGAGATATGTATATTTGATCCTAAAACAGAACCTCTCAAAGAATTCATGAATAGTTCTAAAAATATTGAAAGAATACACAAGAAAGAACAAAGTAAAAACAATATAGAATCTGAAAATAGTATAAGTATTAAAGCCTCAGAAACCATCAGTCAAGATAGAAAGAAGTTAAAGAAACTTTCAAAAGGAACAATATTTGATAATACCATCTTATTTAATGATGCTAATACTGTGAATGATTATGATGATGAAGAAGATGATTTTTACCCACAGCTTTCCAACACCGAAGATACTTATATTAACTTATTAGTCTTGAAAGGAAGAAATGAATTAGATACAAACTATGACTCACCTAAAGATTTCAATAATGAATGGGAATTTGGTGATAGAAATCTAAAACTGAATAAAGATAAAATACAAGTTGATGGTCAAATATGGAGTTTAAAAGTGGGTTTATTTTCTTTAGTGATTGATAAAACGTGAAAATACTATGACAAGTTTGATTTTGAAAACTAAATAAAATATATAATTTCTACCAATGCATACATAGAGAATCATCATCATTCACTGACGGAGAATAATGTTATCAGTAAATTGTTTCTGGAAACTCAAATCTAGAAACTAAAGGATGAATTAATAATAAAGCTTAAGGCATTAATATAATTCAAGGATATATTCAAATGCAAATTAATGGAGTGGAGTGCGAAATAAAATTAACGATAGAAGATAGGTATAAAATTGAAAAAGACATTCTAAAAATTAAATCATCTTTTGACAAACAAATTGAACAGATGAGCGATAAAATTTATAGATTGGAAAATTAACTACATTTTAGTATAAATAGCTGAAAATGTATCAAGTAGATCACAACACTCGCCAAAAAACTGTAAAACAACTCAATGTCCTTAAAAAGAAATTTAGTAAACGTAATCCATAATAAATTTATAAAATTGTTTGTGTATTGTAGTGATGTAATGAATGGAATAGATGATCTTTTATGGAGCTGATTTAGGTGAACTGGGTAGCTATTCTAGAGAAAATAGAAATTATTGATTTTTTGCTGACTGTAACTGACACATTCTCAAAATTTATATTGTGAGTATCGTTGAAAATAAAAGCTGCACTCGAAAAAAAACCAAGGCAATGGAAAATATTTTTGAAATGATATGAGTATCAAAACAAAAAAATACATATAGATGTTGGTAAAGAATTTTTAATAAACACTGCAAAATTTATGCATAAACAGAGGATTAAAAATTTCATAATATGAAAGCATCAATAGTAGAATAAATTAATAGATCATTAAAAGGAATTATGTGTTAAGAATTTAGGTATAATGGTTCATATAAGTGGATTGATATACACAAAGATTTACTTAATGCCTACAATAGAAAAGTTCATCTCATCATTGAAATATTTGCGATTAAAGTTAACTCAACGAATGAGAAAAAGGTGCAAAATACAGTATACAGTAATTTGAAGAGGTACAAAATGTTGAAATTCAATGAAAATATAAATAAAATTAAAAAGGAAAAATCTAGTTTGTATTGGTTTTTTGAAGGATTGATTAGGAATGTTAGGTCTCAGGGAAGATAAATAGCTTAATATACTACAATTCTCTAAACTTGATGGTCTGTATGAAATATTGTGAAAACTTAAGAGTTCAAAATATTCAGCAACACATCATATTATCAATTTTTGTAGTAAAAGGTGTACATTTTCCATTTCGAAAGCTCTAGCACACAAAATTTTAAAGTGTGAATATGGTTATTATAAAAGATATTCACTTTGTTCATTTCTAGATAAACTAAGAAAATTGGATTTTGATATCCAATCTTTAACAATGTATATGTGTATGAATGGGTATCAAACAAACTTACTAAATAAATACAGACTTAAACTAGAATCATGCTGAAGCATGCATAAATTGTAAAATGGAATGTAAACAGATCTTACTTTATATCTGTATCTGTATGAGTATGAAATAAATTTACCGAGAAAAATATTGGAAGCATGCCGAAGCATGTATGATTTAAAAAAATTCCTGACATCATATTTTTATAAGTACAGAAATTTTAAGAGTTTGTGGCAAGTGAAATACATACATACATATGTATCTACTTTGTCAAAAATTCAAAAGAGTGAATTCGTAATTCTAATTGTATAGATTTTTAATTGAAACACCACTATATGTCGGACTCTCGCCTCACTATTGATAGAATAGCATGCTAAAGCATGCATGCTAGCAAAATATTAAAACCTGTTAGAATGTGATGAGAAAGCTTTTTTCTAATCATTAATTTGTAGACAGCAATTGTATCTAAATCAACTCAACTCATGAATGTATTATATACAGGTATGATTGATGGTAATGAGGACCTTTTCTAAGTGAGAAATTATTACATCTGAATGCGATACAACGCAGCCTACGTTAACCACAATAACGTCAAGGGGTCAAACACCAAATCTTATATAGAAACACTTGAAGTAAAAATTCTCCTAAACATAGATATTCCAATGTTTCTAACACTTTATGAAAACACTGACGGTGAAATGATGATGGAGGTAAATGTGTTATTTTAGATCGATTTTCTAGAATAGTTGATTATTAAAGATGTATTTCTTTGTATATGAACTAATTTTTACATACATACATATATTTACCTATATGTATGTATATATTAATACTTTTAAAATTATATAAATATTTTCTATTTCAAGTAGTAAAATCTGAAAAAATAGTAGTGACACATTAGAAGAAAAAATTAATAAAATAAAAAGAGAGACTGACTGATCAACTGAATACGTACACTCTGTCTGACAGGTACAAAAAGCTCACTTAAATATATTAGAAATATATACGCAATACGCAAAACTTTAATAAAATTAGAAAAAAAAAACACTTCATCTAGAACATCAAATAAAAGCTATAGGGACCCGTCATAAAATAAACATATACTCGTACATTATTAATGTACTTAAACATATTATCAGTATGAAGTAACACAATTTGAAGAATAAAAAGTTTAAAATTAATTATCCCTAACGCTGACAAAGAGGAGTCAGAAATGTTGACATATAAAGTCATATTGTATACTAGAGGACCAGTTGAGAGGTTAGACCTAAATTGTAAGAAAACGACTTCGTTTTCTGTTGTTCGCTATTCAAGAAGAAAATAAGATTATTCATTATGAATTAACTAATTTAAAAGTACATTTAAGTTCAGTCTCATATCCATATGATGATAATCCTAACATAAAATTTAAAAATAAACGTAATGCAATTCTATATAGTTATTACATGTATCTAAGATTCCAGCAAAGGTAGTATATGAAAGAATCTCATGCGTTTCTACCTGTACCAGAGTTTAAGATAAAAAAGCTCCTTTTATTCAATATCGGGCTAATTGAATAAAATTTTAATTTGAAATAGTAAGCAAAGAAATCAGCTTATTGTATTCTTATTCATGATCATATACTAGAATATATATACCTATCAAAGGTCAAATTCGAAAAGTCTTATAAATTGAGTAATATGGAAAACAACATAATTTTTATATACGTACAAGGTCTCAAAAGTAATTCAAATGATTTCATCGCAAAAGAAGTAGCGATTGTTTTCAACAATTACGAATATAATAATTTCATTATAAAACTCAATAATCAATAAAAAATAAAAAAAAGAAGCAAGCTGGCTAACAAAAAACTATCATTACATAAGCTGGACTGCTGGATCAGTTTCATTTAAAAATGTTTATAAATGTATAAAAGGCAATGCAAGATATTCTAAAATAAATGTAAAAGGTGATGAAAAAAGCCTACGGCTGGAAAAAATTTTGTATCAAAATATTTCTAAGAATGAAGATAAGCTGCATCAACTTTAAACAAATGTAAATTAAATATAGGAAATATTTCTATTATAGTTACTATTATTCTAAAGTATGTATCTTAAGGAATTTAGTTTTACTTAAAACAGCAAATCCTCACAAACTTTGAAGTAAATACAGATAAAAATTAAATCAACGTTTTTTAATTTCAAATAAAAAAAAAAAAACTATGAAGATATTTGACATCTATATATAAAAGACCAGGCGAATATTTAGAACAACAACAAAAACAAAAAAAATGTATTCAAACACGGAGGCAAACACTTATTTGTATGTACATACATATGTACATACATACATAAAATCAATTTGTAGATATGTATGTACACATAATATCAAATTTCTTATCAATACTCAAATATTTATTAGAACTTGACAATCACACTTACATATCTACATCATAAAAATATATGAATAACGCAAACCATTCAGTCAGAGCACATGCCCAAGCTAAACGACCTTATTATGGACAGAGAAACTATAAATTCCCATGATCGTATGAAAAGAAGTTCAGGGAAAGAAGCCGGACGTAGTTAAATAAACAAAATCTGTAATATAAACAAATTTCTCGTAGGCAGACTTTAAAGCTGGACAATTTTAAGCATGACAAAATACCCAGCAACCTTGAGTATGAAAATATACACAATTTTAAGCATGACAAAATACCCAGCAACCTTGAGTATGAAAATATACTTATGTATATGTATCAGATATATGAAAATATTTTATAGAACCAAATCTCGATATTGAATACAATTTATTTCTACGTACATAAAACTACTAGCGTGAGAAAATCATACGCACACACACACACACATATATATACCAGATTTCATCTAAGAAAAATTCAAATTATTTCAACAACACACCACCCCTCACAAAACACGGCCAACCTTAAATTCCTACAGATATGCATACAAAAATTCTCACGGTCATTCCTACAAACAACACTGACAACAACACAAATCACGATCAGCCTTAAACTCCTACGAATATGCATACAGATTCCCACGGGTACATATCACTCGTACGACAACACCCTCGCCTATCCTCAAATCACTAATAGCATTAAACTTCTACAAACATATGTACATACACACAGACATATTACTACACCAACCTCACCTACCCTAAATCATGATCAGCCTTAATTTTTTACAGACATACATACATACAGATTCCTACGTATACATATTACAACAACACCCTCACCTCTCCCAAATCACGATCAGCCTTAAGCTCCTACAAACATATAGACATACATACACGCAGTTGATCAACCTCAACTACACCACACCCACTCCCAATAACAGCCTCGCTTAAATTCCTCCGGACAGACACATCCACAAATTCCCATGGATACATACTACTCGTACAACAACATCCTCACCTACCCCAAATCACTATAAGCCTTAAATTCCTACAGACTTGCAACACCTGCATACACGCAGTCGATCTACCTCAACTACACCCCGCCCCCTGTCAATCATACCCTCACACAAATTCCAACAGACAGGTATACACACATACACCGAATCTATCTACCTCAACTACACCACGCTCCCCCGGCTAATCACAGCCTCGCACAACAGACAGACAGACAGACACATCCATAAACTCCCTCGGTTATATATTACAACAACAACTCCACCCACCCAAATCACGGCCTGTCTTCAACTCCTATATTAGCATTAGCAATAATAATTCCCGTCGGAATTATGAAAAATCATTTTCCCGTCGGCATTTGAAAAAAATAATAATCATGTTTTGCCGTCGGCATTAGGAAAAATATTCATGCATTGCCGTCGGCATTAGGAAAAAATAATTTTCACTATTTCACCCCCATTAGTAATAGGAAAAATCATATTCATGATTTTCCCGTTGGTACTAGGAAAAATCATATTCATGATTTTCCCGTCGTCATATACATACATACATTACAAAAAGAAAAACCTCCAACCTATGAACCCACTTAACGTATTCCCACAAAAAACAAAATCACCCGTTCACACAATTAATGTAACCCCCAAAAAAAAATCACCCGTTCCCACAAGGGTTAATGTAAAAAAAAAAAAAAAAAACTCCTAATGTAAACAAAAAATTCCTTATGTAAACAAAAAAACATCAAAGCGTGCCGCCGAAAACTCAAGGGTATCAAATTTCACAAATTTCCAAGAATTTTGAAATTTGGGTAATTAAAATTTTAAAATTTCAAAATTTTAATTGACGCAGAATTGGTAGTTCCCTACTACTGTCGTTTTTGTCTTGCAATAATGAAAAACGATTTTGACGATTGATAGAAGATGTGCTGTTATCCCTAGACATGTTTGGGGCGGATCCAATTTTAGTAGAATTTGGGCTTCGCCCGCGCTTTAAAATTGTAATGTATCTGTCCATTCCGACTTGGACCTTGGGTTTTGGGCTGCTCTTGTCTTCAGTGACAACTTGTTTAAGTGATGACCACGAGCCCGAAGCGGATGATATCGCTGAGTTAAATGTAGAAGTACTAGACAATAATGTCAACGATTCACTAGTTGGCGTTGGACAAAGCGAAGTTGATCGCTGACGAAACTGTGGTTTTACGGTTAGTAAAAGTCTATTATCAGATTTTTGATTTTTATTAAGAGCTTCAGAACTCACAGCAAGTCTATTATCAGATTTTGTATTTTTATTGTTATCATTATGAACATCAAAACTCACAGTAAAATAGGCATTTCTGCCGTTAGAACTCACTTCACTATTTTTTTCCTTTGGGGTATTCATATAGAGTATTCCTCAAGGGTACTTTGTATGTTTTTTTGTTTACGGTTTTTTTTTGTTTTTGTTATTTCTACATGTAAAAATATTAGCAAAGCAAAAAAATGCTTAATTATCACAGTTAATATGTATTACGAATATTTCTTTATGATTTTGTTTGTTTAGTATGTATGTAAAAAAAACTCCGCTAAGACGTCTGTTCACTATGAAGGTACAACAACTTCCACCTAGAAAAGGTTTCTTTAATAAACTTAATAACAAAGAATGTTCTATTGAAGGCTATGCGCATGCGACTGAAGTCTGGACAATTTTTAACTGTAAAACTTTGCAAGATTATATGGAATTGTATTTGAAAACAGATGTGCTTTTTCAATGGATATTTTTGAAAATTTTAGAAATGTCTGTAAAAATATTTATAGCTTGGATCCCTGTCAATACTATACTGCTCCGGGGCTATCTTGGGATGCTATGCTTAAGCATACAAACATCGAATTAGAGCTTACCGATATTGACATGTACAATTTCTTTAAAAGTGGGATACGAGGTGGAATTGTCCAATGTAGTAAAAGATACTCCAAGGCAAATAATAAGTATTTAGACACTTTTGATAAGAATAAACCTTTCAAATTTCTTATGTATTTAGATGCATACAATCTTTACGTTTCGGCCATCTCTGAACATCTTCCTTATGGAGGATTCAGATGGTTAAAAAGCGAAGAACTAAATATTATTAATCCCCAGTTAATAGATGATAATTCAAATGATGGTTATGTATATGAGGTCAACTTAGAATATCCTTCTTATTTACATAATATGCACAACGATCTTCCTTTCTGCGCCGAAAACAAGGAAATTGGAGCATCAAAATATTATAAACTAATAACTGATTTTTCGCCAAAACGTTCTTATATAATTCATTACAGAGTATTTAAACAATGTCTAGAAAACGGTTTGATTTTGAAAAAATACATAGAGTTCTAACTTTTAAGCAGTCTCCATGGTTGAAAGATTATAGACTAAATACAGCGCCAAAGATAGAAATAACTTTTTTTTAATACATGATTTTTATTTATTGTATCTTCATATATGAACTAACAATAAGTATTCAAATCTTAAATCTCAAAATATAATTAGGCCCGACCAGTGTGACATAAGCTTAGTAATAGTTATATATAATACATAAGTAGTGATAATCAAAAGGAAAAAAATAAAAGTATTTTCAAGAAGTCCCATCTGGAGTGCTGTGAATAAGAGCCCTTGTGTCCCTCTTTTTTAGGCGGATGTGCCCAGTAGAGTTCAAAATATTACGGGCAAGCGGACTAGGATGTGACTCTAGTTTTGTTAAATATTTGCCTGCGTATTTTGCAATTTCTTCAGTCACTAGTGGCATATTTAAATCACGATGTATATTTGAATTTTTTATATACCATGGAGCCGATGTTATTAACCGTAAAATTTTGTTTTGCCTTCGTTGGATTCTCTCGACATTAGAAGCTGAAGCAGTACCCCATAGCTGAATTCCGTAGCACCATATAGGTTTTAAGAGCGACTTTTAAATTAAAAGTTTACAATCTAGGGTGAGGGTTGAATTTCTACCAACCAGCCAATGTATCTGAGTTAGTTTAAGTTTCATTTGCGTTAGCTTAGAGTCAATGTGGTATTTCCATGTGAGCCTTCGATCAAGATGTATACCAAGGTATTTCAGATGTAAGTTTTGAGGAACAATTTGATTATTGATTTTAATGGGGGAACAAGTGTCCTTTCTTAAGGTAAATGTTACCTGAGCACACTTCTGTTCGTTTACCTTTATTCTCCACATGTTTAACCATAGTTCTAGCTGAGTAATATGTTGCTGAAGATATCGGGAAGCCTCGTGAGGGTTTTCGTGCATACTAAGGCAGGCTGTATCATCGGCAAACGTGTGGCACACCGGATGAGATTATTTCAGGCGTACTCATAAAGTCTCCTTCCACAACAGTGAATTTCCGGGCAATAATGTAACTTTCCAGCAGATTTAGAATGTTTATTGGTAGGTAAGTCTTTAATTTTAAAATTAGGCCTTCATGCCACACTTTATCAAATGCCTGAGAAACGTCAATGACAGCGCAGAGCAATACTTTTTTTCTTCAAAAGTTTTTCTTATAAATTGAACGAATCTATGAGTTTGTTCAATGGTGCTATGCTGACTTCTAAAACCAAATTGATGGTCCGGTATGCACCCACTACTAACTAGAATTGGGGACAATTTTGTCATGAGCAGTTTTTCGAAAAGCTTTGACATTGTTGACAGTAAACTTATTGGCCTATATGACTCAGCTTTGGTAAGATCTTTGTTTGGCTTTGGAATCATTTTAACCTTGGCAAGCTTCCAGCTGTTTGGATAATATTGCAGTCGTAAAATGGCATTAAAAATTAATAACTGGATTCTAATAGTTATACGAGGCAACGTTATCAGCATCTGGTTACTAATTTCATCAATACCCGGAGCTTTTTTCGGGTTGAGTTCAGCAATTAGATTTTGTACATCACGCGTCTTAAATTTTATTGGTCGAGAGGGTAGTGCAACTACATTTGGCAAATCAACAGAACCAGAACATGTGTTTGGGGTCAATACGGATTTTAAATGCTCACCAAATATTTTATCTTTTTCAGTATCGTTTCTTGCCCAACCTCCTGTAGATGTGCGCAGAGCTGGTTTAAACTCAACTGGTGTTTTAAGCTTTCTAGCAGCGCGCCACAAAGAGTAATTAGATGCTGGTGTGACATCAAGACCTTCCAAATAATTTTTAAGAGATGCAGTTTTTTCAAATGCAAGCAACTCTTGGAGTCGTTTAGTACACTCTTTAAATCTGATTTTAAGTTAAGGTGATCTGTGCTGTTGCCATTCTCTTCTAGCTCTTCTTTTTTCACTTACGAGACGTTTAATATCCGTAGAATAAATTATTTTTAACCTAGTCTGCGGATGGGCGGTAGTGGCATGTTCAGCAGCCTGTTTAATATTTTCATTAAGGTTGGCAATGTTAGATTCAATATCATCATGTGTTCTTAGCGTAATATTTTTCGTGCAATGACTTCTAAGATATTTTTTAAATCGCAGCCAATTAACACGATTTATCAAATTTGCATATGGGTGAGGTAAATCACTTTTTAATGGGCTACAAATTGTAACGATCGTGGGAGAGTGATCGGACGAGAGATCTAGAGAAACTTTGAAATTTTTTTTTCAAATTACTCAACAACGCAGTATATGGGAAAACCATGGAGAATGTGGAAAAAAGGAAAGATGTGAGGATTGTTACCAGTTGGACTACATTAAACCGAAACCGTTTGGGTGCTCAAAATTGGATATCTAAATCAGATTTTCAGAAGATATGGTAGCGATTCAAATGAATCGAGTTAAGACATGTTATAATAAGCCCATATATTTAGGATTTTATGTGCTGGAACTTTCATTATAGTTAGATACAAGTCAAAATTGAAATTAAATTACATCGACACAGATTCATATACACGATACAAACTGAAGACTTTTACGCAGACATTAAAAATGATATAGAACATGAATTTGACACTTCTGATTATCCAGAAACAAATTATTACAGGATTCCTCTCGTAAACAAAAAAGTGTGATGAAAGATGAGAATTGTGGGAGGATTATGGAAGAATTCGTGGGACTACGGTCTAAAATGTGCTCCTTTAATGTACAAAATGGAAATGAAATTAAAAAATCGAAAGGAGTAAAAAAATGTGTTTTAGATAAGTATAGCCTAAGTTCGTATAGAGATTGTTTATTTAACAGATCAAATGTTTATGATAATATGATAACTTTTAAGTCTAAGTTAAATGAATTCTATACCATGCAAAAACATAAAGTAATATTAAGTTATCAAGATGACAAGAGAAAAGTCAAAAGTGATGGTATAAACACATATATGTGGCATCATATTGAAATTGATAAAACAAATCCTGATTATGAACTTGATATGTTATTATTATAAATAGAAAAACTTCAAGAAGTTGAGTAAAATATGTATACAACTTAAAGCTTGTGTAATTTATTTCTCCAACTATAATTATTTAGTTTTAAGCAATAATCTTTGTGTCTATTGCAAATTATTTTTTATTTAAGAAATATTGTCTAGTTATTAATTGATTTCCAAAATTGTATGTATTTTTTGCAAGATTAGTCTTTAAATAAAATACAGTAATATGAAAATAAAAAAACAATAAAAACATATATTTTTGTCCACATTTTGTTTTTTATTTATTATCCATCCTTAAATGTAATTTATGAATTTTCATATCTGTTAGAATATTTTGCTGCATTTTTTCCCCAATCTCATAACGAAGTCGTGTCAGTTCAATCTTTACATCCTTTTCGTGTATTTCTCGTATTTCATTGATTTGAAGTTTTGTTTCGTTTAAAGCGGAGCAGGTTGGTATATAATATTCATGATAGAAATAAAGGATTTGTTTTCTCAGAATGTTGTTCAAACATAAAATTTATGTAAAAATACTCGAATTTGAGTTAGTGATCTCCAAGTGTCAGAATCGATTTTTATTTTAAAGTTTCCTTGTATGATAACTAAAAAACAAACACCTCTTTTATATTGAAACTTATATTCAACACCTCTCTCACTTTCATCATCACTTATATTTATATAATTTAAAAAATCTCGACGATTAAGCATATCATAAATATACTCTTTATTATTTTTTTATTCATATTTTTATTTATTGTATCTTCAAATATGAACTAACAATAAGTATTCAAATCTTAAATCTAAATATAATTATTAGGCCCGACCACTCTCGGACATAAATTTAGAGATAGTTATATATAATACACAAGTAGTGATAATCAAAAGGAAGAAAAAAAAAGTATTTTTAAGCAGTCCCATCTAGAGTGTTGAGTATAAGACCCCATGTATCCCTCTTTTTTAGGCGGATGGGTCTAGTAAAGTTCAAAATATTACGAGCAAGCGGATTATGATGTGACTCGAGTTTTGTTAAATATTTGCCTGCATATTTTGCAATTTCTTCAATCACTAGTGGCATGTTTATATCACGATGTATATTTGAATTTTTTATATACCATGGAGCTGATGTTATTCGCAAATTTTGTTTGCCTTTGTTGGATTTGTTGTGAATCAGAATTGAACAACCCTCGTACCCATTTGTTGCACTAATTTGTTAACGCAGCAGCAACCAGTTCATTCACTTGATTGTTTGCTAAATTCTTTGCGTTGACAAATTGTGCAATAGCGATATTTCGTAATTGGTTTTATTTTATTTTAGCAAGTTAGCATAATAATAATAGCTGTAAAGCATAATATTAATGTTGAAGTATATTAAATTAATATGAAGGTGAGTATAAATAGTGCAGTTTTAATTAAAGAAGATCGAGTTGTATTTAGGAGTTGTATTGAGAAGTTGTAAGAGTCAGTTGTAATAAATTTTAATAAGGAGTTGTAATAGTGAGTTGTATTTAGCAGTCAAGTTGTAGAGTTATACCTGCGATTCCCACGGGACCCTCCAGGTTTAAAATTGCAAATTAAAAGAATAAGCTACTAGTATTAGTTGACATAACTGTTTAATAAATCCTTTTAATATACTCAAGAAAAATCTGTGTTTAAATTAAGCACAACATTTTGGCGCAGCCGGTATTAGCAAGAATACAGTTTGATACCTTTTGGCAGTTTGAAGGAAGTATATTGATATTGGAAAACTATTTTAGCTCAATTTAATTTTGATATACTGAATTAAATTGTTAAAAGGATACGTTGTTCTGTATACCAACATTTACTACACAACGCACGGTTTTAATAAGCTATTTTAGCTGCCTTAAGTTGTACAGACTTTGGTGGTAAACTCAACGACGATCAAACATTTGCTCGAGACAAATGGGACCAACACAAATGGTAAAAATATTTATATAAGTGTTGAATTAGTAAATTAAACTAGATAAACGCATAGTGAAAAATTCAAAATGCTTAGCAGTATTTAAATAGAAGGAAAGTTTGTTTGTAAAAGTGAACATTGAAAATAAAAGTGGATTTAGAAAATTTTGCTTGAGCTATATGGAGGATTTGAAAAAAAAATTACAAAAAACACAAGAGGAGACCAAGGAAATTTCCCTGAGGAGCCAGGGAAACATAACCGAATTTGAAAAGATAGATATTTTATTGGAAGAACTACAAGTGCTACATGAACATCAACAAAGTCCAGCTATATCTAAGGAGATAGAAGAATATTTACACGTTAACCGGATCTTGAAGCAGCAGAACGAAAGCTTAAGAAAAACCATTGAAGAAGCTGAACAACAGATTCAAGACAGCGAACAGAAGACACAAGCATTTAAAGACTTCGCACAGCGCGTTAACCCTAACTTGACTCCTGATCAGATGCAGCAAGTCATCGAAAATAGAAAGGTGATAGAGGAAAAAACTTAACAAATCGAAACGCTGAAGTCAAAGATACGAAACTTACAAGGAGAGACGAGGAAAGTGATTACAATTAACACCACAACAAATAGTAACAACATGACAACTTTTACCGAACTCTTGAAAACCACATCCCATGTAGTACCAATTTTCTACGGAACTGATGGGCCAGAACTGGTAACGGAAGCAAAGAAGTTTATTGAAGGATAAACTAGGGGAACCAGGTAATGTCGTCGACATAATCAAATGCATCAAAACGAGATTATTGGGAAATGCTTACTCATATTTACACAATAAAGAGTTCGCAACAATAGAAGCCTTATGCCAGGCTATAAGAGAAAAATTTATAAAAGGCGAAACTCTAACAGAAATACAAGAACTAACTTTTAGTAGTAAGCAAGGTTCAACGGATACAGCATATGAATTTGGGGAGAGACTACTTACAGATGCCATGGAACTAATTGCAGCACAATGGCAAGAAGTTTCCCATCAAAAATGTATGATAGATCATTGCAACCAATCTGCAGTAAGGAGTTACATAAGAGGATTACGAGATCCTAGATTGATGTCAAAATTCATCGGACACGAAAACGAAAAGCTATCTACCCTGCTGAAAATAACCAAGGAGGCTCAAAATCTCTTTGGTTCTAATATGAAACCTTCAAATATCATGACAATGCATACCGAGGAACCTTTATATGAGACGGTTCAGCAATTGATAAAAGAAGTCAGACAATTATCAATGCATCAAAACACTTTTAACCATCCAATGGCAAACAGTAATACACGAGAAAACTCATTTAACAAATTAGTATATTGCAGTCCTATGCTAGACGAATGTTATAACCAAGGCAGCAATTCGTGCTATAATCAAGGCAGACGACAAGGCTATAACGAATAAAATTTTAGGATGAACATGAAACCTCCCGACTATGGAACAAATAAGCAAAATTTTACAAGCTCGAAAACTCAAAACAAAAGTGGAACTAGGTATAACAACAACGAGGAGCGACGCTGTTTTAGATGCAATCAACAGGATCACATTTCTACTAATTGCCCTAGAAACAGGCGGATTATAAAAAGCAATAGTAGAAATGGCAACAATAGAGGAACAATGATGTAAAAAGAAGCAGATATAATTACAACAGCAATAATTCGGGAAACGAGAATCAGCCCGGCCAAGATTAATGGACCGAATGCCGAAAAATGTAAAGAAATTACTAATGAAGGAAATGAAAATTAAACACATCATAGTAAGCAAATCCCTGAATAATATGGCAATGATGACATGTAATGATATAAATAATAGGATAATTAAGGACGGAAACGTCGCAGAACATCACATAAACCACTCAGAGTACAAAAATTAACTGAGACTGGAGAGTGATGTTAGTAGCAACGAAAGTTTTGAGATAAACGATGCGTATATAAGCTTTCCTTGTAGAGAGGCAAAAGTGGAAAAATTACAATTGTTGGTAGACTCAGGCGCTGATACTACACTAGTAAAGGAAGAAGCTTTGACATCGTGAATAAAAGTTAATGAAAATGAGAAGAAAACCTTGTAAGGAGCCTTTGGAGGAAACATGAGTACCAAAGGAACTATAACTGTGAACCACAAATACGTGGACAAACTAAGTTTTAAAATGCACATAGTACCAAAGGGCACAATTCTGCCAGCAGATGGTTTGCTGGGCCGACATAAAAAACAAAAACATAAAATTTTTTTAAAACCAGAGAGAAATAGTTTCCTTGCCACTTGTTTCAGAAATTCCTCCGTTATATATATCCGAAAATTTTTCTATAAAAGGACGTTCCCAGGGAGTTGTATCAGTAGTAGTAACCAAGGCTACGGGAGAAATAATAGTAAACAAACTACAAATTTTACCAGGGGTTTTTGTGGGCGAAACCCTAACATCAATCAAAGGGGGAATAGCATTTATTCCCATTCTAAACACCAACAACTATACAGTGAACATAAATAAGAAAACAATGTTAAGTTATGAAAACCCTGAGGACTACCAGATAGAATCAACAACAGCCATTAACACAATAAGCACTGCGGACAACAAAGAAAGAACCAAATTGCTATTCGAAACAGTACAGCTTTCCGCAGATTTGAACCCGGAAGAGCGATTATCGATCGAGAGCATTTTGAAATCATACGACGACGTGGTTCAATTACCCGGAGATAGTCTAACTCACACAAATGTACTTAATCATAAAATCCCAACTGATTCTACTCAACCCCCAATAAATACTAAACACTATAGACTACCAGAGGCCAGATGGTCAAAGATGGAATTATATCTTCCAGTACTTCCCCTTGTAATTCACCTATACTCCTAGTACCAAAAAAGGCAGGAAAAGACGGAGAGAAAAAATGGCGCTTAGTAGTAGATTTCAGAAAATTGAACGAGGCCACAATAAAGCAAGTCTTCCCCATACCAAGAATTGACGAAATCCTAGACCAACTGGGGTACAGCCGATATTTTTCTACCCTTGATCTAGCGAGTGGATACCACCAAGTTTTAATGGACCCACGGGACAGACAAAAAACAGCTTTTAGCACCAATTTGGGACATTTCGAGTTTAATCGTATGCCTTTCGGATTAACATTGGCACCAACAACTTTTCAAAGAATCATGAACTCGATATTAACAGGGCTACAAGGAATCGACTGTTTCGTCTATATGGACAATATAGTAATCTACGGCAGAAACCTAGCGGATCACCAATTAAGGCTCAAGAGAGTATTAGATATATTAAGAAGGAACAACCTTAAGTTACACCCCGAAAAATTTCATTTCCTTCAAAGGGAGGTAGTTTATCTGGGCCACCAATGTTCGGAAAATGGAGTCTTACCGGCTCCCCATAAAACTAAAGCAGTAAAAGACATTGCACCTCCTAGAAGTATCAAAGACCTGCAAGCATTTCTCGGATTGATCAACTACTACAGGAAGTTTATACCAAACTCGTCTGAAATTGCCTTACGCCTAAACAAACTACTAAGGAAGAACGTAAAATTTGAATGGACGCAAGAGTGTCAGCAAGCTATGGACAAATTAGAAGCAGCAGTTTCGAATCCACCTCTATTACAATATCCTGACTTCGCGAAACCATTTGTTCTGACGACGAATGCTAGCAATGAAGCCCTAGGAGCTACAATAGAGAAGGAGTTGCTTGCCATCGTATGAAGAACAAAAACTTATACCCTCAAGGGTATAGCTAATCTGAAAGATCAAGAAGGCAGATTGGGGCGCCTTAGACTAAAACTTTTTGAATATGATTTCGAGATACGGTATAAATCAGGAAACACGAATCAAAACGCTGATGCCCTCAGTCGCCTTCCAATAGAAAAAATAAATGTAGGTCAAAAGCTCGAAAATTACAAAACAAGCAGAATGAGGAGAATGAAGAAATTATGCATCAAACAGAGATAAACCAGGATATAAGAGAGCAAGATATGGCTGTTTATTTAACGAATGCAGAACATATAAACAAAGTAATGAAAGCATTCCACGATACACCTTTGGGTGGACACCAAGGGACATTCAAAATTTATTCCCGCATCAGGAATCAGTATAAATGGGCCGGGATGTATCGACAAATAAAAAAATTATGTAACAACGTGTAGGCTATGCCTATGTAGGTCCGTTGCCAGAATCAGCTAGGGGAAACAAATACATCGTCACCTTTCAAGACGATTTTTCAAAATGTTTCGCATATGCAGCCGTGCATCTCTACGTCACGCCACCAATGTACCCAAAGTCTTTTTTAAGGAAATAATTTCAAGATACTTTATTCCCAAGGTGTTGGTAACGGATAATGGTTCAAACTTCACATCCAGATTATTCAAGGAAACGTGTAAGATGCTAAGAATAAAGAAACTACTAGCCACTCCTTATCATCCACAAGCGAATGGTGCTTTAGAACGAGCTCATCGACCATTAGCCGAATTTCTGAGAAATTTCGTTAACCTGGATGGTACCAACTAGGACGAATGGACCATCACGGCATGCATGTGTATAATAATAGCAAACATTCAACAACAAAACAAACACCGACGAGAGTGTTATTCGGGTTTGAATTTGAAATACCCATCTCTTTGAAAATATCCCCGACACCACTATACAACGCGGATGATTATAGCAAAATTCTGAAATATAAAATCCAACGTTCACATGAAATCGTTAGAGAGAATCAAGAGAGGGCAAAATTGAGAGCCAAACAGTATTATAGTAAGGGTTCAAAGGACAGAGCGTATAAAAGAGGTCAAAAGGTTTGGTTAAAGAATCAAACTAGAAAAAATAAGTTTTCACCCTTATGGTTAGGACCATATGAAGTTATAGACATACACGTGTAAACATAAAATTGAGAGTAAAAAAGTGTGAAAAAGTCTACCATAAGAATTTAGTAAAACCCTACAAGGAACGGCATTTAATATAATGTATATAGGATAATTGGTCATCCAGTTACAATCCAGGCTATTTAGTTATAAATTTATAAGGGAAACCATTTAACTTTAATTATTTTACTTTTTTAACTTGTTTAACAACAACAACGAATTTATTTCCGCGTACTAAAACAAACAAAAAAACACAAAAATGCTTACTAAAATGTTCTTTAAATAAAAACAAAAAAAAAAAATAAAAAATTTTAACATAAAAAAAGTTAGTTGAATAAACCCTCTCTACAATACGTAATTGCAGTCAAACAAAATTGTTGACAAAAGCAAAATGATATTTAGTTATAAATTTATAAGGAAAAGCATTGAACTTTAATTATTTTACTTTTTCAACTTGTTTAACAACAACAACGAATTTATTTCCGCGTACTAAACACAACGTTTTGGCAAAATGATACAAAAAATAAAAATAATTTTTTAAGAGCAATGGGAAAGTTAAGCTAGGTCAGTTATACGTTATGAACTGGCGAATACGCGCGTCAACAACCTGAAGTATCAAAGTGCTGATGACGTATTTATTTGTTTTGTATATATGCACACCTGTTGTCATGTTTTGTTTATGTTTTAAGTTCAAAAACTTTATGTCGACATACTTTAGATTTGATTACCATTTAAATTCAATAATTTTAGTTTTAAAAAAAAAATAAAAAATAAATAAAAAATGTTGTTCTTTCGCAAGTAGGCGGCAATTTCGCAATAAATAGCAATATAAACATGGTCTCCGGCAATAAGCTGGACAGTCTTATTAAAGTGTTGGAGAGGAATTTTAGTACTTTAGTGATATTAATATTTTTTGAGTGTTGATGTGTTTGTGAAATTAAATTAAAAGTTTTTTTGGATCCGAGTGTTAGTAAAGAATAGGTTGTGGAACACGTAACGGAGATATAACAAAATTCTTACTTGTATAGCATCCATGTATGTATGGATGTATAATTGTGAAACTAAATCGAAACTTCGGTGCGGATTATAAGGTATCCTGCTAGAAGAGCTTTTACAGCTGACTATAGGTTAACAAATATTTTCTGCACACACTGATTAGTTTATGTGTAATTTTGAAACTAAACTTAAACTGCTATACAGATTGAAAGGTATCCTGCTAGAAGAGCTTTTACAGCTGACTACAGATCTACCAAGATTTTCTGTGCAAAGTGATTAATTAAAGTATTCGTTAGATATTTCCGTTCCACTGTCCCTGCATTGTGGTTTAATTTACACTCAATCTGAATTCCATTAAACCCTCAGTTCACCCAGCGTTTTCGATGCATCAAAAAGGGTCAGATAAGAATAGGAATAGGAATAAGGAAGGCATTTGTAGGTATGGAATGGGGAAACGGCACGTAGATATACTAGTCAATGATTATACAGACATCCTACAAAAACGTTGGTTGAATAATAAGCACATTGATTTTTTTTTACATTGGGTTTTGCAAAATACGTTGAAAACATCAAAGATGCAGGACGTTCACATTTTTGGATCACAGTGGTATACTGCCATTAAGGACTGGTGCAACTGGCCTACAGAGGGAAGTACACACAGAATTAACCTCGCAACTAGGCGAATAAATATTTTTGAAAAAAGGCACATTCTGTTTCCTATTTGCGAGAACCACAACATTGGATGTTGGGGATAATTTCATGGCCTAGAATAATTTTCCAAATTATAGAGAATTTTATTATAAATGAAGCAAGGAAGTACGGGATAGAAAATAGCTTTTTACATGTCCCTTTACAAAGGTTTTACCCAGATTGCACCCAGTAAGATAACATAATAGACTATGGTATCTTTTTTCTGAAATTTGCGGAGAATGTAGCAATAGAAATCAACTACGGACAAGTACTAAGGGACAAAAATGAAAGTCGAAGATAGCAGGATAAATAGATCAAACATTGTGAAAGCTATGGAGAAAAATTTTATTTAATTTTAATAAAACATAATTACGAAGAAATATTTTTTAATCTTAATGCAACAAAGTTGATTAATTAGTTAAAACGACAATAAAACCTCTTGTATCTTTGTACGATTGTATTAAATGTAAAAGTGTAATAGCCTGTTTGTAGAACGCGACAAAGGCGACTCACGACGAGCCAATTCATCGACGACTACGTAATGAAAAGCGTTTGTATAACGCGACTCGACTTTGTCGTGCAGATTACGTTAATTCGCCCTTATGTCAAATATGTACTAAATCGTACTGTTGCCAACATATTCAAAAATAGTTTTAGTTTGTATTGTTTCATACAAAATTGTGTTTTCAGCTAAATAAAACGGCAACCGTATTATTGTGCATAAATGAAAACAACTGACAAGTGAATTAAAAATTATTTTGTTTCTAGCTCTTCTTTGGCTTCGATTTTTAATTAAATTTAAGTAAATTCTTTTGAAAAATACAAAAAATATACTCGTGTTTTGGTCGGTGTTAAACGTGTGGTGGATTATGCCATTAAATGCTTATGTATTCTGAAGAAACTGGTGTTTTTATATAGAAGGTGTTAAACACTCTATGGAAAAAGCGGTGAAAATAAAAAAAGTTCTCAAATGAAGTTGTTGGTGTTTCCATTGGACCAACTCAGTATCGGGATTGGTCATGGGCGCTGATCGCAGCATTCATGTCGGGATTTCTGGCAAATATAACAATTTACTGCAACCTATCCCCGTTTCAAAAATTCTTGCAATATTGGCTTTAGATGAAAATTCTGATCTAGTTATCTTGATGATGATAATAATCAAACCGCTCAAAAGAATGCTGCCGAAAACCCGAGTTGTTGTAAATGAAAACGAAGAAAATACATCTGAAAAAATATCTCCTGGTGACCTGATTATTGATACTAAATTATGCGTTGAAATTATTTCTGCATATAATCCTTCGATTTGCGAAGCCTACCACCCTATGTTGAAACACTGCTAAATAGGCTAAAGAAAGGCAGTCACTGTTAACCAGCACTTCAAATAATTTAATTTTGGATATTTATTGTAAAAATTTATATTTATTTGTGATTGGGTCTAATAAAATACTAGTGTAATAAAAAATGTGTTTTGCTTTAAAAATTTGTGTTGTTATTTTTCTGAAAATAGGATGTAAAATTTATGAGAAAGCATGTATATTCTCATTATTTTGTTTATTTTGGTGCACTTTTTTGAACACGACAACAATTTTTTAATCGCCCACCTTGACGTTTATGGTGAGCCAAATCGTGTTTTACAAACCCAAATAAACTAACATATGTTACATTTTTGAATAAAAATCGTCAACACTCGTGTTCTAAAACCCCAAAAAATAAATAATGCTAACATGTTAGAGTTTTTTATTGACGAGTCGTGTTCTACAAACAGGCTATAATATTTGTTGCTGGTAATTTTCATATAAAAATTAAATACATAACATAATTTTACACTTGTATTTTATATGTATGTTTTAATGTATTTAAAAAATACTTTTTGCATTAAAAAATTTATTAATTTACTTTTCTATTTTTTATTGTACGTCCAGGAGCCGGATTCTGCAACGATGAATTTTAAAATGTTCGACCCCGGAAAACATAATTTTGAATACTTATTTTCTTATTATTAGGTGTTTGACGTTTAAAATACATTAAAGCGGTTATTAGACATGACAGACTTTCGTATATTTCAATAAACACCTATAAAAATGCGCGATCTAACCAAGTCATATTTATCCTTTCTGTACTCTACGTTTCCACATGACATGAAATTTTGTTGTAACTTGAAATTATAACTGAGTTGTTAAAACAAATACACTAACAACAATGTTATCACTTGAAAAAAAACATTAATTTGAGCAATCTATGAAGTTTATGTTAAAGTAAGCAATTTATGTCAGGTGGAGACCGCAAGTTACGAAAACACAAATGAAATTTGCGCTGAGGATGACAGAAGATATATTAAAGGAATATGATGGCAAACACAAAAATTCGAAATTTTTTTCAAGCTGAAAAACACGAATTTTAATTATCACACCATTCTCAAATAAAAAGTATGACAGCCTAATAGCCGCTTAAGACGCCTTTTGCTGTTTACATGGTTTCCATCATTATACATTTGTATAATGAGAGCCAAACAGTATTATAATAAGGGTTCAAAGGACAGAGCGTATAAAAGAGGTCAAAAGGTTTGGTTAAAGAATCAAACTAGAAAAAATAAGTTTTCACCCTTATGGTTAGGACCATATGAAGTTATATTAAAATTAAATTAAAAGTTTTTTTGGATCCGAGTGTTAGTAAAGAATAGGTTGTGGAACACGTAACGGAGATATAACAAAATTCTTACTTGTATAGCATCCATGTATGTATGGATGTATAATTGTGAAACTAAATCGAAACTTCGGTGCGGATTATAAGGTATCCTGCTAGAAGAGCTTTTACAGCTGACTACAGGTTAACAAATATTTTCTGCACACACTGATTAGTTTATGTGTAATTTTGAAACTAAACTTAAACTGCTATACAGATTGAAAGGTATCCTGCTAGAAGAGCTTTTACAGCTGACTACAGATCTACCAAGATTTTCTGTGCAAAGTGATTAATTAAAGTATTCGTTAGATATTTCCGTTCCACTGTCCCTGCATTGTGGTTTAATTTACACTCAATCTGAATTCCATTAAACCCTCAGTTCACCCAGCGTTTTCGATGCATCAAAAAGGGTCAGATAAGAATAGGAATAGGAATAAGGAAGGCATTTGTAGGTATGGAATGGGGAAACGGCACGTAGATATACTAGTCAATGATTATACAGACATCCTACAAAAACGTTGGTTGAATGATAAGCACATTGATGTTTTTTTACATTGGGTTTTGCAAAATACGTTGAAAACATCAAAGATGCAGGACGTTCACATTTTTGGATCACAGTGGTATACTGCCATTAAGGACTGGTGCAACTGGCCTACAGAGGGAAGTACACACAGAATTAACCTCGCAACTAGGCGAATAAATATTTTTGAAAAAAGGCACATTCTGTTTCCTATTTGCGAGAACCACAACATTGGATGTTGGGGATAATTTCATGGCCTAGAATAATTTTCCAAATTATAGAGAATTTTATTATAAATGAAGCAAGGAAGTACGGGATAGAAAATAGCTTTTTACATGTCCCTTTACAAAGGTTTTACCCAGATTGCACCCAGTAAGATAACATAATAGACTGTGGTATCTTTTTTCTGAAATTTGCGGAGAATGTAGCAATAGAAATCAACTACGGACAAGTACTAAGGGACAAAAATGAAAGTCGAAGATAGCAGGATAAATAGATCAAACATTGTGAAAGCTATGGAGAAAAATTTTATTTAATTTTAATAAAACATAATTACGAAGAAATATTTTTTAATCTTAATGCAACAAAGTTGATTAATTAGTTAAAACGACAATAAAACCTCTTGTATCTTTGTACGATTGTATTAAATGTAAAAGTGTAATAGCCTGTTTGTAGAACGCGACAAAGGCGACTCACGACGAGCCAATTCATCGACGACTACGTAATGAAAAGCGTTTGTATAACGCGACTCGACTTTGTCGTGCAGATTACGTTAATTCGCCCTTATGTCAAATATGTACTAAATCGTACTGTTGCCAACATATTCAAAAATAGTTTTAGTTTGTATTGTTTCATACAAAATTGTGTTTTCAGCTAAATAAAACGGCAACCGTATTATTGTGCATAAATGAAAACAACTGACAAGTGAATTAAAAATTATTTTGTTTCTAGCTCTTCTTTGGCTTCGATTTTTAATTAAATTTAAGTAAATTCTTTTGAAAAATACAAAAAATATACTCGTGTTTTGGTCGGTGTTAAACGTGTGGTGGATTATGCCATTAAATGCTTATGTATTCTGAAGAAACTGGTGTTTTTATATAAAAGGTGTTAAACACTCTATGGAAAAAGCGGTGAAAATAAAAAAAGTTCTCAAATGAAGTTGTTGGTGTTTCCATTGGACCAACTCAGTATCGGGATTGGTCATGGGCGCTGATCGCAGCATTCATGTCGGGATTTCTGGCAAATATAACAATTTACTGCAACCTATCCCCGTTTCAAAAATTCTTGCAATATTGGCTTTAGATGAAAATTCTGATCTAGTTATCTTGATGATGATAATAATCAAACCGCTCAAAAGAATGCTGCCGAAAACCCGAGTTGTTGTAAATGAAAACGAAGAAAATACATCTGAAAAAATATCTCCTGGTGACCTGATTATTGATACTAAATTATGCGTTGAAATTATTTCTGCATATAATCCTTCGATTTGCGAAGCCTAGCACCCTATGTTGAAACACTGCTAAATAGGCTAAAGAAAGGCAGTCACTGTTAACCAGCACTTCAAATAATTTAATTTTGGATATTTATTGTAAAAATTTATATTTATTTGTGATTGGGTCTAATAAAATACTAGTGTAATAAAAAATGTGTTTTGCTTTAAAAATTTGTGTTGTTATTTTTCTGAAAATAGGATGTAAAATTTATGAGAAAGCATGTATATTCTCATTATTTTGTTTATTTTGGTGCACTTTTTTGAACACGACAACAATTTTTTAATCGCCCACCTTGACGTTTATGGTGAGCCAAATCGTGTTTTACAAACCCAAATAAACTAACATATGTTACATTTTTGAATAAAAGTCGTCAACACTCGTGTTCTAAAACCCCAAAAAATAAATAATGCTAACATGTTAGAGTTTTTTATTGACGAGTCGTGTTCTACAAACAGGCTATAATATTTGTTGCTGGTAATTTTCATATAAAAATTAAATACATAACATAATTTTACACTTGTATTTTATATGTATGTTTTAATGTATTTAAAAAATACTTTTTGCATTAAAAAATTTATTAATTTACTTTTCTATTTTTTATTGTACGTCCAGGAGCCGGATTCTGCAACGATGAATTTTAAAATGTTCGACCCCGGAAAACATAATTTTGAATACTTATTTTCTTATTATTAGGTGTTTGACGTTTAAAATACATTAAAGCGGTTATTAGACATGACAGACTTTCGTATATTTCAATAAACACCTATAAAAATGCGCGATCTAACCAAGTCATATTTATCCTTTCTGTACTCTACGTTTCCACATGACATGAAATTTTGTTGTAACTTGAAATTATAACTGAGTTGTTAAAACAAATACACTAACAACAATGTTATCACTTGAAAAAAAACATTAATTTGAGCAATCTATGAAGTTTATGTTAAAGTAAGCAATTTATGTCAGGTGGAGACCGCAAGTTACGAAAACACAAATGAAATTTGCGCTGAGGATGACAGAAGATATATTAAAGGAATATGATGGCAAACACAAAAATTCGAAATTTTTTTCAAGCTGAAAAACACGAATTTTAATTATCACACCATTCTCAAATAAAAAGTATGACAGCCTAATAGCCGCTTAAGACGCCTTTTGCTGTTTACATGGTTTCCATCATTATACATTTGTATAAAAATTACAAAATACAGCGAAATACATTAATTGACAGAGGTTTTTACTTGTATAAATGGACAAGAATATATGAAATTTATAAAATTAAAAATGCTAAAAAATTAATACATAAATGCTGAATAAAATGCTAAATGCAAAATAAAAAATTCAATGCTAAATCAAAATCCATAATGCTAGATTTAGCAAAAAGTTTCAAAAAGTTCTGGTTGTACCTTCATAGTGAACAGACGTCTTAGCGGAGTTTTTCTTACAAACAAAATCATAAAAAAAATATTCGTAGTACATATTGACCTTAATAAATAAGCTTTATTTGCTTTGCTAATATTTTTGACATATAGAAATAACAAAACCAAAAAAAAACAATAAACAAAAAAACACAAACAAAGTGCCCTTGAGGAATACTCTATATGAGTACCTCAAAAACAAATAATTGTGAAGTGAGTTATAACGGCAGAAATGCCAATTTTACTGTGAATTCTGATGCTCATAATGAAAACAATAAAAATAAAAAATCTGATGATAGACTTACTGTGAGTTCTGAAGCTCTTAAGGTACCAATACACTACATGTTTTTGCTTGTGTTTTTTCAAGTTTACCATTCACATGTTTTTTTTGGTGTCTGTCAAACTTGATTAATTTACATACGGCTTTTAATTTTTGGTCACCAACTTGTATGTACAATTACACGTGACATCAGCCATGATTGTTTACAACAGCTGATATATATAACATTAAAGCCGCTGGAAATTTCTTTTGTAGCGTTGTATTCTTGATTTTTTTAAGAATTTTCGGAATAGGTTTAGAGGTCGCGCAAATGGAATTTTCATAAAAAACCGAAGTTTTCGGCCTTTTTTCTAACTTTACTCATAACATGGTTAATAACCACGGGTTTCTACACTCCTGAGGAAACAGTTTTAAAGAAAAGTATCCAAGCTTTATTGCTGTGTAAAAAATTTATAAGTTTTGGTGATGAGTTTGCTCATTTAGATACCCTAAATTACAATTTTTCGTAATTTTTTTCAAAAATTTTGTAATAACGCTTTACAAGTTTCAATGAAAGCGAAAAAAACTAATGATGCAGTTTGAAAGACAAATTAATTCTTATTAATATGAATACAACAATTTTTAAATTTGTTCTTACCGTTCCTGAGTTATACCCGTTTTTATCTTTATACCCAGTATATGTTATTATAAGCTGTTTGCCAGTTACCAATCATACCCAATCAACAAAAAAACAAACTTTTGTTTTGCTCTGTGAAAAATCATTTATTGAGGTTCTTGCGATGTAGTTCTACAACTTGCAATAAATTCTGGAAATCAGTTTCAGAAGTTGTGACATTAATATAAGTATTAGCCAAATCCACACCTCGTTCTGCGACATCATTTACCACTTGTAAATGTTGAACTTTTTTCTTTGCATCTTGAAATGACTTGTTGGCTTTCCAATTATCTGGATCTATTTTAAAAAAATCGATTGAAATATTGCAAGCTTCAAAACTTCATATCTATATTGAATAAAATTACACATTTTTGCACTAACCAAAAAAAAAAACAAAATAAAATAAAAAAATTCTTACCGGTACGTCGACGAAAACTTTTATATATACAAAGAACTTCTCTATTTGATTCGTCGGGCAGCTAACTCAAAAATTTTTGTTATGTAAAATCGTATAACGACAATATTATAGCGGAGAATACACATAAAATAGAAAGTGAAAATGATAGCGTGTAACGATTTAGATCAATAAATGTCAGGAGTTAATGGCAGTTAAAACCCCAATGCTAAAGTCTTTCCAGATCTTTCATTCATTCAATCCCTGAAGATATTGGGATAAGTTCAATTAAACAATTTTGAAAAAAGGCACATTCTGTTTCCTATTTGCGAGAACCACAACATTGGATGTTGGGGATAATTTCATGGCCTAGAATAATTTTCCAAATTATAGAGAATTTTATTATAAATGAAGCAAGGAAGTACGGGATAGAAAATAGCTTTTTACATGTCCCTTTACAAAGGTTTTACCCAGATTGCACCCAGTAAGATAACATAATAGACTGTGGTATCTTTTTTCTGAAATTTGCGGAGAATGTAGCAATAGAAATCAACTACGGACAAGTACTAAGGGACAAAAATGAAAGTCGAAGATAGCAGGATAAATAGATCAAACATTGTGAAAGCTATGGAGAAAAATTTTATTTAATTTTAATAAAACATAATTACGAAGAAATATTTTTTAATCTTAATGCAACAAAGTTGATTAATTAGTTAAAACGACAATTCAGGAACATATAAAATACGAGTACAATTGCTGAATTCATAAAACCTCTTGTATCTTTGTACGATTGTATTAAATGTAAAAGTGTAATAGCCTGTTTGTAGAACGCGACAAAGGCGACTCACGACGAGCCAATTCATCGACGACTACGTAATGAAAAGCGTTTGTATAACGCGACTCGACTTTGTCGTGCAGATTACGTTAATTCGCCCTTATGTCAAATATGTACTAAATCGTACTGTTGCCAACATATTCAAAAATAGTTTTAGTTTGTATTGTTTCATACAAAATTGTGTTTTCAGCTAAATAAAACGGCAACCGTATTATTGTGCATAAATGAAAACAACTGACAAGTGAATTAAAAATTATTTTGTTTCTAGCTCTTCTTTGGCTTCGATTTTTAATTAAATTTAAGTAAATTCTTTTGAAAAATACAAAAAATATACTCGTGTTTTGGTCGGTGTTAAACGTGTGGTGGATTATGCCATTAAATGCTTATGTATTCTGAAGAAACTGGTGTTTTTATATAGAAGGTGTTAAACACTCTATGGAAAAAGCAGTGAAAATAAAAAAAGTTCTCAAATGAAGTTGTTGGTGTTTCCATTGGACCAACTCAGTATCGGGATTGGTCATGGGCGCTGATCGCAGCATTCATGTCGGGATTTCTGGCAAATATAACAATTTACTGCAACCTATCCCCGTTTCAAAAATTCTTGCAATATTGGCTTTAGATGAAAATTCTGATCTAGTTATCTTGATGATGATAATAATCAAACCGCTCAAAAGAATGCTGCCGAAAACCCGAGTTGTTGTAAATGAAAACGAAGAAAATACATCTGAAAAAAATATCTCCTGGTGACCTGATTATTGATACTAAATTATGCGTTGAAATTATTTCTGCATATAATCCTTCGATTTGCGAAGCCTAGCACCCTATGTTGAAACACTGCTAAATAGGCTAAAGAAAGGCAGTCACTGTTAACCAGCACTTCAAATAATTTAATTTTGGAATTTATTGTAAAAATTTATATTTATTTGTGATTGGGTCTAATAAAATACTAGTGTAATAAAAAATGTGTTTTGCTTTAAAAATTTGTGTTGTTATTTTTCTGAAAATAGGATGTAAAATTTATGAGAAAGCATGTATATTCTCATTATTTTGTTTATTTTGGTGCACTTTTTTGAACACGACAACAATTTTTTAATCGCCCACCTTGACGTTTATGGTGAGCCAAATCGTGTTTTACAAACCCAAATAAACTAACATATGTTACATTTTTGAATAAAAATCGTCAACACTCGTGTTCTAAAACCCCAAAAAATAAATAATGCTAACATGTTAGAGTTTTTTATTGACGAGTCGTGTTCTACAAACAGGCTATAATATTTGTTGCTGGTAATTTTCATATAAAAATTAAATACATAACATAATTTTACACTTGTATTTTATATGTATGCTTTAATGTATTTAAAAAATACTTTTTGCATTAAAAAATTTATTAATTTACTTTTCTATTTTTTATTGTACGTCCAGGAGCCGGATTCTGCAACGATGAATTTTAAAATGTTCGACCCCGGAAAACATAATTTTGAATACTTATTTTCTTATTATTAGGTGTTTGACGTTTAAAATACATTAAAGCGGTTATTAGACATGACAGACTTTCGTATATTTCAATAAACACCTATAAAAATGCGCGATCTAACCAAGTCATATTTATCCTTTCTGTACTCTACGTTTCCACATGACATGAAATTTTGTTGTAACTTGAAATTATAACTGAGTTGTTAAAACAAATACACTAACAACAATGTTATCACTTGAAAAAAAACATTAATTTGAGCAATCTATGAAGTTTATGTTAAAGTAAGCAATTTATGTCAGGTGGAGACCGCAAGTTACGAAAACACAAATGAAATTTGCGCTGAGGATGACAGAAGATATATTAAAGGAATATGATGGCAAACACAAAAATTCGAAATTTTTTTCAAGCTGAAAAACACGAATTTTAATTATCACACCATTCTCAAATAAAAAGTATGACAGCCTAATAGCCGCTTAAGACGCCTTTTGCTGTTTACATGGTTTCCATCATTATACATTTGTATAAAAATTACAAAATACAGCGAAATACATTAATTGACAGAGGTTTTTACTTGTATAAATGGACAAGAATATATGAAATTTATAAAATTAAAAATGCTAAAAAATTAATACATAAATGCTGAATAAAATGCTAAATGCAAAATAAAAAATTCAATGCTAAATCAAAATCCATAATGCTAGATTTAGCAAAAAGTTTCAAAAAGTTCTGGTTGTACCTTCATAGTGAACAGACGTCTTAGCGGAGTTTTTCTTACAAACAAAATCATGAAAAAAATATTCGTAGTACATATTGACCTTAATAAATAAGCTTTATTTGCTTTGCTAATATTTTTGACATATAGAAATAACAAAACCAAAAAAAAACCATAAACAAAAAAACACAAACAAAGTGCCCTTGAGGAATACTCTATATGAGTACCTCAAAAACAAATAATTGTGAAGTGAGTTATAACGGCAGAAATGCCAATTTTACTGTGAATTCTGATGCTCATAATGAAAACAATAAAAATAAAAAATCTGATGATAGACTTACTGTGAGTTCTGAAGCTCTTAAGGTACCAATACACTATATGTTTTTGCTTGTGTTTTTTCAAGTTTACCATTCACATGTTTTTTTTTGGTGTCTGTCAAACTTGATTAATTTACATACGGCTTTTAATTTTTGGTCACCAACTTGTATGTACAATTACACGTGACATCAGCCATGATTGTTTACAACAGCTGATATATATAACATTAAAGCCGCTGGAAATTTCTTTTGTAGCGTTGTATTCTTGATTTTTTTTAAGAATTTTCGGAATAGGTTTAGAGGTCGCGCAAATGGAATTTTCATAAAAAACCGAAGTTTTCGGCCTTTTTTCTAACTTTACTCATAACATGGTTAATAACCACGGGTTTCTACACTCCTGAGGAAACAGTTTTAAAGAAAAGTATCCAAGCTTTATTGCTGTGTAAAAAATTTATAAGTTTTGGTGATGAGTTTGCTCATTTAGATACCCTAAATTACAATTTTTCGTAATTTTTTTCAAAAATTTTGTAATAACGCTTTACAAGTTTCAATGAAAGCGAAAAAAACTAATGATGCAGTTTGAAAGACAAATTAATTCTTATTAATATGAATACAACAATTTTTAAATTTGTTCTTACCGTTCCTGAGTTATACCCGTTTTTATCTTTATACCCAGTATATGTTATTATAAGCTGTTTGCCAGTTACCAATCATACCCAATCAACAAAAAAACAAACTTTTGTTTTGCTCTGTGAAAAATCATTTATTGAGGTTCTTGCGATGTAGTTCTACAACTTGCAATAAATTCTGGAAATCAGTTTCAGAAGTTGTGACATTAATATAAGTATTAGCCAAATCCACACCTCGTTCTGCGACATCATTTACCACTTGTAAATGTTGAACTTTTTTCTTTGCATCTTGAAATGACTTGTTGGCTTTCCAATTATCTGGATCTATTTTAAAAAAATCGATTGAAATATTGCAAGCTTCAAAACTTCATATCTATATTGAATAAAATTACACATTTTTGCACTAACCAAAAAAAAAAACAAAATAAAATAAAAAAATTCTTACCGGTACGTCGACGAAAACTTTTATATATACAAAGAACTTCTCTATTTGATTCGTCGGGCAGCTAACTCAAAAATTTTTGTTATGTAAAATCGTATAACGACAATATTATAGCGGAGAATACACATAAAATAGAAAGTGAAAATGATAGCGTGTAACGATTTAGATCAATAAATGTCAGGAGTTAATGGCAGTTAAAACCCCAATGCTAAAGTCTTTCCAGATCTTTCATTCATTCAATCCCTGAAGATATTGGGATAAGTTCAATTAAAAAATTTTGAAAAAAGGCACATTCTGTTTCCTATTTGCGAGAACCACAACATTGGATGTTGGGGATAATTTCATGGCCTAGAATAATTTTCCAAATTATAGAGAATTTTATTATAAATGAAGCAAGGAAGTACGGGATAGAAAATAGCTTTTTACATGTCCCTTTACAAAGGTTTTACCCAGATTGCACCCAGTAAGATAACATAATAGACTGTGGTATCTTTTTTCTGAAATTTGCGGAGAATGTAGCAATAGAAATCAACTACGGACAAGTACTAAGGGACAAAAATGAAAGTCGAAGATAGCAGGATAAATAGATCAAACATTGTGAAAGCTATGGAGAAAAATTTTATTTAATTTTAATAAAACATAATTACGAAGAAATATTTTTTAATCTTAATGCAACAAAGTTGATTAATTAGTTAAAACGACAATTCAGGAACATATAAAATACGAGTACAATTGCTGAATTCATAAAACCTCTTGTATCTTTGTACGATTGTATTAAATGTAAAAGTGTAATAGCCTGTTTGTAGAACGCGACAAAGGCGACTCACGACGAGCCAATTCATCGACGACTACGTAATGAAAAGCGTTTGTATAACGCGACTCGACTTTGTCGTGCAGATTACGTTAATTCGCCCTTATGTCAAATATGTACTAAATCGTACTGTTGCCAACATATTCAAAAATAGTTTTAGTTTGTATTGTTTCATACAAAATTGTGTTTTCAGCTAAATAAAACGGCAACCGTATTATTGTGCATAAATGAAAACAACTGACAAGTGAATTAAAAATTATTTTGTTTCTAGCTCTTCTTTGGCTTCGATTTTTAATTAAATTTAAGTAAATTCTTTTGAAAAATACAAAAAATATACTCGTGTTTTGGTCGGTGTTAAACGTGTGGTGGATTATGCCATTAAATGCTTATGTATTCTGAAGAAACTGGTGTTTTTATATAGAAGGTGTTAAACACTCTATGGAAAAAGCAGTGAAAATAAAAAAAGTTCTCAAATGAAGTTGTTGGTGTTTCCATTGGACCAACTCAGTATCGGGATTGGTCATGGGCGCTGATCGCAGCATTCATGTCGGGATTTCTGGCAAATATAACAATTTACTGCAACCTATCCCCGTTTCAAAAATTCTTGCAATATTGGCTTTAGATGAAAATTCTGATCTAGTTATCTTGATGATGATAATAATCAAACCGCTCAAAAGAATGCTGCCGAAAACCCGAGTTGTTGTAAATGAAAACGAAGAAAATACATCTGAAAAAAATATCTCCTGGTGACCTGATTATTGATACTAAATTATGCGTTGAAATTATTTCTGCATATAATCCTTCGATTTGCGAAGCCTAGCACCCTATGTTGAAACACTGATAAATAGGCTAAAGAAAGGCAGTCACTGTTAACCAGCACTTCAAATAATTTAATTTTGGAATTTATTGTAAAAATTTATATTTATTTGTGATTGGGTCTAATAAAATACTAGTGTAATAAAAAATGTGTTTTGCTTTAAAAATTTGTGTTGTTATTTTTCTGAAAATAGGATGTAAAATTTATGAGAAAGCATGTATATTCTCATTATTTTGTTTATTTTGGTGCACTTTTTTGAACACGACAACAATTTTTTAATCGCCCACCTTGACGTTTATGGTGAGCCAAATCGTGTTTTACAAACCCAAATAAACTAACATATGTTACATTTTTGAATAAAAATCGTCAACACTCGTGTTCTAAAACCCCAAAAAATAAATAATGCTAACATGTTAGAGTTTTTTATTGACGAGTCGTGTTCTACAAACAGGCTATAATATTTGTTGCTGGTAATTTTCATATAAAAATTAAATACATAACATAATTTTACACTTGTATTTTATATGTATGCTTTAATGTATTTAAAAAATACTTTTTGCATTAAAAAATTTATTAATTTACTTTTCTATTTTTTATTGTACGTCCAGGAGCCGGATTCTGCAACGATGAATTTTAAAATGTTCGACCCCGGAAAACATAATTTTGAATACTTATTTTCTTATTATTAGGTGTTTGACGTTTAAAATACATTAAAGCGGTTATTAGACATGACAGACTTTCGTATATTTCAATAAACACCTATAAAAATGCGCGATCTAACCAAGTCATATTTATCCTTTCTGTACTCTACGTTTCCACATGACATGAAATTTTGTTGTAACTTGAAATTATAACTGAGTTGTTAAAACAAATACACTAACAACAATGTTATCACTTGAAAAAAAACATTAATTTGAGCAATCTATGAAGTTTATGTTAAAGTAAGCAATTTATGTCAGGTGGAGACCGCAAGTTACGAAAACACAAATGAAATTTGCGCTGAGGATGACAGAAGATATATTAAAGGAATATGATGGCAAACACAAAAATTCGAAATTTTTTTCAAGCTGAAAAACACGAATTTTAATTATCACACCATTCTCAAATAAAAAGTATGACAGCCTAATAGCCGCTTAAGACGCCTTTTGCTGTTTACATGGTTTCCATCATTATACATTTGTATAAAAATTACAAAATACAGCGAAATACATTAATTGACAGAGGTTTTTACTTGTATAAATGGACAAGAATATATGAAATTTATAAAATTAAAAATGCTAAAAAATTAATACATAAATGCTGAATAAAATGCTAAATGCAAAATAAAAAATTCAATGCTAAATCAAAATCCATAATGCTAGATTTAGCAAAAAGTTTCAAAAAGTTCTGGTTGTACCTTCATAGTGAACAGACGTCTTAGCGGAGTTTTTCTTACAAACAAAATCATAAAAAAAATATTCGTAGTACATATTGACCTTAATAAATAAGCTTTATTTGCTTTGCTAATATTTTTGACATATAGAAATAACAAAACCAAAAAAAAAACCATAAACAAAAAACACAAACAAAGTGCCCTTGAGGAATACTCTATATGAGTACCTCAAAAACAAATAATTGTGAAGTGAGTTATAACGGCAGAAATGCCAATTTTACTGTGAATTCTGATGCTCATAATGAAAACAATAAAAATAAAAAATCTGATGATAGACTTACTGTGAGTTCTGAAGCTCTTAAGGTACCAATACACTACATGTTTTTGCTTGTGTTTTTTCAAGTTTACAATTCACATGTTTTTTTTGGTGTCTGTCAAACTTGATTAATTTACATACGGCTTTTAATTTTTGGTCACCAACTTGTATGTACAATTACACGTGACATCAGCCATGATTGTTTACAACAGCTGATATATATAACATTAAAGCCGCTGGAAATTTCTTTTGTAGCGTTGTATTCTTGATTTTTTTTAAGAATTTTCGGAATAGGTTTAGAGGTCGCGCAAATGGAATTTTCATAAAAAACCGAAGTTTTCGGCCTTTTTTCTAACTTTACTCATAACATGGTTAATAACCACGGGTTTCTACACTCCTGAGGAAACAGTTTTAAAGAAAAGTATCCAAGCTTTATTGCTGTGTAAAAAATTTATAAGTTTTGGTGATGAGTTTGCTCATTTAGATACCCTAAATTACAATTTTTCGTAATTTTTTTCAAAAATTTTGTAATAACGCTTTACAAGTTTTTAAGTTTCAATGAAAGGGAAAAAAACTAATGATGCAGTTTGAAAGACAAATTAATTCTTATTAATATGAATACAACAATTTTTAAATTTGTTCTTAACGTTCCTGAGTTATACCCGTTTTTATCTTTATACCCAGTATATGTTATTATAAGCTGTTTGCCAGTTACCAATCATACCCAATCAACAAAAAAACAAACTTTTGTTTTGCTCTGTGAAAAATCATTTATTGAGGTTCTTGCGATGTAGTTCTACAACTTGCAATAAATTCTGGAAATCAGTTTCAGAAGTTGTGACATTAATATAAGTATTAGCCAAATCCACACCTCGTTCTGCGACATCATTTACCACTTGTAAATGTTGAACTTTTTTCTTTGCATCTTGAAATGACTTGTTGGCTTTCCAATTATCTGGATCTATTTTAAAAAAATCGATTGAAATATTGCAAGCTTCAAAACTTCATATCTATATTGAATAAAATTACACATTTTTGCACTAACCAAAAAAAAAAACAAAATAAAATAAAAAAATTCTTACCGGTACGTCGACGAAAACTTTTATATATACAAAGAACTTCTCTATTTGATTCGTCGGGCAGCTAACTCAAAAATTTTTGTTATGTAAAATCGTATAACGACAATATTATAGCGGAGAATACACATAAAATAGAAAGTGAAAATGATAGCGTGTAACGATTTAGATCAATAAATGTCAGGAGTTAATGGCAGTTAAAACCCCAATGCTAAAGTCTTTCCAGATCTTTCATTCATTCAATCCCTGAAGATATTGGGATAAGTTCAATTAAACGGCTGATTAAATTGAAATGAAATAATATTTTATTTATTCGCAGAAATATCCTTAAAGACCCAACTATAAAAATTTATGGAAATATACAATAACTATAACGAAAAAAGTATCACCATTTTTAAGGTACAAACTATAAAAATAGTGTAACTCGGGAACTGTAGGACCAAATTCCATTTTTATTTTTCTTAATTGTTTAGAACTTATCCGTTTTCAAAATCGCCTCACTAGTTTTTATACCTTCCATATAAATTTGAAAGTAATAAACCCTAAAAAAATTAAAAAATGTACAAGTATTTTCTTATTTCAAATACCAAATACATAAAGGGTGGAGAAGGAAGTGGGGGACGAGAAGTTAACTTTATTGCTTATTTGCAAATTTTTACTATTTGTTTCTCTGCTTATGATTGTACTTTGTTGAAAATCCTCTTGTACAAAAAAAATTTTGTGTTAAAAGAAATGTCTACGATGCAAAATATAATATAAACAAACTTATCACGGTCAGACAAGCTATGCATACCCCCTACACACAAACATTATGGGAGTTAACATATATGAGAACATTTTGTATCATAAAATGTCGGCATGATAATTAATTTATTAGCGTGAGACAATCATATACACACAATCGATCTATCTCAACTACACCCGCCCCCATCAATCACAGCCTCGCTTAAACTCCCACAGACAGATACGCCCACAAATTCCCAAGTTTACAGATTACAACATCAACCCCACCCACCCAAATCACAATCAGCCTTAAATTCCCATAGTCTAGCAACACCTACATTAGCATTAGGAAAAAATAGTCATGTTTTCCTTCACCATTAGAAAAAATTACTTTCGCGTTTTCCCGTCGGTATAAGGAGAAATCATTTTCACAATTTTCCCGTAAGCAGTTGAAAAAAATAATCATGTTTTCCCGTCGGTATTAGGAAAAATCATTTTGACGACTCCAGTCGGCATTAGGAAAAATCATTTTCACGATTTCCCCGTCGGCATACACACACATAAAAAACCTCAAACATATGAAATCCCTTCATCCACTCCCGCAAAAAAAATCACCCGTTTACATACAATTAATGTAAACAAAAAATATCACCCGTTCACACACAATTAATGTAAACAAAAAACTCCTAATGTAAAGAAAAGAACACTTAATTTTAAAAAATTTTCAGAAATTTCACACAACTTTTAAATTTTAAAAATTTCATATTAATCCCCTTTAGTTTGTGCCCGACGCTAGTCGGGCCTAATAATTATATTTTAGATTTAAGATTTGAATGCTTATTGTTAGTTCATATTTGAAGATACATTAAATAATTACAAGTATTAATAAAAAAAATTATATTATATGAGTTAAGCTTGTATGTAATTGATAAAACCGCGAAAGTAGAGTTACATACAAGTTATTTCTCAATGGATAAGGTTTGTAAGTTTCACAAATATACTTCTACTGGCGTTTACCTAGGGCCCACAGTGTCGTGAGTTCATATAACGAGCGGCCCAAAATAGAAGGGGTTATCATAAAGAAATTAAATTTGGAACACACTCTTTAATTGGTAAAATATAATCACACATAAAATTTGCCCGTTTAATTTTCAAGGATTCGTGTCCTTCCCATATATCCTGAAATAAAAAATTACCATAACAGAGAGTTCAGTTCTCGTTGTACCTTCATAGTGAACAGACGTATTAGCGGAATTTTTTTTACATACATGCTAAACAAAAAAACATTCGAAAAAATATTTGTAGTACATAATATTCGTTGTACATTAACTTTGATAAACAAGCTTTTTTGCTTTGCTAATATTTTTTACATAGCCAGTAATAACTAAAACAACAAAAAAACAAAAACAACCCTAAACAAAATAACTCAAAGTGCCCTTGAGGAATACACTAACAAAGTGCCCTTGAGGAATACTCTATATGAGTACCTCAAAAACAAATAATTGTGAAGTGAGTTATAACGGTAGAAATGCCTATCTTACTGTGAGCCCTGATGATCTTAATGATAACAATAAAAATAAAAAATCTGATAATAGACTTACTGTGAGTTCTGATGATCTTAATTTAAATAAAATAAATAAAAAATCTGATGATAGATTTTTTTTAACGGCTAAGCCAATTTTTCGTCAGCGATCAACTTCGCTTTGTCCAATGCCAACTAGTGATTCGTTAACATTACAGTTGCCTACTACTTCGTCATTTAAATCAGCGATATCATCCGATTCATCACTTACCCAATTAGTCACTGTAAATAAGAGTAGCCCAAAACCAAAGGTCCAAGTCGGAATGGACCGTTATATTATTGTGGGAAAGCGCGGGCGAAGCCCAAATTCTACTAAAATTGCATCTGCTTCAAAGGTATCTAGGGATAACAGCGCATCCTCCACAAATCGTTTTCAAATATTGCAAGATGACAACGACACACCTGATATATCCGCGAACAAAACCTCCAAGCCGCCACCAATCTATTTGAGAGAAAAAAATTCAAACGCTCTTATTAAGAAATTAATTTCGGTCATTGGTGAGAATAAATTTCACATTGTTCCAATAAAACGTGGCAATATCGATGAAACGAAAATTCAAATTTATGACGAAACAGACTTCCGCAAAATGGTTTCTGAATTTGAAAAAAAATAAAACAAGTTTCTACACATACCAGCTCAAGAGTGCTAAAGGCCTGCAGATCGTATTGAAGGGCATAGATTCTTATGTTGTTCCCGAAGAAATAAAAGATGCACTCGTCCTTCAGGGATTCAAGGTAAAAAATGTTTCAAATATAATAAATAGGGAGAAGATCCCCCAGCCTCTATTTCGCGTTGAACTTGAGCAGAATGATATAAAATTGAGAAAAAATGAGACGCACCCAATTTATAATTTAAAATATCTTTTATACCGAAAAATAACAGTTGAAGAACCACAAAAGCGTTCTGGACCCGTACAGTGCCATAATTGTCAAGAATATGGCCACACAAAAACTTACTGCAAATTACCTACAGTTTGTGTTATTTGCGGTGAATTGCACGGTACTGCTAGTTGTACTAAACCAAAAGATCAAGCAGAAAAAAAATGCAGTAATTGTGGAGGTAATCACACCGCTAACTATAGAGGATGTCCTGTATATTCCTTCGTTAAGAAGACTATGGGGCAAAAACCTAAAGTAGCTTCAGCACAAACAGCAAACACTTACTCCGCCACTCTTGCCCAAGTGAGCCAACCAGTTAATTCACGTGTATCGTATGCCGATGCTGCAAAGACAAGCTCTATTCCCACACAAAATGTTTCACGGCCAAATACTTCAACAAATACAAGCTCAGGCTTTAATTTTAATCGCCTTGAAGCTACTATTGAAAATCTGGTGCAAACTATAAACAATTTTACAACAAATATGACTAGCATGATGCAAGAAATGCTGCGAATGCAGAATACATTGCTTCAAGCTTTAGTTAACAAACCATGAACACGTTAAAAATATGTTTCTGGAACGCAAACGGCATTCGCCAACATAAAAATGAACTTGAGCACTTCCTCACGGAAAAAAATATTGATATAATGTTGGTCTCTGAGACTCATTTGACTTCGAGAAGTCTTTTTAAAATTTATGGCTACACCTTATATGATTCAAAGGACCCGAGAGGAGGAGCATGCGTCGGATCAGCAATTTTAATAAAGTCAAGACTCAAGCATTATATTATTGACAACATTTGCGAAGAACATTTACAAGCAACGAATATTTGTGTCGAAAATTTTGGCACTAATTTTGTCATATCATCAATTTACTCCCCTCCTAGATTCGTAATTACTATGGACCAATACGAGGATTTCTACAAATCCCTTGGCCCTTGCTTCGTAGCAGCTGGCGACTACAATGCAAAACATACGTTCTGGGGTTCGCGTCTTATTACACCTAGAGGTCGGGCATTGTTCAACACAATTTCAAAAATGGGCTTGGACGTCATTTCGAGTGGGGGCCCACTTACTAGCCTACGGACATACAAAAAATTCCGGATGTTATAGATTTTGGAGTCATGAAAAATATTTCTAGGGATTTAATTCAAATTGAAGCTTCTCTAGATCGCTCGTCCGATCACTCTCCCACGATCGTTACAATTTGTAACCCATTAAGAAGTGACTTACCTCACCCATATGCGAATTTAATAAATCGTGTTAATAGGCTGCGATTTAAAAAATATCTTAGTAGTCATTGCACGGAAAATATTACGCTAAGAACACACGATGATATTGAATCTAACATTGCCAACCTTAATGAAAATATTAAACAGGCTGCTGAACATGCCACTACCACCCATCCTCAGACTAGGGTAAATAGAATTTATTCTACGGATATTGAACGTCTCGTAAGTGAAAAAAGAAGAGCTAGAAGAGAATGGCAACAGCACAGATCACCCCAAACTTAAACTCAGATTTAAAGAGTGTACTAAACGACTCCAAGAGTTGCTTGCATTTGAAAAAACTGCATCTCTTACAAATTATTTGGAAGGTCTTGATGTCACACCAGCATCTAATTACTCTTTGTGGCGCGCTGCTAGAAAGCTTAAAACACCAGTTGAGTTTAAACCACCTCTGCGCACATCTACAGGAGGTTGGGCAAGAAGCGATCCTGAAAAAGGTAAAATATTTGGCGAGCATTTAAAATCCGTATTTACCCCAAACACATGTTCTGGTGCTGTTGATTTGCCAAATGTAGTTGCGCTTACCCCCTCGACCAATAAAATTTAAGACGCGTGATGTACAAAAACTAATTGCAGAACTCAACCCGAAAAAAGCTCAAAATTAAGTAGTGCAATTTTGCATGGCTCAGTTTCGGAACTAGATACTGACAAATTTATACCATATCGTAATAATATCTGAGTTATCAGTAGAATATAATTGTGTACTATGGGGTCATAGAGTAATTGTTCCATAAAAGTTGAGGCCAGAAATTCTTACAGAACTACATAAGTCTCATATGGGTATTGTAAAGACAAAAGCATTAGCCAGATCTTATGTATGGTGGCCTGGATTGGACAAGGATATTGGGGAACTAATTCGAAGTTGTATTTCATGTCAAGAACTGCAAAATAGTCCACAAAAAAGTCCACTCATTCCGTGGAATCCTACAAGTACTCCATGGAGTAGAATACATTTGGACTTTGCTGGACCCATAAATGATTATTATTTTTTTGTTATAACTGATTCCTTTTCAAAATGGGTTGAGGTTTTTAAAACTAAAGACATGACAAGTAATTTTACGATTAGCAGATTAAGGGAAACATTTTGTCGTTATGGGCTAGTGGATGTAATTGTCACTGATAATGGACGGCAATTTACATCAGAAAGTTTTAAATTGTTTTTGAAAGCAAATGGGATAAAACATATTTTTACATCTCCTGGTCATCCTGCAACTAATGGGCAGGCTGAAATTTTTGTTAAGCATCTAAAAAAATCTATTTATGCTAATTTGAGGTATGAAAATAATATAGATACTATAATTAATAGATTTTTAATTGATTATCGGAATACGGAACATTGTAGTACTGGACAATCGCCTGCTAAGTTGTTTTTTGGTAGGATGTTAAGAACACGATTTAGTAGACTTAAGCCTCCATTGACAAGAGATATGATTATATAATCGCAAACAAGAAATATTTGTGACTATAAAGGAAAAAGGAATATCGAATTTTCAACTGGTCAGGAAGTTTTTATTCGAGATTACAGAAACGTCAATAGGCCTAGTTGGCAAAAAGCAGTTGTTAAGAAACAATTAGGACCACGTTCATATTGCTGTATTATATCAAATAATAATCGTTAAATAAAATAAAACGTCATACAGATCAAATTAGAAATACGGAATCTCAACAAAATGTTTATGAAGAAATTGACAATAACCAAAATGCAATTTCAGAGTCACAAGCAACATTCCCTGAAGTTGAAATATGTAGTAATCCAGAATTGCAAATACCACAAAGAATATTGAGACCAAGACAAGAGGGGAGAGTAGTAAAAAAAATTTAATTGTAATACATTTATATATACATTATTGGATTATTTATATATTCTATCACCACAACATTTTTTATTATTTTATAATTATTCGTATTATACTATTATTAATTAGTATAAGGTATTATACATTACAGATAAATACTACAATAATATTTGTTATTCAGCTGCAGAAGGAGCGTGTAGAGTATTCTTAGTTTTACTAGTACTAGCAATTTATATACTTTTAATATCTAGTAACTTTTATATAACACGTATATTATAAGGTTTTAATTGTCATAATGAAATAGAAATATTAAATAAAAATTCAGTTATGAAATAAAACTCAAACAAAGTTAATGTGTATTATTTCTGTTCAATACACTGGGTATGGACTGTATTATAAACCGATTCCAAAAAACTTTTAGTTAACCTACCCAATCGACCATTAACTGATCTAGATTTAATAAAATATGGTAAAAAACTCGAAAATTTTAGAGGTGTGTTTATGCGAGATCGTTTGCCTAAAAAACCATTAGTTCAAGAATGTGGTATTGTTAATCTAGATAACTCTCGTGGTGCTGGAACTCACTGGGTAGCCTATTATAAAAATCATAACTATAAAGAATATTTTGATAGCTTTGGAAACTTACAACCTCCAATTGAACTTGTTAATTATTTAAAGATACCCATTGAATATAATTATGAACGAAAACAACACTTTAATACATTTAATTGTGGTCACCTGTGTTTAAAATTTTTATTCAATAAATGTAACTTGAAATAAATAAAACAAATATTTATACATATACATATGATTTACACGTGTGTTGCATTTTATTTATTTTTTTTTACTTAATCAAGCTTGTGGTTTAAATTCTGTCACAATATTGTTTATTACTTGTAAAATTAGATATTCTAGTAATATACAAACTAATATTTAATTTTCTTAAAAATATCGTCATCCTCATCATTTAGAAATATATCTCTAAAATTATTTATTCTTTGTTCATCTATATAATCAATTTCCATTAGAGAATCATCGTTAGTATCATTCATAAATTGTTCTTCATAATGTCCCCAAGCAAGGGTATCTACATTATTTTTGCGAACATATCTTTTCTCATCTACAGTTCTCGTTGTACCTTCATAGTGAACAGAAGTATTAGCGGAATTTCTTTTTACATACTAAACCAAAAAAAAAACCATACAAAAAAAAAATATTTGTAGTACATAATATTTGTTGTACATTAACTTTGATAAACAAGCTATTTTTGCTTTGCTAATATTTTTTTTTTACATAGACAGTAATAACTAAAACAAAAAAAAAAAAAAAACAAAAACAACCGTAAACAAAATAACTTAAAGTGCCCTTGAGGAATACACTTACAAAGTGCCCTTGAGGAATACTTTATATGAGTACCTCGAAAACAAATAATTGCGAAGTGAGTGATAACGGCAGAAATGCCTATCTTACTGTGAGCTCTGATGATCTTAATGATAACAATAAAAATAACAAATTTGATGATAGACTTACTGTGAGTTCTGATGATCTTAATTTAAAAAAAAATAAATAAAAAACTTGATGACAGACTTTTTTTAACGGCTAAGCCAATTTTTCGTCAGCGATCAACTTCGCTTTGTCCAATGTCAACTGATTCGTTAACATTACAGTTGCCTACTACTTCGTCATTTAAATCAGCGATATCATCCGATTCATCACTTACCCAATTAGTCACTGAAAATAAAAAAAGCCCAAAACCCAAGGTCCAAATTGGAATGGACCGATATATTATTGTGGGAAAGCGCGGGCGAAGCCCTAATTCTACTAAAATTGCATCTGCTTCAAAGGTATCTAGGGATAACAGCGCATCATCTACTAATCGTTTTCAAATATTGCAAGATGACAACGACACACCTGATATATCCGCGAAAAAAACCTCCAAGCCGCCACCAATATATTTGAGAGAAAAAAATTCAAACGCTCTTATTAAGAAATTAATTTCGGTAATTGGTGAGAATAAATTTCACGTTGTTCCAATAAAACATGGCAATATCGATGAAACGAAAATTCAAATCTATGACGAAACTGATTTCCGCAAAATGGTTGCTGAATTTGAAAAAAGTAAAACAAGCTTCTACACATACCAGCTTAAGAGCGCTAAAGGCATGCAGATCGTATTGAAGGGCATAGATTCTTATGTTGCCCCCGAAGAAATAAAAGATGCACTCGTTCTCCAGGGGTTCAAGGTAAAAAATGTGTCCAATATAATAAATAGAGAAAAGATTCCCCAACCCCTTTTTCGTGTTGAACTTGAGCCTAATGATATAAAATTGAAAAAAAATGAGACGCATCCAATTTATAATTTAAAATACCTCTTGTACCGAAAAATCACAGTTGAAGAGCCACATAAGCGTTCAGGTCCTGTACAGTGCCATAATTGCCAAGAATATGGCCATACAAAAACATACTGCAATTTACCCTCTGTTTGTGTTGTGTGCGGCGAATTACACGGCACCGCTAGCTGCAACAAACCAAAAGATCAAAGTGATAAAAAATGCAGTAATTGTGGAGGTAATCACACCGCTAACTACAGAGGTTGTCGTGTGTACTCTTTGGTAAAGAAGACTATGGTGCAAAAACCTAAATTAGCTCCAGCTCAATCAGCAAACGTTTACTCTGCCACTTTTCAGCAAATGAGCCAACCAGTTACTTTCCGTGTATCGTATGCAGAGGCTGCTAAGGCTAGTTCTATTCCGACACAAAATGTTTCACCGCAAAATAATTCTACAAATACACACTCAAACTTTAATTATAATCGCCTTGAAGCCACTATTGAAAATCTTGTGCAAACTATAAATAATTTTACAACAAATATGACTAGCATGATGCAAGAAATGTTGCGAATGCAGAATACTCTGCTTCAAGCAATACTTAATAAGCCATGAACACGTTAAAAATATGTTTTTGGAACGCAAACGGCATTCGCCAACATAAAAATGAACTTGAGCACTTCCTCACGGAAAAAAATATTGATATAATGTTGGTCTCTGAGACTCATTTGACTTCGAGAAGCCTTTTTAAAATTTATGGCTACACCTTATATGATTCAAAGGACCCGAGAGGAAGAGCATGCGGTGGATCAGCAATTTTAATAAAGTCAAGACTCAAGCATTATATTATTGATAACATTTGTGAAGAACATTTACAAGCAACGAATATTTGTATTGAAAATTTTTCCAATAATTTTGTCATATAATCAATTTACTCTCCTCCTAGATTCGCAATAACTGAGCATCAATACGAGGATTTTTACAAATCTCTGGGTCCTTGTTTCGTAGCAGCTGGCGACTATAATGCTAAACACACGTTCTGGGGTTCGCGTCTTATTACACCCAGAGGTCGAGCGTTGTTCAATACAATTTCCAAAATGGGCTTGGATGTCATTTCAAGTGGGGAGCCCACTTATTGGCCTACTGACATACATAAAATTCCGGATGTAATAGACTTTGGCGTTATGAAAAATATCTCTAGGGATTTAATTCAAATTGAAGCTTCTCTAGATCTCTCGTCCGATCACTCTCCCACGATCGTTACAATTTGTAGCCCATTAAGAAGTGATTTACCTCACCCATATGCCAATTTGATAAATCGTGTAAATTGGCTGCGATTCAAAAAATATCTTAGTAGTCATTGCACGGAAAACATTACACTAAGAACACCTGATGATGTTGAATCTAACATTGCCAATCTTAACGAAAATATTAAGCAGGCTGCTAAACATGCCACTACCTCCTATCCGCAGACTGGGTTTAATAGACTATATTCTACAGATATTGAACGTCTCGTATGTGAAAAAAGAAGAGCTAGAAGGGAATGGCAACAGCACAGATCACCCCAGAATAAAATTAGATTTAAAGAGTGCACTAAACGACTCCAAGAGCTGCTTGCACATGAAAAAACGGCATCTCTTAAAAACTATCTGGAAAATCTTGATGTCACACCAGCATCTGATTACTCTTTATGGCGTGCTGCTAGAAAGCTTAAAACACCCGTTGAGTTTAAACCACCTCTGCGCACATCTACCAGAGGTTGGGCAAGAAGCGATACTGAAAAAGGTAACATATTTGCTGCCCATTTAAAATACGTATTTACCCCAAACACATGTACTGGTGTAATTGATTTGCCAAATGTAGTCGCTCTACCCCCTCAACAAATAAAGTTTAAGACGCGTGATGTGCAAAAACTAATTTCTGAACTCAACCCAAAGAAAGCTCCGGGTTTTGATGGAATTAGTAACCAGATGCTGATGAAGTTGCTTCGTATAGCTATTAGAATCCTGTTATTAATTTTTAATGCCATTTTACGACTGGAGTATTATCCAAACAGCTGGAAGCTTGCCAAAGTTAAAATGATTCCAAAGCCGGGCAAAGACCTTTCCAAGGCTGAGTCATACAGGCCAATAAGTCTGCTATCAACAATGTCAAAACTTTTCGAAAAACTGCTCATGACAAAATTGTCCCCAATTCTAGTTAGTAGTGGGTGCATACCGGACCATCAATTTGATTTTAGAAGTCAGCATAGCACTATCGAACAAACTCATAGATTGGTTCAATTTATAAGAAGAACATTTGAAGAAAAGAAGTATTGTTCTGCGCTGTTTATCGACGTTTCTCAGGCATTTGATAAAGTGTGGCATGAAGGCCTAATTTTAAAATTAAAGACTTACCTACCAATAAACATTCTAAATCTGCTGGAAAGTTACATTATTGCCCGGAAATTCACTGTTGTGGAAGGAGACTTTATGAGTACGCCTGAAATAATCTCATCCGGTGTGCCACAGGGGAGTATACTGGGGCCAGTTTTGTATTTGATTTACACTTGTGACATGCCATTGAGCAGTAACATTCACACATCTACATTTGCCGATGATACAGCCTGCCTTAGTATGCATGAAAACCCTCACGAGGCTTCCCGATATCTTCAGCAACATATTACTCAGCTAGAACTATGGTTAAACATGTGGAGAATAAAGGTAAACGAACAGAAGTGTGCTCAGGTAACATTTACCTTAAGAAAGGACACTTGTTCCCCCATTACAATCAATAATCAAATTGTTCCTCAAAACTTACATGTGAAATACCTTGGTATACATCTTGATCGAAGGCTCACATGGAAATACCACATTGACTCTAAGCTAACACAAATGAAACTTAAACTAACTCAGATACATTGGCTGGTTGGTAGAAATTCAACCCTCACCCTAGATTGTAAACTTTTAATATACAAGTCGCTCTTAAAACCTATATGGTGCTACGGAATTCAGCTTTGGGGTACTGCTTCAGCTTCTAATGTCGAGAGAATCCAACGAAGGCAAAATAAAATTTTACGGTTAATAACATCCATGGTATATAAAAAATTCAAATATACATCGTGATTTAAATATGCCACTAGTGACTGAAGAAATTGCAAAATATGCAGGCAAATATTTAACAAAACTCGAGTCACATCCTAATCCGCTTGCCCGTAATATTTTGAATTTTACTGGACACATCCGCCTAAAAAAGAGGGACACAATGGCTCTTATTCACAGCACTCCAGATGGGTCTTCTTGAAAATACTTTTATTTTTTTCCTTTTGATTATCACTACTTACATATGTATTATATATAACTATTACTAAGCTTATGTCCGACACTGGTCGGGCCTAATTATATTTTTTGATTTAAGATTTGAATACTTATTGTTAGTTCATATATGAAGATACAATAAATAAAAATCATGCATTAAAAAAAAAAAAAACAGAGAAAAATAATTGTAAATCAATGAAATTGTGTAAATACACTAACATATTTAATGCTTCGTAAAAATTTCGGTCAATTCAGAGGAAGGATACGCATACCTCAAAAGTGTAATTTTTCATAAATGTGAAACAAAAACATTCTCTTCACTTATAGTGAGTTAAATATTTAACTAGACGCAATATAGACAATAGACACCTACAATTTGGCCATTTAAATTTAAAGGACTAATGTCCTTCCCAAATGTCCTGGAAGTAAATAATATACTGAAAATATACAAATTATAACTTGAAAAATATTGTAAAAATAAATTGTAAGGGGGGAAAAGGTGGATAAGAATACAAAAAATTTGCAATCTAGTTACTTGTAGAAATATAATGTGAAAGTATGAAATATATATTTTTATATATTTTGTTCTATAGACCACTTAACTCCTACTTTTTTCATTAACAGATGTGTTTCTTTCCATTTACATTAGAAGGAACGGCACATAGCATATGAGTTACAAAATATAGAAAAAAATATATTGTAACCATATTATAACAATATTCCCCTTATGTTTTATTGGAAGTTGTAGTGCAATATCTAAAAAAAATTTAAAAAATTAACCTATTAAAGTTTGCATGTGTCCATACTATATTTTCAAATAGTTGATACTGGCTTGAAACCGTTGCATTTGAATTGTCAAAATTCTTTAAAAATAAACCTTTTTTAAAAAAATCCTTTTTATTTTACTTAATTAGAGTAAAGTAAAGTAATTTGTTCGTTTTGATTTAAAACTAATTTTTTTCATTTTTGGCCACCTTCGCGACAGTGTGCGGCTCCTCTCGCGTTGATCTGATATTTCGGAAACTATACTTAAAATTTTTGAATGTTTTGTTATTTGTTACTCACCGACAATGTTTAAAAACTGAATCGGCCATATTCCCGTTGGCGTTGTCGTTCTTATTGTTGTTTCTATGTCGTCGTGTTTATCGTCGCTTCGTTTAAAATTTGGCATTCCTGAAGTATATCGAAACGAACACACAAGGAGTAATCGAAAACAAGTAAAAAATTTGGTAGCACTATTACAGTGCTGTCAAATTTTAATTTATTTTTGTTTATAGTATCGCAAATTGTTGAAAATATGTTTCTTTTAATTGAAAAATTTTAAACGACAAATAAAAAAATGGCAAGCACCGAATTTTATTTATCAAGTTCAAGTGAAGATGAAGAAATAATTAAAATGAATACACATCGAAGGATGTTGCGACAGCAAGTTGACATCTTCTCAATTCCCGATTCTGTGTAAGAAAATATATTTTAATTCAAACATTTTCAAATATAAATATACGTAATTATATATATTTTCAGGTTTGTGGATACATTTAGGCTCAACAAAACTGCCTTCAAATATGTGTTGGAAGAAATCCGTCCAAAACTTAAATGCAATATGCGTAAGTCAGGAATAACAACAACAATAAAATTGGCAACCGCTTTAAGATTCTTTGCACAAGGGTCATATCAGCTAAGTGTTGGAAATGACTTCAACTTATCGGTAGCTCAACCTACGGTTAGTAAAATTTTGTCTGAAGTTTTGGATGCGATGAGTATAGGGTTTGGGATTTCCCGGACTTTTGCACTTCCCGGGAAACGGGAATTAAAAAATCAAGTTCCCGGGAATTCCCGGGATTCCCGGAAAAAGCTAATTTTCTAAATTAAATACATTTATTAAATGAAAGTTGGTGAAACTTCGATTGTTTTATTAATGTCAGCATTCTTTTGAAGTAAAAGTTAATAAAAAAGCAGTTCTAAGACAAATTTTTAAGAATTTTTAATTGAATTTAAGCAAATGAAATAAAGTTATTACACAGCAAAAGATCATATAAAAACCAATTGACGACTGTTACCACAATTAGTAGACAATTTTCTAAAAAAACCTACCTTCATTTTAATAAGAATTTGCCTTGCTTGTTTCTCATTCTTTTTGAAAAAGTTCCAAGCGGTTTCTGATCGTTAAGTACAAGCAGGTTACAGTACGATACTGCGCTGCGCCGAATTTTGAATACCCTGAGCCACAGTATGTCTAAGTGTCTTTAATTTTTCATTTTATTTCTCTTATGGCCTAATTTTGTAAAACTAAACGAATTTTCGTTTTCGTTTCTGGTTGGAGCGAAAACAAAAATATTTAAAATTTTGTAAAACGCTACGTTGTTTTCGTTTCTTGTCAAAATATTATAATTGAAAAATATATTCAGGGGTGTCATAGAAACCAATCTTATCGGAATTGGATTAGAAACCGACAAAAAAAATACTTTGGTGTCATGAAATCCAATGTTGTCGGATTTTTGTTCAAACTATGTCTAGTGTCGGTTTTAGGTGTCATAGAAACCAATGTTATCGCTTTGTTATTGGATATAAACCAAGCAGCTTACAGCTGTCTTTTTTTTAATTGAAAATAAATAAAAAGGCTAAAAGCGCCATTTTTCATATCTTTTTTTCAACAGTTTGATTTTTAGCGAATATTCAACCAAATTAAAGTTGGTAATTTGATATATGATCTAGGATTTTTTCGCGAATTTGCGATTTATCGCGTTATTTCCGAGTTTATAACATTTTTAACAGTTTTGAAGACTTATAATCAATTTTAAGGCTTGTTTCCCATTTTGCAACTTCTCGCGAATTTTCGCAATGAGCGCGATAAAATCGAGTTTTTGCCAGTATCCTGTTTCTTAACAGTTTTCGCTATTAGACTTTGCTATTATTCAGCTGTTAGCAAGTTTTTGCGAATTTTTTCCATTTTCGCGTTTTGTACAGATTTTTTTAGCATTATTTAGAGTTATAGCCCTTTTTAATAAAATTATGGCTTGTTTAAAATCTTGCAATTTTTCGCAAATTTCTGTTATTTTTGCAAAAGATGTAATTTTTTCCAAAGTTTTTGGATTTCTTCATTCATTTTTACTTAAAAGCTTAACATTTAAAATTTTTGCAAGATTTTGCTTTTCGTAGTATTTTGCTTTTTCTCTCACAGTTTTAGCTAGTTTAAGCAATTTTAGTTTATTGATTGCTTCCAATATTGCGTGATTTATTCCAAATTTCACCCTTATTAGAGTTAAAGAATATTTGCATAAGAATATTTTAGCGTAAATACCATAATTGACAAAATTTTCAAACAAAAACTTGCATTAGAAGCCGTAAACAAATGAACAAAAACATAAAAAATCTGATTCGAACATCGAACATATTTATATTCAAAAATAACAAAACCGACTTGTTTTCATGACACCAAATGAATCCAATATTGGTTTACAAAACCGATAACCAGCAAAACCGACTTGGATTCTATAACAACCCCGATTATTCATTATAAAAAGCTGAATATAAAAATATTTTCAAAGTAAAATTTAATTAAATTATGGAATATGCACCAACGAAACAAGAAATTTTAAATCAGCGGCGTTAGTTAAGGGCCCATAAATACTTATTGGATGTTTGTGAAACTTTGAAACGTTCAATATTTCAATGCTGGAGTGAAATGTTAATGTACATTCCTACATTCATACATTTTTCATCATACACATGGATTCAGTCAAGTTCCTATCAAAAATCTCACAAGTGCATTCGACAAGGTCTCATATCATTTCTAGGCAACCTGCTTACTTCACAAAATATTTCCCCACATAAAGAAATAAAGAGATATCGCCTATAATCTTCAGTATTATAAAGGTAAAAATATTGCCAAGTATGCAGATTGCATAGAAATAACATGGCACCCTAATGGTTATAAATTAAAACACATACAAACATATATATGTAATATTGTGATAAGTATTGTGCCAAAAAAGAACTTTATAAAAAATATGTATCTCACTAGTTTTGATGGCCGAAATTTTTAATAGGAACTTGGCCTTTTTCACATTTATATTTTTGTTAACATCTAACAACTTTTGTTTTCTTTAATAAAACATTGAAAATTAAAGATTGCTAGTCTGTTATATTTCTATTAATGATCACTGCGCCAGTTGAAAAGGGCAGAGTTAAATAATATAATGGGTTAAAGAGAGATACATAATAGTATAACATCACGTTATAAATTCAATGCTTTCGAATTTTTCTTGTTCGTAACTCACCCAGGCCTACTTGTGTAACAAAATATAGCTCTGTAGTTAGAGCTCAAGTTCTTCATCAATTTGATGACTGTATCAGTGGTCAGTGTCAGTGAGTATGTCTTAAGAAATGCACTTTTGCATCTCCATTTATCAGGAAATTTTATCATTTTACCATTGACAGGAAAAAAGTATTTATCAGGGTCTTAAATCGAATGTATGTGTAAATATAGGCACTACGTCCATAGGCCGAGCTGGCATGGACGTAGTGCCTATCGTGCACCTAGATCAAAGTCAGGCAAACGCATACATATACATATAAATTCAGTAAAGTGCGACTTTGACTCGCGCACGAATGGTTCCGTACGTTGGGCTTTGAGCATTTTTTTAATACAGTGTTTTTTTACGTTTTTTTTTGATTATTTTTCGCTTTTTTCTCGTTTTGGCGATTTTTTTAAATTTGGCGATTTTTTTCATTTTGGCGATTTTTTCATTTTGGCGATTTTTTTCAATTTGGCGATTTTTTTTTCATATTGGCAATTTTTTTCATTTTGGCGATTTTTTTTAATTTGGTGCTTTTTTTCGTTTTGGCGATTTTTTTGTTGATTTTGGCGATTTTTTTTAGGTTTGGCGATTTTATAATTTTGAGATTTTTTTGTTTTACCGTTTTTGAAAATTTCAAGAAGTTTGCTTTTACGGTTTCCAAGGTACAGCAAGTTATCAAAATTACATAGTCAAAATTACACCCTTTAATTAAAATTTTTTATATTTTAGTGTTAATTGTTGTAGTCGGTATAAAAATACACTAACTTTACAAATTTCAAGTGTATATACATACAATTGTATGTATATTACATGGGATTTTATCATTTTTCGTTGCTCGTTTTGGCACACCCTTTAATTTCCAACTCTCATGTATTTGTTGCTGTAGCGGCCAAGGGTCTACACACTCTGTCCAAATTTCAGGTCCGTAGCTCTTACGGTTCTCGAGAAAATACCCTGTGACGGACAGACGGACGGACGGACAGACGGACAGCGTAGCGAAAACAATAGGGTTCCTTTTTCACCTTTGGTGTACGGAACTCTAAAAAGGAAGCTGATATGGTTTACATGTTGATTGAAAATTTTGTAACATATGTTTAAATGTTTCTTATTAATTCAACATTTTGCAATTTAAATTTCAACTTAAATAAGAAATTAATGAAATAAAAGTATTGAAATAACATGTTTCAACTTTAGAAGAATGTTGTTACAATGTGTCCCACGAAATAAATAGAAGCTACATTAATTAAAAGTTGAAGATGATTGTTTTAATGTATATCAATATAATTTTTCGATATATTATATGAAAATTATTGAACAAATACGACGCGTTCTTATTTTTAAGTTGCAGCTTTCCCCGAGTTTAACAGGAGAAATCTTACAGCATGTTTATAGAACCCAATATGTCTAAAATACGCGTATAAAACCTGACGTGTGTCAAGTTTGGGGTTGTATAACGCGAATGTCATTTTATTTTTGTAAAAAACGTAACAAGTGACAGTTTGTTTGGGTTTGTATAACGCGTTTTCTGCTGTCAAAACAAAAAAAAGTGCACGAATGCAAAATTACATTCGTCGGTGGAAAAAATTACAAATTTTATATGAAATAAATAAAATAAAATTGATATATCCGCAAAAAAGTGAATGTTGCTACAAATAGTACATTTTTATTTGTTTTTTTATTATTGTAAGTGGCAATTAAAGCATAAAGTTGACAACAGCCGTGTAGTTATTATTTTTGAAAACTCATTTTCTTTTTTCTTGCAAGATAATAGCTCATTTTATGCTATTTCATTATTTGTATATGTGTATAAAGCTAAAGATTTCTTTTTTAAATAAAAAATTTTCATTTACATAAATACTTCCATGTTGCCGTCGAAAAGGGTTACCTTTTTTAATGACAAAAATACAAATTATACAAATTTTATATGACAAAATGCAAACAAATAAAAATTATTTACAGAATGGCAACACTGTGATTTGGCACTAAATTGCTAAGAGCGCCACACGACGTAAGACGGACGAAAAAAATGAAGGTGTTCTACAAATGCAAATTCTTACGTATTCGTGCGTGTGCCATTCGTGCGTGTCTTGATTGTGACGTGTTCTATAAACATGCTGTTATTAAAAACGTTTGTACAAGGCATATCAATCAGGTACCCCTAATAATTGTCAAACATCATATAAAACTGAATTTTTATAGGAACCTTTTCAATGTATTTTTAATAAAAAAAAATATTTTACTCAATAAGTAAAATAACAATTTGGGGTTTTTTATACAAAATGTTTTATAATCTTAAACTGGTTTTAGAATTAATAATGCAAATTCACTAAAAATAAACTATTTATTAAAAAACAAATATGAAATTTAGGGATTTTTTAATACCCAAAAATCTCGCGATGCCGATAGTCGAAATTCCATAATAGGCAAAGTTAAATAATACAATATTATTGGAAATTATTGAACTTAATAAACACGCGTCTGAATCAAAAGATTTCTCATTAGTATTTGCTGGTTACGCTTTTTTGGGCAAATGTTTGTCAAGTGTGATCGTACCTTAATATGTACTACGAATATTTTTTGTATGATTTTTTTTGTTTAGTTTGTATGTAAGAAAAATTCCGCTATTACGTCTGTTCACTATGAAGGTACAACGAGAACTGTGTGCCACATAATTCTCTTCATAATAATTTATTGATAGTAGTACGCAATAAGCATTTGTTAAAGTTTACACAAATATTTAATCATCCTAGAACAATTGACAGCATGAGGTTGTCAGTTGTTTTAAACAATTTTTTGGTATCGTATTGACGTGCTGCCAATGTTGGCAACTGGAATAAGTGAATACAGTGGAGGCTCAAAAAAGTTAAGTAGTTTGTTTTGGGGGTGATAAACTTTTCCGAAATCTTAACTTTTCCGTAGTATGAAAAATTCAAGAGGTTATATGTGTATTTGTACATTGTTTATTTATTTTTTAATTCTCAATTAGAGTTATATGTACATATGTATATACATGTATACATACATATTTATTACTGTTTTGACATGAAAACTAATCTAAAATCTTGCATTTTTCGCCGACTGACAACCTTTTTTGCTTCCCTGCTGCTAACATTGTTGCAATCAGAACAAAACGAATTCTACGACTTATTTCTTTTACAACCAACTGATGAGAGCGACTACATTATGCATATAAAATTCACAAAAAAATATATATAACGGTAACAGTTTTATTTTTGCATGTATACAGGCGTATATGACTCACTATATACATAAATATGTATTGTATTTATATACAAAAGTTGAGATCATCTTAGAAAGAGAAAAAACTATATATAAAAAAATTGTCTCAGAAAAGTTGAGAATTACTTAACTTTTTGGAGTCACCAATGGTGAATAAAAGCTGCTTAACTTTTCCATATACTTAACTTTTCTATGACTTAACGTTTTCGAGCCTCCACTGTATCGCAAAAACAAAAACTTTTAAGTTACTTAAAGAAAAAAGTGATGCTTTTAATGCTTTTGTATGTTTAAAATATTTTTCAGTAACATTCATACATACATATGTATCTTAATCTAAGCCTAAGCTTCACCTACTAAATAACTAACACCGATCATATAACTACTAACATTTCATGAGAACTCTTAAAATTGTGATTTGTGCAATTGGGCAAATATGCGAGACTTGTTTCATGAAGCCCCTTTGACTTTTTAAGGCAATTTGAATGAAATGTCAAAAAAAATAATTTAATAAAAATAACACAAGAAAATTTTAAGCAGTTTTTAATTTCATATATTAAATATTTTGAGGCAAAAACTTAAAATTATCTTATGATGTTTTACCCTCCAAACTCTCCTTTTTTAAATGGCTTAATGTATTAAAATAAAGAAAAATGTTGGTGGTTTTTTACCCTCTTTTTCGTATTTTTTTGCGCTTTTTACCCTTTTCACAACAGCTTAATGTTCGTTTGCTCTTCGTAGAGATACCAACACTGATTAAAACATACACAGAATAATAGAATCAGAGTTGCCTACTTCAGCGTTATTGTCTGAAAATGTAGCAAACCATATAAAATTATTTTTAATTATTAAAATTTAATACCTATTATCGTAGGTTAAAGTTGTTATATGGTTATAACATAATATATTAATCAAATTTATTTTTATTCTCAAAAAAGTTAAAAAAAAATTATTTATTGCATTATCTTAAATTTAACAAAATTGAAAAAAATTTAAGCAAAACCGGTATCATATTTTTTTATAAAAGTGATATTACATTTATAAAATGTAGGAAAACCCCACAGCCCATTATTTGTAAATCTATAAATATTAATTACCGAAATTTATTTGCTGGTAGTTTAGCATGTCTATTACTACGTTTATACGCGCACTATTTGCAAATAAAATTATTTGCAAATAAATTAACTCACTGTTTATACGGCATAGCAAAAGTACACAAACTTGGTAGCACTTCTATAGAAAACTTACTTATATTGACGAAAAAAATAGTGTAAATGTACAAAATATCAAATGATTGTTTGTTTTAATCGTCATTATTTGCTTCTATCAATGTTTTTTGTTGCAATATTTATCCATTTATTGTTTTTTGCTATCAAACATTTGTAAGCTTGGCAACCTCAAGCATTTTATTTGCAAATAGTGCGTTAATCGTGAATAGTTTTCTGAATTAGTAAGTCGCAATAATAACAATAATATGGCAACAATTTTTTTTTATTTGCAAATAAGCCCTGCGTATAAACGTAGTATATATACGTATTTCATTGGCGCTTGAACCAAATCATCAGTAGACTTCAACCACAATTTTCAACAGTCACAAACCTCTTACTTTATGCACAGACTTTCAAAAACTATATGAGAATTCATAAAATAATAATATTTTTGAAAATCACAAAAGAAAAAATAATCTTAGTAGGCTTTGTGATTTTCAAAAATATTATTATTTTATGAATTCTCATATAGTTTTTGAAAGTCTGTGCATAAAGTAAGAGGCTTGTGACTGTTGAAAATTGTGGTTGAAGTCTACTGATGATTTGGTTCAAGCGCCAATGAAATACGTATATAGACATTAAAGTCCTGCACAAGACCATTTATAAGAACTTTCAAGACATGAGGGATTTTTCAAATGCTTTACTACAGCGAAGTCTTCTAAAATAAATGCCAAGCAACACTGTTTGCAAGAATTTGTTTCAGTTATTGCAAGTATAGGAGTAAAGAAGAAAATATTTCGTGACTGAAAAATTTGTGATACTTGCTCCTTTCTACGCATGGGCGCGTATACAAGCGTCATGCATGTACATACACACACGTTGTGTGTATGCTCTTCTATTTTTCTGCACACAAACAAACGTTCACATGCATTTACATTAATTGTGTGCGCTTGCTTAAAAAAAACCTCCCTTAAACACATAATAGCTTCCCTCTAGCCAGCCTAGTGCCATATGTCTCTATGTCAACACTCTTTTCTCTAGCGACAATTGCACTAGTTGAAATGTCGAAAATTTTCCCTTTATGCGCGAGTAGAGATACGTTAGAGACAACAGTTCTAATGTATTTCTGTTGATATTGCCAATAGTTTGTTTTTCTTTTTTATTATGCTATGCAATAATGTTAAAAACTTACGTAAATGTAAAAAAAAAATGTACTAGTGATTCTTTAGTTCAAATGTCTCCATATGGTCGTAAATGAATAGTGCTAAAGTCTACTGGTAGATTTTCAATGACAACCCTATGTTATATGTCAATAGGCAATTACATTGGCTGGGGTACACCTATTCAGTTGTAGTATTGACAATGTCACTAGTAAATCACTACAATTTTACTATTGATATGGAGCGAGGAAATATCGATATTGTAGACTGGAGCCCCTAAAACTTACTAGTGAATATTTGGTTCCAATGTCTCCATGTGGTCCCAAAAGAACTACTTAGTCAGTATTGCTACAGTCTAGTGGTGGATTTTCAATGACAAGCTAATGTTAAATGTCAATAGATAACTACATTGGCTGGGATACACCTGGTCAGTAGTACTACTGACAATGTCACTAGTAAATCACTACAATTTCACTATTCGCATTTTCTGCAGGGTTACCATCTACATCTTACACACACACACTCAAACGTACAATATGAAAAATAACAAGCATACACGTATCAACACTTCTTTGTTGACTGTTTGTTCATAACAAGAAGTCTTCACGACATTGCTTGTTAGCACTCATATACACGCACACAAATGCATCTATCGTGCTTTGCTTATAATACGGCAGCATTTATTATTGATTTAGTATAATGCAGCCACGAGAATACATTTAAAAAACAAGACGTATTTACATTTCAAGACAATTTACGCAGGTCTTTAATACATACCATAATGTAGCTAAGAGTTCACTAAAGGCCAAACCCACGATGTCGACAACGTTCGACTTGTCACACATTTACATTCAAAACAAAAACAAATGTAAATTTTTTGTTGTTGTTGTTTCAAATGTAAGAATACGACAAGTCGAACGTTGTCGATATCGTGGGTCAGGCCCTAAATGTTAATATTTTACGAAAAAAATTGTTTCTATTTGCCTTTTTTTTAGAATAACAAACAGGGACTTTTAAGGTATTGCTAACAATATTTGACAAAGTTGTAACTAAGTTAGACCTGAACTAGTTTTGTAAACATATCAATATAACCTGAACGTGTCTAGGCAATTTTGTAATCAATTGCAAGTTTAAAGTTAAAATAGCCTCGGGAGCAAGGGCATATCGTCCTATATCTAATTTTATTAACATTTTATTATACTTATTTCATTGTTAAAGCTTGGTGCTGTTAAAACTATATAGTTTTTAAGATAATACCTTATAGTCTTAAGTTATCTTTCTATCATTAATTTAAAAAAAAAACTTTCATTGTTAAAAAAAAGGCTCAATAAATTTTAACTTTAACTTTAAAGTTAAAAAAATTTCGAAAAGAATATTTTATTTTTACAACCTATAGATATTTTATATACAACCTATAGATAAGACTGATTCTAACAGAAATTTAATTGAAAAGGAAGTTAATAAATATAAAAATACTATTATACATCTACAGTGTGATTTAAATATTTTGAAATGGTGGGATGATAAAAAAAATGAGTTTCCGCTGTTATATAAGCTAAGCTGTCGAATATTCTCTATACCAGCATCTAGTGCTCCTTCCGAAAGGACATTTTCTGTAGATCGGGCACTAATAACAGATAAACGATCACAAATTGGTACTAATGAAAAATCATTCAATGAAATTTTATTTGTTAATATAAATTCAAAGAACTGAATTTCGTTTAAGCCTATCATATACATATGTATAAATGTACATACATACCGATACCTTAATGTAGAAAGCTCTCATTAACTCATTTTTGCAAACGAGACTTGCATTTTGCGATTCATTAGATGTTCTTCTATGAAATATGCATACAAGAAACTCGGTTTAATATATATGTATATGCATATATACATATATGTATGGATATGCATATTGCTTATCTTGAATAATTGATTTTTTAATTTAATGATGTACCTATGCCTAAATTAAAAAATTTAATAGTTTTTGTTGCTTAATTTTTTAATTATATCACATTAATTTTTGTTATATTATTATTGAATAATTGATTTTTTACTACATAAAGTATGTTAAAATTCAAAAGACAATAATTATTGTTACCTGAGTTTTTTTTAAATTCGTATGTACCTGTGTATATTTATTTTTTATATATTAATGGCCTAATTTTGTAAAACTAAACGAATTTTCGTTTTCGTTTCTGGTTGGAGCGAAAACAAAAATATTTTAAATTTTGTAAAACGCTACGTTGTTTTCGTTTATTGTCAAAATATTATAATTGAAAAACATATTATTCATTATAAAAAGCTGAATATAAAAATATTTCCAAAGTCAAATTTAATTAAATTATGGAATATGCACCAACGAAACAAGAAATTCTAAATCAGCGGCGTTAGTTAAGGGCCCATAAATACTTATTGGATGTTTGTGAAACTTTGAAACGTTCAATATTTCAATGCTGGAGTGAAATCTTAATGTATAAGGATATGTTTTTTATCATACACATGGATTCAGTCAAGTTCCTATCCAAAATCTCACAAGTGCAATCGACAAGGTCTCATATCATTTCTAAGCAACCTGCTTACTTCACAAAATTTTTCTCCACATAAAGAAATAAAGAGATATCCGCTATTATCTTCTGTATTGTAAAGGTAAAAATATTACCAAGTATGCAGGTTGCATAGAAATAACATGACACCCTAACGATTATAAATTAAAACACATACATACATACATATGTATGTAATATTGTGATAAGTATTGTGCCAAAAAAGAACTCACCTAGGCCTACTTGTGTAACAAAATATAGCTCTGTTGTTAGAGTTCAAGTCCTTCATCAGTGGTCAGTGTCAGTGAGTATGTCTTAAGAAATGCACTTTTTGCATCTCAATTTATCAGGAAACTTTCACTACACACTTTCAAACTTCGGATTAAATTTTATCATTTTACCATTGACAGGAACAAAGTTGTTATGTGGGTCTTAAAGCGAATGTATGTGTAAATATAGGCACTATGCCCATTGGCCGAGTTGGCCTGGAGCTCTCTCGAGCACCTAGATCAAAGTCAGGCAAATGCATACATATACATATAAAAAAGAGAGCAAAATGCATGCTTGTACGAATGTGCGTGTAAAAAATATCATAACAAAGTAACCACGGGCGGCCTTTTGCATATGTTTGACCTAGATACTAATTTACTCATTATTGCAGCAAAACTAATGCAATAATGTAGTTAAAACTTTTAAAACGAATACAATTTAATAAACGTTTTCATATGACATTTAAGTCGTTTGAAAACGTTTGCAACTGTTTTATAAAATACATTTATTTTACGTAAGATAGAATTTTCGTTTTCAAATGTTTTACAAAATTCAAAATTAAAAACAAACCAAAAATTTCTGTTTGAAACGTTTCGTTCTGTTTTACAAAATTAGGCCATTAAAATATTTTCTTCAGGGTTTCCATAATAGCGTCTACTTGTAATAAATTTAAGTTTTGTCAACTCAGAGTTCTTACAGCTTAAAATTTTCACTACACTTTTCAAAATTTGTTCACTAATTCGGCGAAAAATCAGTTCAAGTTCGCTTAGCATCGAATTATTTACTTTAGGAAATGATTATATCATTGCAATCATTGATACTTATACAATTTATTCCACTTTTTATAGGAGATATGGTATGACCTCAATTTAATGGAACTTTTATGAAATTTCAGACTAGATTTGAATAGCTCACATTTTTATTTTATATTAAAAATATATGGACATTTTACTGCTTGTTTATCGGCGTCGAAAGAATTCTTTCTTTCTTACAGTTACATTTTAAACAAAAACTCAATTTAAATTTTAAGATTAAAAAATTTCCTTCGAACAAGGTACATACATATATGTAAGTGTTTAAACCAGGGTAGGAAAAAATTCTGCTCGCAAATGCTATTTAATTTTTTTCGTTCGTTTTAAAATTTGTTTTCGAAATTTTAAAAATAAAATTCGGAAAAGAATTCTATTTTAAATTCTTGTTTTTTTCGTTCTCCTCGCAAACGAATTAAATCAACAAAAGTTAATTTATTTCGTTTGCGAGGAGAACGAAAAAAACCAAGAATTTAAAATAGAATTCTTTTCCGAATTTTATTTTATAATTCTAAGGAACGAATGCAAAATCATAATTCTTATAAAATTCGTTAGGCAGCCAATTGAATTCTTGAGGGGGTAAAAACTGAATTTTGGTACCTTGGAGAAAATGGCAGAGGCGCCAAAAAGTGGACACTTATGTCCATTTATCACTTTCATGATATGGGTATCAAATGAAAAGTATTTTCGAGGGGATGACAAAAATGCGTTGGAAAAATGGCGGAGGCGCCAAAAAGTGGACACTTACTATGTCCATTTATCACTTTCATGATATGGGTATCAAATGAAAGGTATTTTCGAGGGGATGACAAAAATGTGTTGGAAAAATGGCGGAGGCGCCAAAAAAGTGGACACTTATGTCCATTTATCACTTTCATGATATGGGTATCAAATGAAAGGTATTTTCGAGGGGATGACAAAAATGTGTTGGAAAAATGGCGGAGGCGCCAAAAAGTGGACACTTATGTCCATTTATCACTTTCATGATATGGGTATCAAATGAAAGGTATTTTCGAGGGGATGACAAAAATGTGTTGGAAAAATGGCGGAGGCTCCAAAAAGTGGACACTTATGTCCATTTATCACTTTCATGATATGGGTATCAAATGAAAGGTATTTTCGAGGGGATGACAAAAATGTGTTGGAAAAATGGCGGAGGCTCCAAAAAGTGGACACTTATGTCCATTTATCACTTTCATGATATGGGTATCAACTGAAAGGGATTTTCAAGAAGGTGACCTTTGTGAAAAAAAGAATTTACCAATACTGTGCCATCGATTTTTTGATATATTTTGGTATGCGGAAAAAAAATTCCACTACCACATAGCAAAATAATTATTTTCGAGGCGCCAGAAATTAAATTTTTTGATTTTTTTAGTTTTTTGATATTGTTTTAGAAGATAACACGACTGAGTTAATTTTGTTTAAGAATAATATATACAGACAAATCCCGGTATAACGAACGATATAATGTCAGGCCCATTCGTTATATCGAAAAATTCGTTATATCGCAAAGTTTTTTTAAAGTGTTATTTTAACTTTTATTACTGTAGAGATGATACAATACAATAAAAAGAATGAGTGCAATTTTTTTGTAATAAGCTACCAATTGCTGCTGTAGATTTTGTTTAATATTATTTGTTTTGCCGTTCGTTATACAGAGCATGGCTTTATCAAAACATTCGCTATATAAAGTAGAACTAAATGCTAGAAATATGATGCTATAGCAAGTTTTTGTTTTTTATTTTGCGATTTTTTCTTTATCATTTGTTATATTCAGTATAACATTAGGATATTATTCGCTATATAAAATTGTTAATGTAAAATATTTCGACGTTCGTTATATCGGATTTTCGTTAAAACGAGATTCGTTATACTGAGATTTGCCTGTATACATAAATATTTTATTATTTTGTTGTGGTGGAATTAAATATTAATACAATATAAATTAATATCATGCAAAACAATTATTTTAAATTTATTTGTGTTATTCGTATATTAAATCTTTCGTTTTAAACTGGTAAAAAGTAAAATATTCGAGTATTTAAAAAAAAAAAATTGGCGCACCGAAAATAATATTTTAATATGTGGAAGTTAAAGTTTTTTCCTCATGCCAAAAGCTATCGAAAATCCGATGGGACAATATCGGTTAATTTATTTTTTCATACAAGTCATCTCCTCGAAAATACCTTTCATTTGATACCCATATCATGAAAGTGATAAATGGACATAAGTGTCCACTTTTTGGCGCCTCCGCCATTTTTCCAACACATTTTTGTCATCCCCTCGAAAATACCTTTCATTTGATACCCATATCATGAAAGTGATAAATGGACATAAGTGTCCACTTTTTGGCGCCTCCGCCATTTTTCCAACGCATTTTTGTCATCCCCTCGAAAATACCTTTCATTTGATACCCATATCATGAAAGTGACAAATGGACATAAGTGTCCACTTTTTGGCGCCTCCGCCATTTTTCCAACTCATTTTTGTCATCTCCTCGAAAATACCTTTTATTTGATACCCATATCATGAAAGTGATAAATGGACATAAGTGTCCACTTTTTGGCGCCTCCGCCATTTTTCCAACACATTTTTGTCATCCCCCCGAAAATACCTTTCATTTGATACCCATATCATGAAAGTGATAAATGGACATAAGTGTCCACTTTTTGGCGCCTCCGCCATTTTCCCAACACATTTTTGTCGTTCCCTCGAAAATACCTGTCATTTGATACCCATATCATGAAAGTGATAAATGGACATAAGTGTCCACTTTTTGGCGCCTCCGCCATTTTTTCAACACATTTTTGTCATCCCCTCGAAAATACCTTTCATTTGAAACCCATATCATGAAAGTGATAAATGGACATAAGTGTCCACTTTTTGGCGCCTCCGCCATTTTTCCAACACATTTTTGTCATCTCCTCGAAAATACCTTTCATTTGATACCCATATCATGAAAGTGATAAATGGACATATGTAAGTGTCCACTTTTTGGCGCCTCCGCCATTTTTCCAACACATTTTTGTCATCCCCTCGAAAATACCTTTCATTTGATACCCATATCATGAAAGTGATAAATGGACATAAGTGTCCACTTTTTGGCGCCTCCGCCATTTTTCCAACGCATTTTTGTCATCTCCTCGAAATCTCCTCAAAAAATTTTAAGTATTTACTTTGAATTATGTACATGTGTATGTATTTGTATTTTTAATTTAATCGCGAATTCTATTTTCTATTCGTTTGCGAATTTTATTTTTAAATTTGCGAGAGGAATTTTATTTTGCATTCTTCGTTTTTCTTTTCGTTCGTGCGAATTAAAAAGAATAATTCTTTACAATATGGAAAATAAAATTCGTTCGAATTAAATTCGTTTGCGGAAGAAATTAATTCGAGCACTCTTCCTACCCTGGTTTAAACAGACGATGAAAAACGTGTCAACGTTCGTTTAAATTTGGTCATACAATCATTGAAACGAACTTTTGTAATATATAAAAAAATAATAAGTTTTTATATTAAAGTAAAATTGGATTATAAATTCTATATATTTATGAAATAACATGCACTTTAAATTTCCTGTTTTCCTGGGAAAATCTCAAAAATTTCCCGGGAATATTAGACAGACATTTCCCGGGATTTCCCGCCCGGGAATTCCCGTTTCCCAAACCCTAGATGAGTACCACGATTTGTAAAACTTGGGTGAAATTTGGAATGTCGGATGATGAAATAACAGAATGTAAGAGATTTTTTTATGAGCGAACTGGTTTTCCTGGAATCATAGGCGGGACGCACTTCAAAATGATAGGGCCTAACAAGAGTTCTCAACATTTATATTACAATAGGAAAGGTTTCTTCAGCATAAATGCAATGATAGTAAGTACAAGCTGTTAATAAAAATACTAGTAAAAATTGAGTTACTAACTTATTTTTTTTGTTATTTATACATAGATCTGTGACCACAATATGCTTATAAGATATATAGATGCCAGACATCCAGGCTCTGCACATGATTCCTTAATTTGGAACACCAGCCGTGTTAGAAGGTTTCTACGGGAAAAATATAATGCTGGTGAACGCAATTCGTGAATTCTCGGTATGTAATTTTAAATAAAGTAAAATCAGTATTACAATAAAGTGTTTAGGGGATGCTGGTTACCCGCTGGAACCATTTTTGATGACGCCCTACCGGTCAGCAGATGAACATAGTGCAGAAAGTCATTACAACTCGGTGCATGCAAAGGCGAGAAATATTATTGAAAGGGTGATAGGAGTGCTCAAATCGCGATTTCGATGCCTTCTTGGAGCACGTGAGTTGCACTATGACTCTCAAAAAATTACGCAAATCGTCAATGCCTGCGCAGCTCTTCACAATATTTATGTTCAATATAATACATCGTTTCCCGATAGTGATGTACAAATTCCTTCAGATGAAAGGGAAACGAATACTGTGAATAATGAAAATGAAAGGGCTGATTCTACCGAAGCTACCAGAATAAGAGATTCCATTAAAAATTCTTTTTTGGAACAGTTTTAATTTAGCTTAAGAAAAATTTATTAAATTATCATATGTATTTCAAACAAAAATGTAAATAAACAAAAATTTCAATAAAATTTCATTAATTATTATGATTTAATTGTCCTTCCAATAATTCTAGTTTTTTCTTCTTTATGGAGGCATCAAGTTCCAGTAGCTTTTCTTCTTTTTCGGTTTTCCTTTTATATATTTTAAGGCGTTCCTCTTCTATTTGCAATCTCTTCTTCTGATAAATAGAGATATATTTTAAGTATCCCTTAATGGACTTGGAGTGACTGCATCGCTCTTGTAGCACTTGGGTTTGCGTCCTTAATAATGTGATCCGTTCCTTTTCAGCAGTCTTGGAATTGGATGTGGACCTAGCCCTTGTTGAAACAGTATGCAAATCATGATTCAGGTTTGATTTGGATGAAGTCATTTCTAAATTTTCCGAAGTAGCATTAGGAGTTTCTTTTTCAATTGGGTACGCCACAAACTGTACTTCTTCTCCGAATCCTAATTCATCACCGATCGGGCTTACTTGTTTTTCAAATTCCAATAAATTAGCAACAGCTTCTTCCAATGGAGACAACGGAACCTGCTTATAAACTCCTCCTCCTGTTGCTCTAGATTCAGCCTTGTTGTGTACCAGCTTCTTTTTCACTTTGAATTTCAAATCCTTCCACACCTTTGAATTGTATTAAATAATTTTGTTAACAAAATTCTAATTAATTACACTGTGATACACAAAAAATATTCAGGAATTCTCATGTACCAATTCTATTTTGTTGGAGTCCATGGATGACGAAAATACCGTTGGTTTTTTTTGGTCACTTCATAAACTGATTTTATAACGGTAAATGTAGTGAAAAACGGGGTTTCTTAGATTTTCAGTTGTAACTTCTTTGTTTCCCAACGGATTTCTTTTAACTTTTCGTTGGTGAAAAGAATCGAATATTATCTTTCAATAAAGATATATTTTTTGTAAATCGACTAAGAAATGGCTAAGTTACAGTCGTTGAAGTGTACAAAAAATCCATTAAAAAGTATTCTTTTGTAACTCATAAGCAACTTATAGCCTGAAGAAAACAAAAGAATACTTTTTTAATTGGTTTTTTGTACACTTCAACGACTGTAACTTGGCCATTTCTTAGTCGATTTATAAAAAATATATCTTTATTGAAAGATAATATTCGAGCCTTTTAACCAACGAAAAGTTAAAAGAAATCCGTTGGGAAACAAAGAAGTTACAACTGTTTAAAACTGAAAAGCTAAGAAACCCCGTTTTTCACTACATTTACCGTTATAAAATCACTTTATGAAGTGACCTAAAAAAACCAACGGTATTTTCGTCATCCATGGACTCCAACAAAACAGAATTGGTACATTAGAATCCCTGAATATTTTTTTTCTCAACTTTTGTAGCACAGTGTTATTATCGCTATTTTGTTCCTACTTACTTTGTGCCAACCATCACCGTAACGAACTGGAGGTCCTATAGCGGATTCAATTTCTCTGAAATTTCTTTCCAAAAGCTTTCGAAATTTAATGGTTTTATGCCCTTCCGAAAACCCTTAGCATAAGCAGGTTCTTTTTACATTTCAGAAACTAAAGTTTCAAACTGCTTTAACGAAGTTATCTTCATTTTTATTTTCTTTTAATTAGAGTCGTTTCAATTTCGACGCTAAAAATGGCGACGACAAAAAATAAATGTTCCTTTGTCGTTTTTTTTTTTTCGTTTCAAATTAGAGAATGCCGTTTCAAATTAGAGAATGCCGTTTCAATTCCGATAAGTGTCGATAACTCCAACGGTGATGCCAAAGTGTCGTTTTTGTGCCATTTTTAAACGACAACGCCAACGGGAATATGGCCGAATGTTAACTGAACTGAACTGAATCTTAAATCAAATTTAATTAAGTTTTATCCTTATCACCTACAATTTTTTATTATATACCCAGTAAAAAAAGACACTCCAAAAAAGTCATGAAAATGTAGAGTTTGCGATCTGGAAGTAGTGCAAATTTCGATCCGATCTAATGATTTTTACATAGGGTTGTCATTGCAAGAAGTTCTCTTTTTCGCTGCCTGGTCACCGATTTGGAAGCGATTTTAAGAAAAATTTCCTTTTTTGTGTTCTATGATAATATTTTCGTCTAGGAAAAATGGCTAATAGTTACCTATTTTAACAATTAGTTTCTTTTTATAGGAATTTAAACGCGAAACAGTAATTTAATGTAAATTTAAGCAAATAACTTTAAAATTTTAGACCAAAATTAGTTCATAAGTTTCTTCAAAAAAATCGATTTTTTAAAAATTCTGGTGAGTAATTTCTAAAACTAGAGAGGAATTACAAGGTTTTGTATGACTAAAATAAACTTCTACTTGGTTTTCTGCTAACTATCGGCAAATTAAAAATATCGATTTTTTGGAAGCAATGAAAATGTTCTTCCTTTAGAATGACTTCCAATTTTTTTTACTGGGATATGTATTTACAATATTTTTTATAGTAAAAAGTAAGCGAACAACTGTTGATACTGTACAAATGAAGCAAGTATGTAACACAAAAACAAGAATAACGGCGTTTTGTGTTGTTCAAGAAGACTATATTGCAAAAGAAATTGTTGCGGTTCACTTAACTGTTTTATAAAAAAACAAAACCAATTCGATCATTTTGAGTTGTGACTCTTTATGATTTAGTGTGCGATATGTACATTATCTATTATTTAATATTGATACAAATTGTATGAATCTAATTGATAATACAAAGAATGTCCGCAAAATTACTAATTCAACAAAACGTTTTTTAGAAGTCAGGCATGAAGCTGTCCAACAAGCGCTTGCTGCTTTGAAATCTAGAGCTAAGCCCAATTTGCCAATGCCGTCTAAGAGAAGTTCAGGTCTTAACAAAAGTCCGGAAAGAGTTAATGGAGATACAGGTACGTTCCAAACTTACAAAATTCTATAAAGTCTATAAATATTTTTTTTATTTCTTACTATTTTCTCTCAGATTCATCAACGGGCGACGAATCTCTACCAGAAGAGAGATCTCCTGATAAAGAATACAATTATCCTCGCGATCATGTTGGAAACATTGAACAAAATATAAAACCACCAGTCCGGGATTCTTCTAAAGGAATATTTTGTAGTAAAAATAATCAACTTGAGCGTAGGCAAAAACAGGCGTTACCACCACTGGTAAGCATATCCTATTGCAGCGACAATTACAGTACTGATTTGCTTTCGTAATGTCGAATTAATTTCAAACTTTTATCAAGTATTTTGTTAAATTTACTTTGATTTTCGATATACAAAAATCATTCGCAGTTTCGAATTCATATTAAGCTAGATTTACTTCTTGATATAAAACTGCAGCGAATTAAATTTTCATTTTAAATCTATTCATTCTTTTGTTTTTGATTCATTAATAACAATACCTAAGTTGAAAATTTCGGCAAATGTTATAATAATTTATCATACTGAATTTAGAAATTTATTAAATCCCATATTGTCATAAGCCCAAATCAATTGAAATATATCCGCTGGGTTTTGTTATCGTTTATAAGCCTACTACGCTTATTTTTCTTATATGATTTTCGATAATATTACTATTTGTGAATTCTAAAAAAGTTTTTGAAAGTCTGTGCATAAGTTAATAGGTTTTTGACTGTTCAAAATACGTGGTTGAAGTCTAGTGATGATTTCGCACAGCACCAATGAAATATATATAAAGACAGTGCTTCACCACCACCGGATGGATTTCCGTTGGGATACTGAATTTCGATTTTCCAAGCAACCAGTTTCATGTGAAACCGGCTCAGTTGGGGATAGTTGTGAATTTATTGTGAAATTTGGCTACTTAATGTCAAAATTTTTTAATATATTGCCTAGATTTTAAAATTAGGTTAATTAATTTCAATGTTTTGAGTTTATGAGGGTTATCGTGGTTTGTAAGTGATGATAATGTTTTGTTTCCTTGTATGAGCATAAGTGCGAGTTGAGGATGGTTTGGTATCCGTCCATGTACATAGTGGCATACAAGCTTGTAAGTATGTTTCTGTTTTTAGTGTTATTTGTAATTAATGTTTTTGGATTTATCAAGTGGTTTCATGGGCACTAGAGTTTTCCTTTTCCCGGACTTTTTCATTTCCCGGGAATGCGGGAAAGATTTTTCGGTTTCCCGGGAAATCCCGGGAATTCCCGCCCAGCACAAAACAATAAAAAATATTTTTAAATTTAGTTTATTTCAACAAAAACAGATTGTAATTCATGAGATCGATTAAATAATAACGTTTTATACACTCATTATTCAAAAAATAACACCGTTTCCGTTCTTTATATAATAGTAATACATATATACCAATATTATAAAAAAGAAATTATAATAGTATTATTAAAAAAATATTACAAAATATCCCCCTTATAAAAAAATCATTGTTAAACTTAAAGTTGGTTTAACAAACGAATTTTGTATGGCAAAACCAGTTTTACATGTTTTAACTTTAACAATCGTTTTTGCATAAGGGCATATTTCTTTGGAAATAGGACTTTCATACAGAATAAGCTGTTAATGATGTTAACCGTACTATTTACCAAATAGAATCTGTAATTATTTGTATTTTTTTTTTATTTCCTTGCTCATTTCTATTTTTTGCTTTTATGAATTGTTGTAGAATTAAACTTTGAACGTCGCATCCTGCTTTTTTCAAATAAAGGCATCTAAATCTCAGAGCGCATGAGTGCCAGATGTAAACTCGGCCTTAGTTGTTGTAAAGCTTTGGCTATTGTGATATTATTGCACCATCGCATACATAAAGTGAATAACGACACTCATCAAGGAATGTGTAAATACAAATTAAGTTGCCATAACAAAATCAAAAAATCCCGGGAATTCCCGCACAAATTTCCCGGGATTTCTTTCCCGAAAAATGTGCAGGATCCCGTAAGAAAAACACTAATGGGCACAGATTAAGAGCACTCATGAGCACAATTAGATAACTTTTTTTAATGAATATATTTATTTATTGTATCTGCAAATATGAACTAACAATACGTATACAAATCTCAAATCTAAATATAATTAATTAGGCCCGACCAGTGATAGTTATTAAGTGATAAGCAAAAACAAAAGTATTTTTAAGCAGTTTCTTCTGGAGTGTTGAGTATTAGAGCCGTTGTGTCCCTCTTTTTTAAGCGGACGCGTCCAGTAAAATTCAAGATATTACCAGCAAGCGGATTGTGATGAGACTTGAGTTTTGTTAGATATTTGCCTGCGTATTTTGCAATTTCTGTAGTTACTTGTGGCACGATGTAAACTTGAATTTCTTACGTACCATGGAGCCGATGTTTTATATATTTGAAGCTGAACCAGTACCCCAAAGCTGAACTCCGTAGCACTATATATGTTTCAAAAGCGACTTGAATATTAAAAGTTTACAATCTAGACTGAGGGTTGAATTTCTACCAATCAGCCAATGTATCTGAGTTAGTTTAAGTTTAATTTGTGTTAGCTTAGAGTCAATCTGGTGTTTCCATGTAAGCCTTCGATCAAGGTGTGTACCAAGGTATTTCACATCTAAATATTGAGGAACAATTTGATTATTGACTGTAATGGGCGAACAAGTATCTTTTCGTAGGGTAAATGTTACCTAAGCACAAATCTGTTCGTTTACCTTTATTCCATAGTACCGAAATATTCATGTGTGTTCTAAAAAAAACAAACATTTATGAGTTTCTTCATAAATGAAAACTCGCAAATTTTTTCGTTGTGTTTATTTTCATAAATGCAGCAACAAAAAAAAATCTGCTAATCAACGCACATGAGTGCTTAAATCTTTTTCTGTTTTTCTACGCATGTTCATGCTGTAATTGGAAACAAAACAAAATTGAACACTCGTGTGTGTGCAAATAATTTTTTTTAATTTTGCGCACATGATGTGCACATTTATGAGTTGTTCATATATGAGTTTTATTCATTTATACATTATTCATATATGAGTAAAAATTTTTGAACATAAATCTTGGATATTCTTGTCGTATACAAGCAAATTGTTTTTTATGTATTGTGCCTCTAAAGGTTTTTTATTGATCATCAGCGTTGCCGATTTGGATATTTTAAACATATATTAATCTTCATATGCAAACAAATTAACATGTGCTTCAAGTCTACGTTAAAACCGGAAATTTTGTTTTAACGTACACTTCAAGCACACGTTAATTTTTTGCATATGGGGATGTCTTTATAAAAATTTTCAGCAAATAAATTGTAAATGTTTAAATTAGTAAATAAATATCTACATACATACATATGTATGTACATTAGACCGTATCGCAAAAAAAAAGTTCTCCGTACACCAGCAAATATAAAGTATTATTCCAAGGAGATTTCAAAAAAAATTTTTTTATTTTTTTTTGCCGAACGTAGGGGTCGCCTTTTTAGTTTTTTCTTTATATCTTCCATATTTACAGTCCGATCTTAAAGTTTGATATAGCGAATATTTTTGTCTAAGGGAGGCCAATATTTTTGCTCTAGGGTCCATTGACCTCAAGTGTACCGTTCTAGTACTTACCCCCCAAATCTCATTTCCTACCACCCTAATGTGACACCCTAATGTTAGAAATTTATAGCTCGCAAAAAATCATAAAGGTTTTGCTAAGAAAGTATTTCGATAATTACAGCACAACTATTTAAAAAATGCTTTTATAAATTTATTGTTGCAGACCGTAGGGGTCACCCTTTTAAATTTGTCATAGCTTCAGTATTTACATACAGATATGAAAGTATAATATATCGATGAGTTTGTCTGTGACAGATGAATTTTTTGTTAATTCAAAAGTCTTTGACCTCAAAAGTCTTTGACCTCAAGTAACCTTTACATCATACCTCAAATTATACAACAAGGAATAAGCAACAAAAAGCAAAGTAAAATAATAGAAATTTTAGTCGATCATATCTCGACGTGGTTCAAGTTGGCTATATTTTTGACGGGTCTCGAGTTTAGAAAAAATGTGGCCCATGCGTTGTACTACATGAACAAAACGCTCGGTGTTTTGAGAATGAGATGGATAAGCTGTGAAAATAATTAGGTTTAGCAAAGAAAACTATGAAATGAAGATATTTTTCTTGCGCTTACCTGGTAATTCGATTACATCTTGCGAACATTGTAATGCTTCTTGATGATCTTGGGTATAGTTAAAACTGCAAGCATTGCGGCTCTGTCAATTCGAATTTATTCCAATTGATCATATCGAAGTATGAGTCACTTTTGAAGTTTATAAAATTAACAACTTGTGGGCCGAACATTTGACGAATGCATCCAGTTGTATCATTACAGGCTAATAAAATTTTAGTATATGATGGGTTGATACTATAGACGTAATTGAGGTCAAAGACTTTTTATTTAAAAAAAATTGGCCTGCCACAGACAAACTCATAGATATATTATACTTTAATATCGTCAAATGTTCGGTCCACAAGTTGTTAATTTTATAAACTTCAAAAGTGACTCATACTTCGATATGATCAATTGCAATCAAATTGACAGAGCCGCAGACGTTCAACAGACCCTCCGTCCTGTTATCTAAAATAACTCGTACTTTTTCCACCCTGAGAATGTTTTGTTATCGATGATAACAGACGAAGATGCGATAGTGCGTTTAGATGGCTATACTAAAATTTTATTAGCCTGTAATGATGCAACTGGATGCATTCTTCAAATGTTCGGCCCACAAGTTGTTAATTTTATAAACTTCAAAAGTGACTCATACTTCGATATGATCAATTGGAATAAATTCGAATTGACAGAGCCGCAATGCTTGCAGTTTTAACTATACCCAATATCATCAAGAAGCATTACAATGTTCGCAAGATGTAATCGAATTACCAGGTAAGCGCAAGAAAAATATCTTCATTTCATAGTTTTCTTTGCTAAACCTAATTATTTTCACAGCTTATCCATCTCATTCTCAAAACACCGAGCGTTTTGTTCATGTAGTACAACGCATGGGCCACATTTTTTCTAAACTCGAGACCCGTCAAAAATATAGCCAACTTGAACCACGTCGAGATATGATCGACTAAAATTTCTATTATTTTACTTTGCTTTTTGTTGCTTATTCCTTGTTGTATAATTTGAGGTATGATGTAAAGGTTACTTGAGGTCAAAGACTTTTGAATTAACAAAAAATTCATCTGTCACAGACAAACTCATCGATATATTATACTTTCATACCTGTATGTAAATACTGAAGCTATGACAAATTTAAAAAGGTGACCCCTACGGTCTGCAACAATAAATTTATAAAAGCATTTTTTTAATAGTTGTGCTGTAATTATCGAAATACTTTCTTAGCAAAACCTTTATGATTTTTTGCGAGCTATAAATTTCTAACATTAGGGTGTCACATTAGGGTGGTAGGAAATGAGATTTGGGGGGTAAGTACTAGAACGGTACACTTGAGGTCAATGGACCCTAGAGCAAAAATATTGGCCTCCCTTAGACAAAAATATTCGCTATATCAAACTTTAAGATCGGACTGTAAATATCGAAGATATAAAGAAAAAACTAAAAAGGCGACCCCTACGTTCGGCAAAAAAAAATAAAAAAATTTTTTTTGAAATCTCCTTGGAATAATACTTTATATTTGCTGGTGTACGGAGAACTTTTTTTTTGTTGCCTGTAGGGCGAGACGCTCTAATGTACATATGTGTATATACATATATGTAGGTATATGTACATATCGATGGCTTAATATAAAAAGGGCGTATACCAATTTTTTTCGAAATCGCGTTTTAACGTTTTCTCGCAGACAACATAGAATTGCATCCACCTTGAAAATCTTAGTACGTTACAGTTCAAAATGAAGAAGTTATACCATCTTAAAAAATTATTTCTGTTTGTAAATGCTTTAGTTTCTCCTCAGTTTTTTGCTTCTCCTATAAAATATCGAAAATTCGACTTCCGCGTTTCTTATATTAAGCCATCGATGTACATAGAAATTTACCTTTAAATAAATACCAAGTTCTTATTATTGAAACACATTGATCACTTATTCATAAATGTGTGTTGAAATTTTTTCTTTTGATTTCAAACACACAAATTGCGGGAAAATCCATCGTGTCATATTCGCTAACCCTTTTGTATAGCAATTGTGCATGTTTTATTTTATTTGTGTAAATGTATTTTTTAATTGCTTATGCAAAAAAGGTAAAACAGTCATAATTGCACAACAACAAAAACACGGAATGCAGGCCCTACCTGCTTAAAGGGGTGATTTTTAGTAAAATATGCACAAGCAATTGTAAAAGTATTATAATTGCGCAGGTATTTTTTTTTTGAGTTTCGCTATTAGAAGGATGCATGTTTTGTTGTTTGTTTTTTATGGTAACCATTTTTGGTAAAAATTAGGTCATTGGGAATTTTCTTTTTGAAATGAAGTCCAAATCGCATATGAAGTCCGAAATGCAAAATGTGCTCCTTTATGTATTTTGTTGCTAAGTTCTTTTCTTTTCTCTTCCCTCCGGCATCATTAAACGTTTGTAAAAAATATTTTAGTTGTCCTTGAGATGCGCATTCTATTATGATTTATATTCTATGCTTCAGTATAAATGGCTGCAGCTTGCTATTTAGGTAACCAGTTGTTATTTAAGCCTGTGCGCGTGCGTTGCAGTTAATAAATTTAAATATCCAAAAAAAAACAGTTTAACCTGGACAAATTTGTGTCGTACGACGAATCTAATTTATTAAAGGTAAATTTTTATGTTTATTCATATGTATTTATATAAATAAATATACACTAAATTTGAGTTAAGAATTTGCAAATCGGCAGCGCTGACACTGTGTAAAAATTTACAATTTATTTGCAGTAAATTTATATAAAGAACTAATTTCGGCTAAAAATATCCAAATCGGCAACTCTCCCAGTCATATGAACAATAGAATCACAAGCCATACACACATACATAAAAAACCATTTGCTTGCATACCACAAGAAAATCCAAGATTTTGTAGCACAAATTTTTACTCATTTATGAATAATTCATAAATGAATAAAACTCATAAATGTGCGTTTGAAATTGTACACTGCATGTGCGCTCTTATATGAAAACTTAGTTTTGCCTTCATTTTCATGTGTGTGTAACACAAAATAAAACAAATTAGTGCACACATGAAAATGTAAAAAGCAAAATGTTTTTTAGTGCTCTCACTCTGTTCAAGGAGAAACAGAAAATTTATGAAACGCTCTCACACATTTCATGTATGAAGGTGAGTGAGTATTTCGGTACTATGCTTTATTCTCCATAAGTTTAACCATAGTTCTAGCTGGGTAGTGGGTTTCTGAAGATATTGTGACGGTTGCCGTGCATACGGAGGCAGGCTGTATCATCGGCAAATGAAGATACATATATGCATATTACTGCTCAAAATCAGTAGTAGTGAACTACCGGTCCTGCCGCAATTAAACTTTTGAAATTTTAAAATTTTAATTACCCAAATTTTAAAACTCTTGGAAATTTGTGAAATTTGATACATACGAGGGTGGTTCAAGAAGTCCGTCAAATTTTTTTTTACATTAACTTTTTTTGTTTTGTTTACTACATACGAGGGTGGATCAATAAGTCCTTTTTATGTGAAAATGATTTTTCGTAAGGTGGATGATAAAAACGTGAAAATAAATATTTATGTAAATCTGACGGGGAAAACGTGGAAATAAATATTATTGTAATGCCGACGGGAAAAACGTGAAAATAAATATTTTTGTAATGTCGACGGGAAAAACATGAAAATAAATAGTTTTATAATGCCGACGGGAAAATCATGAAAATGATTTTTTCTAATGCCAATGGAAAATCATGAAAATGATTTTTCATAATGTGGACGGGAAAACGTGAAAAAAATAGTTTTAATAATGCCGACGGGAAAAACGTGAAAATAAATTGTTTCTAAAGCCGACGAAAAATTTGTTGATGTCTGTCTGTCTATGGGAATTCGAGTCTGTCAGGAAATGGGGGTTTGTAATAATTTGTGGGGGGTCCTTTGTCGGAGTTATGGGTAATTAAACTTTAAAATTTTAATCTACGCCAGAATGCCTAGTTCACTACTACTATCTCAAGTTTAAAACCATATATTTATACTAAAATTATCTATATCAAGTCAAATATGAATATCTGAAGAAGTTAATTTCATAATTAAAAGTATAGTATATTATACATTTATTTTTTTCTCGTAATGAAGCTTAAAGAATTTGAAGTATGATATTTGCTGATGTTGCAAGTGAAAAGCAGAATAAAATATATACATATGTACGTGCATATTTTTGTATGGGGCGACAGAAGAATGATGACTCATTCTACTTGTGCCCAACTTATAACATAATTCCTAATACATACATACATATAGGCAAAGTTAAAAATGCAAATAAACATGAAGCAAAATTACAACGACGTCAACTCAAAATTATTTTAAATATGGGTGCAGTTATTTCTTAAGGTTTGGTGATTTACACAAGGTTTAAAAAACATTTTTTAAGCTAGAATTCTATTATGAATACAATTTTAGCCAATTTTGCTTAAATAACATTTGAAATGGTGTTTAAAATTTTTATGATACGGCTGTAAGCATTTAACAAGAGACAATGTAAATGTTATTAGAATGTATAAGCAAGATGAGAAAAATATTAAGCTCGTCTATAGGGATCATGTTGTCAGTAATATGAATTTTGAAAAGTTCCAAGAAATTTGTATAGTGTTGGAAGGATAAATATGGATTTTTGATGATAAATTAAATGATGTTCGTTATAGAAAACAATTTGACTATTTTATAACTATATAAATTACTGCTCATAAGAGATTGACTTTAGTTATTTCATCTAACCTGAAACTCATTCATATAAGTTCATTCATATAAATGTTATAAATGACTAACTACTTGTGAACTGATAACTCAATCTGAATCAGATAACCTGATCTAAAACCAGATCAGGTACCTGATAGGCTGATCTGAAAACCAGACCAGCTCCTGATAAGCTGATCTGAAAACCAGACCAGGTCCTGATAAGCTGATCTGAAAACCAGACCAGCTGCTGATAGGCTGCTCTGAAAACCAGACCAGCTGCTGATAAGCTGATCTGAAAACCAGACCAGGTCCTGAAAAGCTGATCTGAAAACTAGACCAGCTCCTGATAAACTGATCTCAAAACCAGACCGGGTACGTGATAACCTGATCTGATATCTGATATGTGATCTAATAGCTGATACCTCTTATTTGTTATTATTAAACATGGATAAAAAAATTTTAAAACAGTTGGTGTTGACAAGAAAATATCTAATGAAATTTAATGGAATTTCATAATATTATGAAATTGAATTCCTCTTGTGTAGGACCTCTCAAAGATTTTTTTTTGTATACACACATATATTTATTTATTGTATCTTAAAATATGAACTAACAATAAGTATTCAAATCTTAAATCTAAATATAATTATTAGGCCCCACAGTATCGGACATAAACTTAGTGATAGTAATTAATAATACATAAATTTCGTATTAAGCACAATAATTATTTTCAAGAAGTATCATTTGGGGTGCTGAGTATTAGGGCCCTTGTGTCCCTCTTTTTTAAGCGGATGTGTCCAGTAAAGTTCAAGATATTACGAGCAAGCGGATTAGGATGTGACTCGAGTTTTGTTAAATATTTACCTGCGTATTTTGCGATTTCTTCAGTCACTAGTGGCATATTTAAATCTCGATGTATATTTGAATTTTTGATGTACCATGGAGCCGCTGTTGTCAAACGTAAAATTTTATCTTGCCGTCGTTGGATTCTATCCACATTTGAAGCTGAAGCAGTGCCCCATAGCTGAACTCCGTAGCACCATATTGGCTTCAAAAGCGACTTGTATATCAAAAGTTTGCAGTCTAGACTGAGTGTTGAATTTCTGCCAATCAACCAATGTATTTGAGTTAACTTAAGTTTCATTTGAATTAGTTTAGCGTCAATATGATGTTGCCATGTAAGCCTTCGATCAAGGTGTATGCCAGGGTATTTCACTTGAGAATGTTGAGGAATATTTTGATTATTGATTCGAATGGGGGAACAGGTATCTTTTCTTAGGGTAAACGTTATATAAACACACACTTTTGTTCATTTATTTTAATTCTCCATAAGTTCAACCATCTTTCAAGCTGGGTAATGTGAGCTTGGAGATTGCGGGATGCCTCATCAGGGTTTTTGTGCATACTCATACAGGCTGTATCATTGGCAAATGTAGAAGTGTGGATATTATTGCTCACAGGCATATTACAAGTATATATTAAATACAAGACTGGCCCCAGAATACTACCCTGTGGCACACCAGAAGATAAAGATTCGGGCACACTTATGAAGTCTCCTTCCACAACAGTAAACTTCCTATCAACAATATAACTTTCCAAAAGTTTTTCTATATTTATTGGCAAATATGTCTTCAATTTTAAAAATAGGCCTTGGTGCCATACTTTGTCAAATGCCTGAGAAACATCAATAAAAAGGGCAGAACAATACTTCTTTTCTTCAAAAGTCCTCCTTATAACTTGAACCAATCTATGCGTTTGCTCAATAGTGCTATGCTGACTTCTAAAGCCAAATTGATGGTCCGGGATGCACCCATTATCAGCTAAAATTGTGGACAATTTAGTCATGAGCAGCTTTTCGAAAAGTTTTGAGACTGTTGATAGTAAGCTTATAGGGCTATATGACTCAGCCTTGGTAAGATCTTCGGAATCATTTTAATCTTGGCAAGTTTCCAGTTATGTGGAAAATACTGCATACGCAAAATGGAATTAAAAATAAATAGCACGATTCTTATTGCAATATGAGGCAAGTTCGTCAGCATCTTGTTACTAATTCCGTCAATACCTGGAGCTTTCTTCGGATTAAGTTCAGCAATTAGTTTTTGTACATCGGGCATTTTAAACTTTATGGGTCGCGGGGGTAGAGCAACTACACTTGGCAAATCAGCAACACCAGTACATGTGTTTGGGGTAAATACTTATTTTAAATGATTAGCAAATATGTTACCTTTTTCAGTATCGCTTCTTGCCCAACCTCCGGTAGATGTGCGCAGAAGTGGTTTAAACTCAACTGGGGTTTTCAGCTTTCTAGCAGCGCGCCACAAAGAGTAATTAGATGCTGGTGTGACATCAAGACCTTCCAGATAATTTTCAAGAGATGCAGTTTTTTCAATTGCAAGTAACTCTTGGAGTCGTTTAGTGCACTCTTTAAATCTGATTTTAAGTTGTGGTGATCTGTGCTGTTGCCATTCTCTTCTAGCTCTTCTTTTTTCACATAAGGCACGTTCAATATCGGTAGAATAAATTTTATTAAATCCAGTCTGCGGATGGGAGGTAGTAGCATGTTCAGCACCCTGTGTAATCATTTCGTTAATGTTGGCGATGTTAGCTTCAATATCCTCGGGTGTTCTTAGCGTAATGTTTTCCGTGCAATGACTACTAAGATATTTTTTGAATCGCAGCCAATTTACACGACTGATCACCTTCACATACGAGTGAGGTAAATCACTTCTCTGTGGGCTACAGATTGTAACGATCGTGGGAGAGTGATCGGACGAGAGATCTAAAGAAGCTTCAACGTTAATTAATTCTCTAGAAATGTTTTTCATGACGCCAAAATCTATAACATCCGGAATTTTATTTATGTAGGTCAGTAGGCCAGTAAGTAGGCTCCCCACTCGAAATGACGTCCAAGCCCATTTTTGAAATTGTGTTGAACAATGCTCGACCTCTGGGTGTAATATGACGAGAACCCCAAAAACAAAAAAGAAAAATTTTTGTTCTAGTGAAGTTTTATTTTTTATTTTTTTTTTTTTTTAAACACAACAACCCGCGAAGCGATTAGCTTGTCTGCAGAAAACACCCAGGGTCTATGGTGGGAATCGAACCTACAACCTTTGGACTGAGAGGCTAGCATCGCTACCACTCAGCCACAGGGGCACCCTGTAGACATTTGTAGTTACAATTTAGTAAATTTAAACTGAAATAAAAACCATTTACATATTTTAATATTTTTTCAATATTTTATTTAAAATTTTTTCTTAAAAATCTTAGTACTAATACAAATTAAACTCTATGTATAAATAAAAATATATAGATATAAAAAGAAAAAAATATCATTAATCGAATATTTGATTTTTATTTACAATAAATAGGTAAAATGATGAAAGTTCAATTCAATTTTTACATGTTTTTATCTGAATAAAATACTAAAATTAATAGATAAATTCATAAACAATAAATAAATTAAGAAATAAATTAAAAAATAAATTAATAAACAAATAAATAAATAATAAATAAATAAATTACTAAATAATTAAAGAAATAAATTCATAAATAAATTAATAAACAAATATATAAATAATAATTAAATAAAATAATAAACAAATAAGTAAATAATTAAAGAAATACATTAATAAATAAATACAATTAGTACAAAATTAAATTTTCGTTGTCATCTTACATGCAATTTGGTAGGAAGCATTCTATTCTACATCCACTGTTTAATTGTTTCTGTCTATGTAATGTCCCCAAGCACGCGTTTTAATTTTATCTTCATTATATTTCTTTTATCATCAGAAAAGCTAAGTGCTATTTTATGTAGTTTTTGTGTATATAGTTGATGTGTTTTAGATCTAAACAAAAACATTTCATCCGAGATAATTTTGGATTCAAATAAGCAACTTTTGTAATCATTAATGGACAACTTTTTAATTACAGACTTTTTGACCCCTTTAGATTTTTTAACAGCTTCCAAGCGAAGAGTCGACAGAGAATACATTTTTGCTCTTAAACCAACAAACTCTGTCATTATATCCCCATTGTTTTCATCTTTCATCATTTCCAAAACCTTCTGATTGAGTAGCGGTAAACGAAATTGGTTATCTATAGGATATTCTGACGTATCAAAATTCAAACTAATATCATTACGGATGTCATTGTAAAAATCATCAGTTTTAATTGAATAAATAAATGAGTCAGTATCCATATAGTGGAGAGAAATGTTCTCTCCAAATTTAGGCTTCATGAAGCCATAATGAAAGTCATACATTCTCCACTTGGATAACTCCAGTACTGTTAAACGAACTTATATAGGTTTATCATATAGTGGTTCCATTTTTTCTAACTCTACCGCATACATATCGTCAGAAAATTTTGTTAACTGCATAAAATTTGGTTTCGCAATTAATGTTCTGAGACCTAAATGGTTCCTATATTCTTATGAATTGAATAGGCTAAAGTTCGTAACGCTTTTTAAGCCAAATTACATGTGATAATTATTAATGAACAAATAACATCAAAGTTAGTTGTAAATATTCTGACAACAACACATAGTTGAACGGAGCAGCCAGCCGTTTTCGAAGGCCACTAAACCTTCCTCATCAGCATTCTTCTGTGTTTTGGTCCACTGTGTGTGGTGTCAGTTGATGTAGATGTCTGCCTTATATACGTAACTTTATTGCAAATGGAATATGTGAATTGGTTTGATTCATTGCATTTCAATTTGCTAATGTGTTAAGTAATGTATACGCAAGTTACCATCTATATATATATACCATCTTCTATATATATTACCATCTTCTATATATATTACAACAGTCTTACCATTGTCGTTTTGTTCCTTACTAACTATACACATGTTTGTTAATTTGCTTATTTTTGTTCTACTTAAGACAAACTTTTTTGGTTTGTTACTATTAAGTATATTTTTTATTTTTAATTTTTGCCACAAGCCAATGACTATTAATTAGTTAATTTAATTATTATTTTTCGAACTGTATTTGTTTCTATATTCTTATGAATTGAATAGGCTAAAGTTCGTAACGCTTTTTAAGCCAAATTACATGTGATAATTATTAATGAACAAATAACATCAAAGTTAGTTGTAAATATTCCGACAACAACACATAGTTGAACGGAACAGCCAGCCGTTTTCGAAGGCCACTAAACCTTCCTCATCAGCGTTCTTCTGTGTTTTTGGTTCCTGTTTGTTGTTTCCCAAGAAGAAGTAATTCTAATGTCCCTACGTTTTTCAATGTTTTCCATTGTCTTACCGTAAACAGCATTGTTTAAAAGTTTGAAGAAATCTTTTTCAAAATTATTTTTAGCTTTTGTCCTATGAAATGTGTTTAAGTCAATATATTTTTTAAGCCAAGGGGATTGCTTAAATCTGAGTATTCTATGGATTTGTTTTAAGATGAGGCCATTTGAAATGGCTTGTTTTAAAACTCTATAGTGTATGGTGTAATTTGTTTTTGAGTGTAAGTCTGCAACTAATTTTTTGATTTTGGATCTCCCCACGGGCTTATTTTGAGGACAAAATGGCAAATCATTATGTAGATCATGCACTGAATCGGGATAATCTATATCCACTTCCAAAATGTACCCGTACTCTGCAGTATCAGAAATTTTTTTAACATCAAAATCAATATCACATACCCACTCAAATTCACCGCAAGGAAGATATTCCGACATCGCCCAACCATACAAATTGTAAGCGTCTAAATATACAAGAAATTCCGATGGTTTTGATGCATCAAAATCTTCTAAATACTTATTATTCGCCTTCGAATATCTTTGCGAGCATTGAACTAGTCCACCTCTTATTCCGTTTTGCATAAACATATACATTTCGGAATCAGTGAACAGTTCGAGTGAAACTTCTGTGGTTTTCAACATTGCATCCCAAGATAAGCCTGGTGCTGTATAATAGTGGCAGGGGTCCAAATCGTATATATCTTTACAAATTCTCCTAAAATATTCAAACACGTCGGTTAAAAGAAGAACATCTGTCTTTAAATAGAGTTCAGTACAGTCAAGGAGGGTTTTACAATTAAACTCTCTCCATATTTTTTGAGCATGTTCATACTCGACTACATCACATTCTTCATTCGTTAGAATATTGAAGAACTCTTCTCTACTAGGGAGTTTAATTTCCTTAAACTTAGTCATGGAATCCATGTAAGAGTACGGAAATACACCCTTTCTTCTAATCAGGTTGAAATGAGCTTCATCAACGAAACATGATCGAATAGTATTAAAATCATTGCTATCAAGATTTTTCGCTAACGTATCTAAACTCGAAGCTATAACTCTAAGCGAGTCTATAAATCTTATTTCGAATCCATATTTTTCATCTAATCTGATGAAAATCGAAAGAGAAATATAACGCTCTGCGTTCTGGGGAATCACTTTTATTGTGGCATTTTTTATAGTAGAAAGTTCTTTGAAAAATAAGTGCATATCATATGCAGAAAGATTATGCAAGATAACCGGTATAAAATGAGGTGTTCTAAAGGGTGTTTTTTTAGAGGTATAGAACTTCGAATTGAAATAAAACACAAGAAAATCGTTTTAATGTCCATCAATTTGGCTTTATTGGAAGGATAATTTTATGCCATTAATGTTTAAATATGATTTCGGGCATGTGGCCGCCGCGGCTGGCTCGAATAAAGCAAATTTGCACGATTTTTTTAGAGGTATAGAACTTCGAATTGAAATAAAACACAAGAAAATCGTTTTTATGTCCATCAATTTGGCTTTATTGGAAGGATAATTTTATGCCATTAATGTTTAAATATGATTTCGGGCATGTGGCCGCCGCGGCTGGCTCGAATAAAGCCAATTCGGCTTTTTTAAAGCCAATTCGGCTGGCTCGAATAAAGCAAATTTGCACGATTTGCAAGCGTTGTTCTTTTGTCAACCTGTTCATGATGAAATGGCAAACCAAACTAAATATTAATCACTTGACAGCTGACAAAATGGCCGCCAGTTAAAAAAGTGATGCCAACTTAAAGTTCTATACCTCAATAAAAAACACCCTATATAATTCAAATTACAGTCGCTATGAGCTGCACCACGATAATTACCCGTAAGATGAAAATGATCTCTAACTTTATCGTTATTTAACATTTTCCTACATATCTGACAATTTTGTGCATTATTATATTGAGCTAAATCTATTGGAGTCATGATCATTTTCTTAAGTTTAAGTAAATAAATTAGATAAATATCTGTACAATCTTCAACTATTTTTTTGATAAATATACTCGCCGAATCATCACCAAAATAATGTCTATATAAATTATTTTCTCTCTTAAAGCTACAATTAATCATATAACCGAATGCACAAGCATGATGTTTCTGTACATTTGTAGTGCTTTTACTTACAGGATCATCAACTTTTTCCAAAATAGATTCGAAGTATTCGTAGATTACAAATAGTACATATAACTGTTTGTAGTAGTTTTCAAACTTGATGATAGATTCATCTTCGGGTATTCTGATGACTTTTTTCCCACAAACATTTTTATGGTGATTATACACATAATCATTATGTGTATGAAATAGACAGGTGAGATGTTATGCTGGAACGAAGGAGTCTACGGTAAAGAGGAAATTAAAATAAGAAATAAATAAATATACCAATAAGTAACTTTTTAAATAGAGATGAAAACACATTTTGTATAAATGCACAAATGAAACTTACTTTGGTATATCCGTGATGAGCACATAGTGGAAGTTTTCATTGGACTGGAGCAATAACAGATTAATATGAACATGTTGCTCTCCTTTTGTTATGTAGTATGGTCCTATAAGCGATGTTCCATTGTGGCCAATTACATTGATGCTCATATTATTTTGACACTCGAATTGTTTTATCTGATTCAATGGGAGTGGAAACTCTAGGCCTTCAAAATTTAATACAATTGCCCCTATATTAGTATTTTCATCAGAAATGTTTGTTATATTATAGTTTCTATAGTTTTTCTGATGTCTTCGATCTAAAGTACTATTTGTGTACAAAGCCGCAATCAGACACCATTTAAAGCAATAATTATCATTGTTCTCGGCATTTATGCATGCACGTTTCATTGCAAAATTTTTTGGGAGCGGGATAAAGCTCGATCCTCTTATTATGGACGCCTTGTTTGTATTAACTTCAAACAAATTTATTGAAATCAAGATCCATCCGCTATCCCTCTCTTGAAATTCTTCCATTTTAGCTCTTAGCTCCTCGGTCTGTTTCTTGTACATATCCTCTATGTCATCAAACAAAGTCACCAACATCATTTTTGAAATATGTACAAGTTGGGAAACATTCATCTCATCATTCACCGTCTTCATATAATCACATGTGAGCTCCATATTAGATTTAAATGTAGTATGTATCCTACTACATACATACATTTATTTGTTGCAGTATGGAGCTCTTGGCAGATTTCAGAAACTCCTCTGGAAACATAACACCCCCATTTTTGTTGAGGAGGATCCTCAATGGGAGGATCTCGATCCTCCCATTGAAGTTGCTCGCTCTTTTAATGAGAAAATCTCCAATCTGTTCTTGGCGGCATCTGTTTTTGTGTTTTGTGGTTCTGGCATGAGCCATGTAACCATTTGATGGGTTCATCTCATCACAATCCTCACAATATTTGTTTTGTAGTTCCATTTTACTAGTTCCATATGAGTGCGTTTCCATATGCTGATTTAGTTTTGTTTGAGTCATAAAGACTTTATTGCAGATTGCAGAACTTTTAGTATTCATTTTATATATATTTCATAGTTCTCGTTGTACCTTCATAGTGAACAGACGTATTAGGGGAATTTTTTTCATCACTTACCCAATTAGTCATTGTAAATAAGAGTAGCCCAAAACCCAAGGTCCAAGTCGGAATGCACCGATATGTTATTGTGGGAAAGCGCGGGCGAAGCCCAAATTCTACTAAAATTGCATCTGCTTCAAAGGTATCTAGGGATAACAGCGCATCCTCCACTAATCGTTTTCAAATATTGCAAGATGACAACGACACACCTGATATATCCGCGAACAAAACCTCAAAGCCGCCACCAATCTATTTGAGAGAAAAAAATTCAAACGCTCTTATTAAGAAATTAATTTCGGTCATTGGTGAGAATAAATTTCACATTGTTCCAATAGAACGTGGCAATATCGATGAAACGAAAATTCAAATTTATGACGAAACAGATTTCCGCAAAATGGTTTCTGAATTTGAAAAAAAATAAAACAAGTGCTAAAGGCCTGCAGATCGTATTGAAGGGCATAGATTCTTATGTTGTTCCCGAAGAAATAAAAGATGCACTCGTCCTCCAGGGATTTAAGGTAAAAAATTTTTCCAATATAATAAATAAGGAGAAGATCCCCCAGCCTCTATTTCGCGTTGAACTTGAGCCGAATGATATAAAATTGAGAAAAAATGAGACGCACCCAATTTATAATTTAAAATATCTTTTATACCGAAAAATAACAGTTGAAGAACCACACAAGCGTTCTGGACCCGTACAGTGCCATAATTGTCAAGAATATGGCCACACAAAAACTTACTGCAAATTACCTACAGTTTGTGTTATTTGCGGTGAATTGCATGGTACTGCTAGCTGTACTAAGCCAAAAGATCAAGCAGAAAAAAATGCAGTAATTGTGGAGGTAATCAGACCGCTAACTACAGAGGATGCCCTGTATATTCTTTCGTTAAAAATACTATGAGGCAAAAACCTAAAGTAGCTCCAGCACAAACAGCAAACACTTACTCCGCCACTCTTGCCCAAGTGAGTCAACCAGTTAATTCACGTGTATCGTATGCCGATGCTGCTAAGACAATCTCTATTCCCACCCAAAATGTTTCACGGCCAAATACTTCAACAAATACAAACTCAGGCTTTAATTTTAATCGCCTTGAAGCTTTTATTGAAAATCTGGTGCAAACTATAAACAATTTTACAACAAATATGACTAGCATGATGCAAGAAATGCTGCGAATGCAGAATACATTGCTTCAAGCTTTAGTTAACAAACCATGAACACGTTAAAAATATGTTTCTGGAACGCAAACGGCATTCGACGACATAAAAATGAACTTGAGCACTTCCTCACGGAAAAAAATATTGACATAATGTTGGTCTCTGAGACTCATTTGACTTCGGGAAGCCTTTTTAAAATTTATGGCTACACCTTATATGATTCAAAGGACCCGAGAGGAAGAGCATGCGGTGGATCAGCAATTTTAATAAAGTCAAGACTCAAGCATTATATTATTGACAACATTTGTGAAGAACAGTAGTAGTAGTGGAATCCCACTCCTGCGTCAATTAAAATTTTGAAATTTTAAAATTTTAATTACCCAAATTTTAAAATTCTTGGAAATTTGTGAAATTTGATACCCTACGAGGGTGGATCAATAAGTCCGTCCAACTTTTTGTTTACATAAGGAATTTTTTGTTTACATAAGGGGTTTTGTTTGTTTAATACATACGAGGGTGGCTCAATAAGTCCGGGTTTTTTATGACCGTGGGAATTTGTATGTGTGTATGTTTGTGGGGTGGATTAAGGGGTTTCATCGATGTCACGTGCGACATTGAAGAACAATATTGGTTATCAAAGATATTTAATACAGTTAAAACTAATAATTTTTCCTAATACTAATGGGGGTGAAATAGTGAACATTTATTTTTCCTAATGCCTACGGCAATATATGAATATTTTTCCTAATGCCTACGGCAATATATGAATATTTTTCCTAATGCCTACGGCAATACATGATTATTATTTTTTTCAAATGCCGACGGCAAAACATGATTGTTATTTTTTTCAAATGCCGACGGCAAAACATGATTGTTATTTTTTCCGAATGCCGACGGCAAAACATGATTATTATTTTTTTTTCCAAATGCCGACGGCAAAACATGATTATTATTTTTTTCTAATACCAAAGGGAAAATTGCCAGTGTTGCCAGACTGTAGAAATTTCTTATCGTAATAATATATCAGTAATATCAGAGAAAATATTTATTTATGTGTTCACATGTATGTGAACACCCATACTTGTGTTCACATGTATGTGAACACCCATACTTGTGTGTGGGGGGTCCAGCTTGATAGTCGCGGGTAATTTAATATTTTGTGTATTTGTTTAAGAAATATGTATGTATGTATGTATGTGTATGTATGTATGTATGTGTATGTATGTATGTATGTGTGTATGTGTGTATATGTATGGATGTATGTATGTGTATGTATGTATGTGTACATGTATGAATGTGTGATCGTGGGTATTTGTGCGTGGAATATTTTGTAGAATACATATATATTTTGCAAGGTAATCATTTTCTTTGTCTACGATTATTTAAAAGCAGCAAACTAAGTACAGTCAGCAGCAGAGAAACAAAAACCAAGCATTTGCAAGTAAGCAAAAAAGTTAACTTCTCCTCCTCCCCACTTCCTTCTCTTTCCTTTATGTAGTTTGTATTTGAAATAAGAAAACACTTGTATATTATTTTATTTTTGATACATTTATTGTTTAAAATTTTATTTAAAATTTTATAATGATACATACATTCATATTTTAAAAAGTGAAAAAGTTTAATTAAAGCAAGACATTTCTTTTGTTAGTAAAATAGCATTTTTTAGTGCGCAAGCACCAAATTTATGATAATTACAATAAAAATATTCGGGATACTTGATTTCCATTTGTTTAAAGTTGATGCAGCCTATATCCTCAACGTTAAAAATTTTTCGACATAAAATTTTTTCCAACCAGCATCTTTTTTCTTCACCTTTTACATAAATTTTAGAACATCTTGCGTTGGCTTTTATAAAATTGCAAACGCTTTGAAATGAAACTGATCCAGCAGTCCAGCTTAGGTGATGATAGTTTTTTGTTAGCCACTTTGCTTCTCTTTGCTTTTCTATTGATAAGCATTTGATATCAAATGGGGGTTTTATAATGAAATTGTTATATTCATAATTGTTGAAAACAATTGCTACTTCTTTTGCGATGAAATCATTTGAATTATTTTTGAAACCTTGTACGTCTATGAAAATTATATTGTTTTCCATATTAGTCAATTTATAAGACTTTTCGAACTTGTCCTTTGATGGGTACATATTCTATTATACGATCATGAATAAGAATACAGTAAGCTGATGTTTTTGCTGCAATATTAGTTGCTGTTTCAAATTCTATTTTTATATCAATCGGTCCATTATTGAGTGATTCATTCTGATGACTGACATCTACTACAATAATAGGAGCTTTTGTCTTAAACTCTGGTGCAGTTAGAAGTGGTTGAGATTCTTTCATATAGTAGCTTTGTTGAAATCTTAGATACATATCATATAGAATTGCATATCGTTCATTTTTGAACTTTATGTTAAGGTCATCATATGGATATGAGACTGAATTTAAATGTACTTTTAAATTAGTCAAATCACAATGAACAAACTTATTTTCTTGTTGAAAAGCAATCAATACAAAACGAGGGCGTTCTCTATTTGCAGCCAGTTTAACATTCCAAATGTGGCTACTTCCCATATTTAATTGTGGATTGACATGACAATCCCAACTGCGAAATGCCATAGGTATAGAAGCACCATTGTTAATAATTTTAATCATATTCAATTTGCTAAAGTCGGATAATTGTACATGTGGGATTCTCCATGAGATTAGTGAAATTGTAAGCTTAGCTTTTTTAGTAGAAACACTCGAGCGTACAAGATCTTCGTCGTTCTTATTGCGCAAGAGTATCAATTCATGTTTTCCATTTAGTATAACTTTGTTGTAGTCTTCAGCGAATCCTAGAAGCATTTTTAGAGGTACATAGAAATTGAAAAATCCATTTACAAGAGTGACATCGTCAATTTTGTTCCATCCAGCATTTTGCATCACGTTGCTTTCTGTTGGTGACATAGAAACCAAATTTTTTATGGTGCTTGTGGCTCCTAAATATCTTGTATGATCAATTTCAATTCCATTGAGCTCATAGCGAATTTCATCAAATAGATATGCCACAAAGTTGTTTTTTAATATAAAGTTGTCCGATGATGAAGAAGATTTAGAGTTATTATCATCAGCAACAAAACCTTCTACATAAATGTAGCTTTCACTGGGTAGCACGTACAAATCTTGATTTTGTATTGAAATTCTAATTTCATCATTATTGTTGTAAGATTGTAAGTATGGTACATATGTATGATAGTCCTTTTTGATTATATTCTCATCAGACAAGGGCTTATCTAAGACATCTATTATTGAACTCATTTTGTCTTCAATTTAAAATTCAAGGACTTTAGAAAATTTTTATTTGATGTTGTTAATGCTTTTTGTTGTACTGGTCGCTTTAATGATGTTGTTGTTCTTGCTGCTATATTTTTTAATGTATTTGTGTTGTATATTAGCATTATTTAGTTGGCCTTAAATGTATTCGTATTGTAATTTCCTCTCCTCGGAAATTAATTAAATCACCGTGTTGATCAACTACGCGCAGCGCTAGTGAACTTATCTCTCTGGTGTTCACAGGTAAATAGATGAGATTTCTTGGAACTTCATCTATTTTATAGCCTGGAGGCACATTAATCGGAAATTCATGAAGTGTATGCGATTTGGAGTTATTCATATATGTGTTAATAGCGATACTACTTTCAACTCGCAAGAGATTTACTTTAAAAATATTAACTGGAAGATCTGAATAATAATATTTGTTTGGTGTTAGGATTTTGCTATTGTATCCTAAAAGTTTTCCAATTGTATTGTCTTTATTAAAATATACAGTATCCTTGGAACTATTAACTTTAACTTGCATTGTATTGTTATTGGCTTCAATAAAAATCTTATTTGTTGGACAGAGTAGTTTGTATTGCTCTTCTATAAAATCAACTATATCATTTAATTCGTAGGATCCAATTGGTATTTCTATTGTATGTTCTCCTATATGAAACATATTGTTGTAGGTGTCTACATTTGGAATACTGTTGTATGAATGAAAATCAGTTAGAGCACACTCATATGCACCATGTAATTCAATAGGGGGAAAGTAACTAGCAGATAATTCTGATGAGTTAGAGCTCAGAGTAAGTGTTATTGACATTATAACAGACTGATTACAATTAAATAAAGTTTAGTAGACAGTATGGTTTATAAGCATAATTTACATATTTATTTCATTTTCTTATTTTAAAATTAACATTAGTTTCTTAATATTAATGCTATTATTTGTTGATTTAGTTTTTCTTGCATCTATAATATTTCATCTTTACTTATCCAAGAATTGTGTTGATTAGAAAATCCCAGCCATTTAACATATACCTCCTTCCCTTTAATTTTAAGCACCTTTTCAACTAGATATGTATTTGGAAATCTGGTTTTTGAAAGTTCGTCAGTATAGAATCCACCTTTAATAGGATTACCAAGATAGTCTTCTAATATCTATGTTGCAGGATTTGTATTTTGAACTTTTGTAATTGTGAAAATTTCTGTAGTCCAATTTGGAGTATAACCTTTTTCAAATGTATGCTTATATTTGCTTATGCGTACATGATCTCCTACATTAAATTTTGACATTTTCATATGACTGTATACTGTATTTAACAGCTTTTCCTCATTTGTTGAGTTGGCTTTAATTGGAGGCATTTTAATGGTACGATGAACTTTTCTATTGTAGGTATTAAGTAAATCTTTGTATATATCAATCCACTTATAAGAACCATTAAAGCTAAATTCTTTCCACATCATTCCTTTCAGTGTTCTATTAAATCGTTCTACTATTGATGCTTTCATAATGCTATATGTTGAGTAGTGATTAATGTTGTATTTATGCATTAATTTTTCAAAGTGTTTGTTGAAAAATTCTTTACCATCATCTGTTTGTATGTTTTTTGGTATTCGCCCCAATTCAAAAATATTTTCCATTGCGTTAGTTGTTTCAAGTGCAGTTTTTGTTTTTAGTGGTACTGCCCATGCAAATTTTGAGAATGTGTCAATTACAGTCAGCAAAAATCGATAATTTCTATTTTCTTTAGAATAGTTCCCCATTTCAACTAAATCAGCTTGCCAAAGATCATCTATTCCTTTCATTATAACTCTGCGACGCACAAAATGTTTTCGTGCTTGCTTATGGAGTTCGTTTACTAAATTTCTTTTTGAAGACATTAAGTTGTTTTTAGAGATTTTTTGGAGAGTGTTGTGATCTAGTTGAAGCACTTTCAGCTATTGATACAAACATGTAATTTTCTAATCTATAAATTTTCTCATTAAGCTGTTCAATTTGTTCTTCAAAGGATGTTTTAATTTTTAGAATATCTTTTTCAATTTTATAATTTTCTTCTATATCTAATTTTGTTTCGCGATGTAGATCCTCAATTTGCATTTGAATATTTTCTTGAATTATAGTACTGTCTCTCTTAAAGTATGCTAATAATTTCTCTTCTAGTTTTTCGATTTGAGTTTGCAGAAACAATTTATTGATAACATCGTTTTCCTCCACAGCTTTTGCAACATTTTTGATCCTTTTGTTTTGGACATCAATGTTGTTGTTCGTATCCACAAAGAACCCCAGCAGTTTAGGTGCATTTTTCAAAGAAACTATGTTGCTAGTATCGTTTAAATAATGTCCAAATTTATCAACAGACATGCTTTATATACTTTATTAAAGTTAATGTATTATATTAGCTTCACGTAGTTCTTCAATAATTGATATAATCTCGTTATTGTGATTATTATGACCTGCAGCTTGTGATGCGAGCAGTAGTCGAAGTCGATCTACTAGCTCATTTGGATCATCCCAGTATATATAGTTGGGCTTATGGATGTTAAATTCCATCATTCCATCACCTAAGTAGCTACCTTTTGGCTTAGATCCTGTTGATTCGGGTAAATTATCCTGGTTTTTCTCGTCAATAAATTTCTTAATAATATGTTTATATTTATATCCTCTAGTACCCTTAATTTGACCATCAGGTTTATAGTCTCTTCTATATGCATTAGTAGTAATTAAAATCTTTTTATAGATTTCGAGTTCAAATTTATCATAATTTTTTGGTATTTTATGAAACATTAGCGAAAATAGTCCAGGTGTTAGAGCCCATATTTGGCCACCAACTTGTATTTTATGTTCACTAAGTGTAAGTTTACTATCACCGAATTTCCATTCATTATTGAAATCTTTATGTGGACCATAGTTTGTATCTAATTCATTATTTCCTTCCAAGACTGATAAATCAGTATAAGTATCTTCTGTATTGGAAGTTTGTGAGTAAAAATCATCTTCATCATCATCATCATCATTTTTAGTATTAGTTTCGTTAAATAATATGGTATTATCAGATATTGTTCCTTCTGCTAGTTTCTTTGGTGTACTTGTCTCTATCTTGAGTGATGGTTTTTCAGACTTTAAACTTGTATTATTTTCAAATTCTGTCTTCATTTTATTTTCTTCTTTAATGGGAATTCTTTTAATTTTTTTAGAACTATTTATGAATTCTTTCAGTGGTTCTGTTATAGGTTTAAATGTATCTCTTAGTTGTTCACGTGTATCTATTTCACCAGTTTTTATACTACGAAGCTTTTTCTTCAAGACATTTCTTGTCAACACCAACTGTTTTAAAATTTTCTCATCCATGTTTAATAAATAAAAGGTATCAGCTATTAGATGAGGTATCAGCTATTAGATCAGCTTATTAGCACCTGGTCTGGTTTTCAGATCAGCTTTTTAGGACCTGGTCTGGTTTTCAGATCAGCTTTTCAGGACCTGGTCTGGTTTTCAGATCAGCTTTTCAGGACCTGGTCTAGTTTTCAGATCAGCTTTTTAGGACCTGGTCTGGTTTTCAGATCAGCTTTTCAGGACCTGGTCTGGTTTTCAGATCAGCTTTTCAGGACCTGGTCTGGTTTTCAGATCAGCTTTTTAGGACCTGGTCTGGTTTTCAGATCAGCTTTTCAGGACCTGGTCTGGTTTTCAGATCAGCTTTTCAGGACCTGGTCTGGTTTTCAGATCAGCTTTTCAGGACCTGGTCTGGTTTTCAGATCAGGTTATCAGGTATCAAATCAGGTTATTAGGTAGCTGGTCTGGTTTTCAGATCAGCTTATCAGGTATCAGATGAGGTTATAGCAAATAGATGTATCAAGCTTAAAGTTAGATTAATAACTAAAGTAAATGTTTATGAAGAGTAGTTTATATAGTTATGAAATAGTCAAATTGCTTTCTGTAGCGTCCATCATTTAATTCATTATCTTTGCTAATCACCAAAAATCCATATTTATCCTTCCAACACTCTCGACAAATCTCATGAAACTTTTCATAACTCATATCGCCACCAACATGATCTCTATAAACATGCTTCATATTCGTCTCATCTTGTTTAAACATTATAATAACATTGGCATTGTCTCTTATTAAATGCTTGGGAATTCTAGTATAAGTTTGACACAAGTAGAATGAATCGACATCCCTATGTCGCCCCATACAAAAATATGTACGTATATTATTCTGCTTTTCACATGCAACATCATCAAATATCATAATTGAATTAGTTTTAGCTTCGTCAGGTGGAATAACTGATTCATTATCTGTAAATGTATAATATCCCATTCCTTTAATTGGTGAAATTAGTTTTTTCAGGTATTCATATTTGGGTTGATATAGAGATTTTGAGTATAAATAGATGTTTTCAAACTTGAGTCCATTAGGACTTTCTAGTAAGCCAATCATAACATTAGTCTTTCCACAATTGGATGGTCCAACTATTAGAGCACGAATAGAATTTGGTAAGAGGGGGCTATGCTTTATTTTTGAAGTGATGTTGACTGAATCGTCAATATTACGAACTAAAATATTTTTATGTTGTTTCACTAACTGCATTTTTGTAACTAAATACATTTTATAAATGTTACCTCTTATTATAGAAAAAATTAGATAATATGGTTATACGATATCAGAAAACGTTTAGTCATAAAAACACCTTCGTTGGAGGAGGTATAGTAGATAAAATAATAAACTCTCTACCTGTTGAGCTTCATCTTCCGGGGTATCAGTACTGTGGACCTGGAACAAAACTACAAAAACGTTTAAATCGAGGTGACAAAGGTATTAACTTATTGGACTCTGCTTGTAAAAATCACGATATTGCGTATTCAAAAAATAAGGATTTAAGTACTAGACATAAAGCTGATAAAATACTTGAAAATTCAGCTTGGAATCGAGTTTTAGCAAAAGACAGTAGTCTTGCAGAAAAATCATTTGCATATATGGTTACTAACGCAATGAAAACCAAAACTAAATTTGGTATGGGTGTGGAGAAAAAGAAAAATGTTAAAAAGAACAAGCCAAATGATAAAAAACTGTTTAGAACATCAATTAGAGCTGCAACAAAAATACTAAAGAAGGAAAAACCATTAGATATTAACTCAGCTATTAAAATTGCACGAAAAACTATTAACAAATCATTAAAAGGAAGAAAGTCTCAAATTGTAGTTCCACGTGTAATACGTGTTCCAAAAATCGGTGGTTTTTTACCTCTAATACCGATTTTAACTGCTCTGGGTGCAATTGGTAGTCTAACAACTGGAGGTGCTGCCATAGCTAAAGCTGTAAATGCAACAAAGAATGCAAAAAACAACTTGATGAAGCAACTAGACATAATAAAGCGATGGAATCTATAGCAGTGGGAAAAGGACTTTACTTAAAACCATATAAAAAAGGTTATGGTTTAGTTCACAAAGAGGAATCAAAAAACTCTTAAAGATGCTGCCCAACAGACCACTATCTGATGTGGACCTAAACCGTTTCTCTATAAAAATTCCATATTTTAGAGGAGTTTTCATGTTGAATACTCTACCAAAACGAACAAAGAAAATTGAATGTGGAATAATCAACTTAGATGTATCAACAGGACCTGGTACACATTGGGTAGCATACTATAAAAACAACAATGAAAAAGAATATTTCGACAGCTTTGGAAACTTACAACCTCCTTGGGAAGTAGTCAAATATCTTGGTGCAAATATAAAATACAACTATAATCAGCATCAGAATTTCAATACATTTACCTGTGGACATTTATGTCTTAAATTTCTTTATGAAATAACTGAAAATATTAAATAAAACACAAAAATTTATATTTTACAAAACTCTTTAATGTCTTTTTATTCATAATTTAAAATACATAATTAATATATTATTGCCAAACAGGAAATTGGGAATTTTGAATTAGAAATTCACTCAGCTCACTCTCGACAATTAGGTTTTCTTCACCTTCTCTACTTAGGCAATATGATCCGCTTGAGAGATCTTTGATATCGTCATCAGTTAAAATATTATATCGTTTGGGCAGGAACATTATGTGTTTATTCATTTCAACTTTTAGGGTTGGTCCATATTTAGTTGTTACACGTACCACATTTCTAATAGTATATTTCGTTGAAGAATCAAGCTCCTTTACGTGGATTAAAGTTTTGTTATTTAGAGCATTAAATTTTGCAATTAGATTTGTTGTGGAGTCCATTTTTTATTTTTTATTTAGATACTTCTTGTCACTCTGAATGTTTAACTGGAAATGATCTTAAAAGTAGCGATGATGACTTCAAAAAGGCTAATCGAAAATAATTGTGGTGAAATAGTGAATAAGTGGGAGATAGTGATAGACAGAAAGAGATAGTTATAGAGAGAAAACGGTTAGAGAGAGACAGAGTAGTAAAAAAGAAATATGGAATAGAGAGAAAAGGGTTAGAGAGAGATAGAGTGCTAAAAAGAAATATGACATAGAGATGATAGTATAGATATTTTAAAGACCATATAGATATTTTAAAAATTTACAGAACAAATTAGTCTTAAAGGAACCTTCCAACATTCATCATCATTCATTCATCAGCAAATAAAATGAGTCAAATTAGACGTACTCTTAATCAATTTATAAGAGATTTTGAAAGCTTCAGGCTTTTTGATCATTGGGAGATGATAAAATGTTTCCAAAATATGCTGGATGAGAACGAAGAATATGGTGTCATGGAAGATGAAGACAACACTGAAGGACACTTCCCCAGCTGTCCTTGGTATCATCCTGAGTGTGAGGAGGGACCTGATACTTGCAGATGTACCATATATTTTTTAAGAAAAAATATACTAGAAAATCTAATAATTGGCTATTACGAAATGTTTCCATCATTATAAATAAATTAAATAAAAATGAAATAAAATTGTATAAATAATAAAATAAAATTAAATTGAATTATAAAAATATTCCTTGATTTGTATTATTTTTTTCTAAAGGAAAACTAGGAATCATCTGTTCGAATATAAAATAACAGAAACTTGTATGTAGTGAAAAAATATGAGGATTTTATCCGATTATCTAAATTATTTCTCTTTATGAAAATATCTAATTGAATTTCATAATATTGTGAAATTCAATTTCTCTTGTGCAGAACCTCTCAAAGAAAACAAGACTGTGCATGTTTAAGTAACCTGAAAACAAGACTGTGCATGTTTAAGCGACATGAAAACAAGAATTTGCAAATAAGCAAAAAACAAAAATTTTTGATCCAACGAAGTAAAGTCAATAAAGAAATAAAAAAACCACTCACATTTTCCATTCTTTTTTCAATAGTTTATTTACAATAACTTTTCTTAATAAATAGGATTTAAATACAATAATATTTCTTAGGCTTTTTTTACATTCATTTTAACAACAATACAATAATTTTTCTTAATAAATAAGATTTTATATACATCAATTTTTCTGATTAAATAGGATATAAATACAATATTTTTTCTTATTAACTAAGATATTATATACAACAATTTTTCTTAATAAATAGGATTTTATATACAATATTTTTTCTTAACTAATTAACTAAGATTTTCTTGCATTTTAGCAATCTCATCTAGCAACATGTCAAGTTCGTATTCAGGGTTAGTTTCCTTAATACGAAAATGATACCATGCATAAGTGTTTATATTATTTGATCTAATTTTTCTCTTATCATCTCCATAGCTTAATACTACCTTATTTAATTCGCTAGTATATAATTGATGTAGCTTAGATTTAAATGTTAACATACTATCATATACATTAATCTTATTAAATAAGCAATTCTTATATGTAGCTAAACTATATTTATCTAATATGGCTCTCTTTACCCCCTTCGATTTTTTAATATCATCTTGGTTTTCTACACTAAATGAATACATTTTTGAGCGCAGCCCAACAAACTCTGTCATTATCTTACCGCAATTTTCATCCTTCATCATACCAATTACTTTTTTATTTACTATTGGGAAATTATAAATATTGTCTGTAGGATAGTCCGATGTGTCAAATTGTTCATGAATGTCATTTTTTATGTCAGCGTAAAAGTCATCAGTCTTTATTGAATATATAAAAGAGTCAGTATCCATATAGTTTAATGAGAGGTTTGTCTTAAACTTAGGTTGCATGTACCCGTAATGGAAATTATACATTTTCCATTTTGACAGCTCGAGTACACAAAATCCTAAGTAAATTGGTTTATTGTAGCAGGTTTTGACTCTAGTCATTTCGATTGCTACAAGATCTTCGGAAAATATAGATAAACTATGAAAATTTGGTTTTGATATCCAATCTTGGGCACCCAAATGATTCCGATTCGTTTTCTCCCAATTATTAACAATTTTAACATCTCTCCTCTTGTCCACATTTTCCATGGTTTTACCATACACTGCATTATTAAGTAGTTTGAAAAAATTTTTTTCAAAAGCATTTTTAGCAGTGGCTCTATGTCTGGTATTTAGGTCAATATAGCCTTTTAACCATGGAGATTGTTTAAATGCTAGAATACGATGAGTTTTCTTTAAAACTAAGCCATATTCTAAGCACTGTTTGAGAACTCTAAAGTGTATCACATATGATTGCTTTGTAGAGAAATCGGTTATCAACTTGCTATACTTCGCTTGCATTGGTTTCTTATTTTCAGCGCAAAAAGGAAGATCATTATGCAAGTCGTGTAAATGAGAGGGATAATCCAACGTAACCTCATATATATAACCGTCTGTTCCATTATCAGCTATGCTGTTTGGATCCAGATTCAACTCGTCTTGTGATAACCATCTGAACCCACCATGAGGAAGATATTCCGACATCGCCCATCCATACAAATTGTTAGCGTCTAAATAGACGAGAAATTCTGAGGGCTTTTCTTTGTCGAAATCTTGCAAATATTTATTATTTGCTTTCGAATATCTTTGACTACACTGTACTATCCCCCCACGTATACCTTTTTTCATAAAATTGTACATGTCTATGTCTGTCAATAATTCTAACTCAATTTTTGTATATTTGAGCATTGCATCCCAGGAAAGGCCAGGTGCTGTATAATACTGGCAAGGATCGAGCTCATAAATACCCTTACAAACTTTTCTAAAGTTCTCGAAAATATCTGTCAGTAAGAGGACGTCTGTTTTTAAGTAAAGTTCCATGTAATCTTTCATTGTTTCACAACCAAAAGTATTCCATACCTCTACAGCATGTGAGTATTCCTCTAAAGAACACTCTTTATTATTCAACTTATTAAAAAAATCACTGCGTGAAGGCAGCTGGCATTCATCTAATTTTTCGAATGAATTTAGGTACTCATATGGGAAAATACCTTTTTTCTTAATAAGCTGAAATTCTTTTTCTGATTGAAATAAGGACCTTATAGTGCTGAAATCATTATCCGACAAATTGCAGGCTAATGATTCCAAACTCTCAGCCATAAAGCGTATAGTATCAAGAAATCTTATTTCAAGCTTATGGCCATCACTCATTTCTGTGAATTGGGAGAGGGATATATAAAGTTCCTTATTGAGAGGGAGTACTTTCAGTTGCAATGAAATTTCACCTAATTCTTTAATGAAAAGATGTGAGTCATAATTTGAATAATTGTGGAAGTAAACTGGTATAAATTTGGGAATTTGGTAATTTAAATTACATTTATTGTGGGCTGCGCCTCTAAATTTGCCACTAATGTGGCAGTGATCTCTAACACGATCTTTGCCTAAAAATTTTTGGCAAATATGGCAATTCACCGCACTATAAAAATTATAAGTATCTGAAGGGGATAAAGTATCCATTTGTCTATTGTTAACTAAATAGTTATTATATATATCTTCACAATCCTTAATTAAATATTCTACAAATTTTTTGGAGGCATCTTCCCCCGTATATATTCTAAGCTTATCTAAATTATTACTATGGAGACACTTAATAAAATAACTAAAGGCACAAGGTGTGTGCTTTTTTATTAAATTTGTTTTACTACTTACACTATTACTTATATCCTCTAATACGCATTCGAAGTCCGCGTAAACAACAAACGGGACATCCATTTTTCGTTGATGTCCCTTAAAACTAAGAATGGCATCCTCACCTGATGGCATAGTTGTGACTATCTTCCCACATTCCTCCTTATGCGTACTCATGACGTTCTCCCTATGGGTATATTGGAGACAGCTATTGCAGAAGTGTAGTTTGTGCCTATCGGTGGTTATCTGATTCGTCAAAAGTCTGTGAATGATAAAAAAATAAAATAAAAGTTTATAAGTAAAACGTATATATTATAAAATATATAAAAGAAGTATATGTATCATTAAATTAAAGTGTAGTATAATTTTTTAACTTACTTTGATATGTTCTTTATCAAAATGTAGTGATGAACTTCACCATTTTCCAAAAGCAACAAGTTTACATGACTAATTTTCTCGTCTTTGGTGATATAGTAAGGACCAATAATCTGATTGGCCCCCTCATCATAGCCAAATACATTAACACTTATTGCTGGATTGTTCACCTCAAACTCTTTGATTTTGTTTAATTCTAATGGGAAGCGTAAATTTTTGAAATTTAGCGCTACACCATTTCGCGTAACAATCGTCTCTGCAGCAATGTCCTGAATATTATAAGAACTGCAACGCTTTGCATTATCATATTTGGTGGTATCCATGGCAGCGATTAGGCACCACTTGAAACAGTACTCATCATCATTTTCAATATTGAGGCAAGCTTTTTTTCTTTCTAGTTTTCCAGGTGTGGATATCCAGTTCGATCCTTTGACGAGCGAAGATTTGTTGATGTTAATTTCTGCTCGGACTATGCGTGACAAAGTCCAACCAGAATCTCGCTCTTCAAATTCGGACATTTTGGTTGAAATTTCCCCAACCTGCTTACGGAATAACTCTTCAATGCTATCTGCCTTCGTCAGCAAACTCATTTTGGCTACATGTGATATTATGCACAACTCCAATTCTTCTCCAACAATTTTGATATATTCTGCCACAATACTCATATGAAATTTAATTATTGCATGCTTACTTAAATTCACTTGAAGTCTCTCCATAAAAACATTTTTGTTTTCTTCAACAAATTCTTCCAACAGAAGTTGGTCTTTTTTGTTTAAAATTGCATAAGTGGCAATATGGTTTTTGAATGCTTTAGATATTTTATAATATCGCAATTCTTCTACTTCATCTGTTCTAGCATGCGAAGTATTCCTTGGAGTTGGCAGAGTTTCTGCTCTTCTTTCTTCTACTTCTCCATCACTTTCCGGTAAGCTTATGTCCATAGCATCGTCGAATAAATTACCTCCAAGGATACCCACACCCTGTTGTTGAGCTTGTTGTTGTTGAGCTTGTTGTTGTTGAGCTTGTTGTTGTTGAGCTTGTTGTTGATGTTGGTGCTCTTGTTGATGATAATTAAGAGGCTGCCATTGCATCACATTGGGATTATAATTGTATCCCAAAAACTGATTATTCCATGGCATACCGTATTGTTGAAAATTTAATGGTAACTGATATTGAGGATACTGAAGAGAAGGATATTGTTGATGAATAAATGATGATGATGGATTTTGGTGATTTTGAAGAGATGTCTGCGGTAGCTCTGGATTTATGCCCCGGCTTACGACCACTTGATTCTGTACACTATGGTTTTTAACATGCTCCAAAAAGGACTTTTGGTATTTGTATACCTTATTGCATGTATTACACTGATAACCTGATGAACTCATTTTTAATTATTTTATTATTATTTCACTTTAACACAATTACTGATGACACTTCTTGTAAATACAATAACGTACTGATGTGTTGGTTAGAAAAGTTGGCGTATTTATACTAAAATTGGAAGCAGTATCCTTGCAGCATTCATAAATTTTACTTTTTGTTTCTCTGCTGCTGACTGTACTTAGTTTGCTGCTTTAAAATAATCGTAGACAAAGAAAATGATTACCTTGCAAAATATATATGTATTCTACAAAATATTCCACACACAAATACCCACGATCACACATTCATACATGTACACATACATACATACATACATACATACATACATACATACACATACATACATATCTCTTAAACAAATACACAAAATATTAAATTACCCGCGACTATCAAGCTGGACCCCCCACACACAAGTATGGGTGTTCACATACATGTGAACACAAGTATGGGTGTTCACATACATGTGAACACATAAATAAATATTTTCTCTGATATTACTGATATAGTATTACGATAACAAATTTCTACAGTCTGGCAACACTGGCAATTTTCCCTTTGGTATTAGAAAAAAATAATAATCATGTTTTGCCGTCGGCATTTGGAAAAATAATTACGTTTTGCCGTCGGCATTTGGAAAAATAATCATATATTGCCGTAGGCATTAGGAAAAATATTCATATATTGCCGTAGGCATTAGGAAAATCATGTATTGCCGTAGGCATTAGGAAAAATATTCATATATTGCCGTAGGCATTAGGAAAAATATTCATATATTGCCGTAGGCATTAGGAAAAATAAATGTTCACTATTTCACCCCCATTAGTATTAGGAAAAATTATTAGTTTTAACTGTATTAAATATCTTTGATAACCAATATTGTTCTTCAATGTCGCACGTGACATCGATGAAACCCCTTAATCCACCCCACAAACATACACACATACAAATTCCCACGGTCATAAAAAACCCGGACTTATTGAGCCACCCTCGTATGTATTAAACAAACAAAACCCCTTATGTAAACAAAAAATTCCTTATGTAAACAAAAAGTTGGACGGACTTATTGATCCACCCTCGTAGGGTATCAAATTTCACAAATTTCCAAGAATTTTAAAATTTGGGTAATTAAAATTTTAAAATTTCAAAATTTTAATTGACGCAGGAGTGGGATTCCACTACTACTAAGAACATTTACAAGCAACGAATATTTGTGTCGAAACTTTTTGCACTAATTTTGTCATATCATCAATTTACTCTCCTCCTAGATTCGTAATCAATACGAGGATTTTTACAAATCTCTGGGCCCTTGTTTTGTAGCAGCTGGCGACTATAATGCTAAACACACGTTCTGGGGTTCGCGTCTTATTACACCCAGAGGTCGAGCGTTGTTCAATACAATTTCCAAAATGGGCTTGGATGTCATTTCGAGTGGGGAGCCCACTTATTGTCCTACTGACATACATAAAATTCCGGATGTTATAGATTTTGACGTTATGAAAAATATCTCTAGGGATTTAATTCAAATTGAAGCTTCTCTAGATCTCTCGTCCGATCACTCTCCCACGATCGTTACAATTTGTAGCCCATTAAGAAGTGATTTACCTCACTCATATGCGAATTTGATAAATCGTGTTAATTGGCTGCGATTTAAAAAATATCTTAGTAGTCATTGCACGGAAAATATTACGCTTAGACCACATTATGGTATTGAAATTAACATTGCCAACCTTAATGAAAATATTAAACAGGCTGCTGAACATGCCACTGCCGCCCATCCGCAGACTAGGTTAAATAGAATTTATTCTACGGATATTGAACGTCTCGTAAGTGAAAAAAGAAGAGCTAAAAGAGAATGGCAACAGCACAGATCTCCCCAACTTAAAATCAGATTTAAGGAGTGTACTAAACGACTCCAAAGTTGCTTGCATTTGAAAAAACTGCATCTCTTAAAAATTATTTGGAAGGTCTTGATGTCACACCAGCATCTAATTACTCTTTGTGGCGCGCTGCTAGAAAGCTTAAAAAACCAGTTGAGTTTAAACCACCTCTGCGCACATCTACAGGAGGTTGGGCAAGAAGCGATACTGAAAAAGGTAAAATATTTGGTGAGCATTTAAAATCCGTATTTACCCCAAACACATGTTCTGATGCTGTTGATTTGCCAAATGTAGTTGCGCTACCCCCTCGACCAATAAAATTTAAGACGCGTGATGTACAAAAACTAATTGCTGAACTCAACCCGAAAAAAGCTCCGGGTATTGTTGAAATTAGTAACCAGATGCTGATAATGTTGCCTCGTATACCTATTAGAATCCTGTTATTCATTTTTAATGCCATTTTACGACTGGAGTATTATCCAAACAGCTGGAAGCTTGCCAAGGTTAAAATGATCATAAAGCCGGGAAAAGATCTTACCAAAGCTCAGTCATATAGGCCAATAAGTTTACTGTCAACGATGTCAAAGCTTTTCGAAAACCTGTTTATGACAAAATTGTCCCCATTTCTAGTTAGTAGTGGGTGCATACCGTACCATCAATTTGGTTTTAGAATTCAGCATAGCACCATTGAACAAACTCATAGATTGGTTCAATTTATAAGAAAAACTTTTGAAGAAAAAAAGTATTGCTCTGCGCTGTCATTGACGTTTCTCAGGCATTTGGTAAAGTGTGGCATGAAGGCCTAATTTTAAAATTAAAGACTTACCTACCAATAAACATTCTAAATCTGCCCGAAAGTTCATTGTTGTGGAAGGAGACTTTATGAGTACGCCTGAAATAATCTCATCCGGTGTGCCACAGGGGAGTATACTGGGGCCAGTTTTATATTTGAGTTATACTTGTGATATGCCATTGACCAGTAACATTCACACATCTACATTTGCCGATGATACAGCCTGAATTAGTATGCACGAAAACTCTCACGAGGCTTCCCGATATGTTCAGCAACATATTACTCAGCTAGAACTATGGTTAAACATGTGGAGAATAAAGGTAAACGAACAGAAGTGTACTCAGGTAACATTTACCTTAAGACAGGACACTTGTTCCCCCATTACTATCCATAATCAAATTGTTCCTCAAAACTTACATGTGAAATAGCTTGGTATACATCTTGATCGCAGGCTCACATGGAAATACCACATTGACTCTAAGCTAACGCAAATGAAACTTAAACTAACTCAGATACATTGGCTGGTTGGTAGAAATTCAACCCGCACCCTAGATTGTAAACTTTTAATATACAAGTCGCTCTTAAAACCTATATAGTGCTACGGAATTCAGCTTTAGGGTACTGCTTCAGCTTCTAATGTCGAGCGAATCCAACGAAGGCAAAACAAAATTTTACGGTTAATAACATCGGCTCCATGGTATATAAAAAATTCAAATATACATCGTGATTTAAATATGCCACTAGTGACTGAAGAAATTGCAAAATACGCAGGCAAATATTTAACAAAAGTCGAGTCACATCCTAGTCCGCTTGCCCGTAATATTTTGAACTTTACTGGCCACATCCGCCTAAAAAAGAGGGACACGAGGGCTCTTATTCACAGCACTCCAGATGGGACTTCTTGACAATACTTTTATTTTTTTATATATTTTCGTTTTGATTATCACTACCTATGTATTATATATAACTATTACTAAGCTTATGTCCGACACTGGTCGGGCCTAATTATATTTTTAGATTTAAGATTTGAATACTTATTGTTAGTTCTTATATGAAGATACAATAAATAAAAATCATGTATTAAAAAAAAAAAAAAGATCTGTTGATTAATTAGCGGTATTTTAATTTCAAAAATCACTTCTTCCCTTGTTACGACACCTTTAGCATTCATCAGTTTATATAGATCCATCAAATTATCTTCTGTTATTGGAAGTGTGTAAGTTGCTGGAAGGTGAATCTTGATTGTAGCCATTTCCTTTTTTAATTGCTGAGGAGATAACAAAAGAGGGCTAATTTTTCCATTGTGAACGTCGGCAAGTACATTTGTGATTGCAGTCTCAATTTTTTGTAGGTTTATTGCTATTAATGTTAAATGTGTTGAAAGGAACCCAATGATTTGGAAGTTACTGGCTTGTGAAGCTTCCTTAAACAATTCATTTTTGGTTTCATCAACCATTTTTAGAAGCTCGGTAATCTTCTGGTGCGAGTTTATTTCATCTTTTTTGATCACATTTATGGTTGAATCAATTATTGATGTTTGATTTCTTAACAATTTTACAATGTAGTCCTGCTCTATTTTGGCTGTGTTAATATTCCTTGATATTTCTTCTGCATACTCGGAATCAAGAACACCAAACAGTGACCGGGCAATATTGCCGACTATATTAAATGGCGACGCATTTGTACGTCCGTGGCCGATTAAATCATCTTGATACAATTCATTTTTGATTTGCCTTAAGTTATTCACCAAAATCTTACACATTGGGTATCCTTGTATCGCACGACACAGTTGCTGCAAAGTCTCCAAGCCCACTGACAATGAATTAAGTTCATAAGGTAAGGTCATAATATACCATTAATTTCTATTCTGCTGTATTCAGTTTTTCGGTACCTATTCCCTCAAAATACAACCCTGGATCATCCTGTAACTGCCTTATTACTAAGTTGTTGCATAGGGCGATAGGAAGGAGAAGAAGGGATATGAGCATAGTGAGTGCTAAGGAATTTATTGTGGGCTTAAACCTCTTTAATGGAATGACATCTTTTTCCTAGTTATTTGCTAACAGTCGTTGCAACATTCTTTCACTTTCCTTTTCTTGACACAGTGGAGCCAATCTGTGAATGGGTAGTTTGAAGATTCCTGTTGCTGTTTTTACTTCGGCTCTCACCGCGCCGTCATCTCCAGCATAAACACTGACAATCCTTCCTAGTGGCCATTTCATTGTAGGTAGATTGTCTTCTTTGATTATGACCATATCCGCTGGTTTGGGATTGTTGGTCTTAGTTTTCCATTTGTAACGTTGTTGAAGCTCGTTTAAGTATTCGGTAGACCACCTTTTCCAAAAATTGTGTTTTAATTCTGAAACTAACTTCCAGTGAGACACGCCTGAAATCTTCAGATTTTGTGTTCTGCCATCTACTTAAGCAGTAAGTGCTTCGCCAATCAGAAAATGGCCAGGACTTAAGGCTTCGAGATTGTCCGGATCATTTGAGAGCGGTGTTAGCGGACGGGAATTCAATATTGCTTCTACTTCTACGATTATCGTTTCCAACTCTTCGTGGGTTAAGGATTCGGTTGACACACTGCGTACCAAAAGGTGCTTTGCTGCCTCTTGTGCCTTATCACCATGTATTGCTTCAGATATTTCCGATAAAGTGTTCTTTGCTCCTACAAAATTTGTTGCGTTGTCACAGTAGATGTTTTGACAATGACCACGACGAGCTATAAATATTTTAAGGGCACCAATAAATGATTATGTTGATAGGTCAGACACCAGTTCTAAGTGAACTGCCTTTGTGGCAAAGCAGCAAAATACCGCTATATAAGCTTTCGTTGGCCGTTTGCCCCTCACTTTGTAGTGTATCCAGAATAGTCCACACCCGAATTGATAAATGGTCGAGCAGGTGTGATTCTAGGTTGGGGCAGATTGCCCATTATTTGTTGATGAAGAAGTGGCCGTGCTCTAGCACATCTTACACATTTTTGAATGACGGCTCGAGCTGTTATTTTCCCTTTTGTTGGCCAAAATCTTTGTCTTATTGTATTCAGCATTGCAGTTGGTCCACAATGCTTATTGTCTTCATGTATCATAATAAACAAGAGTCTTGCCAAAGGATCGTTGTATGGTAGTATTATTGCATGATTCATATCTGGATGTAAGTTGGAGTGCTTTAGCCGCCGTCCTACTCGAAGTATGCCTTCTTTATCCAAAAATGGCGTTAAACTGTTAGGTGGGCTATTTTTGTTAATCATCTCGGCCTTTTGTAGTTGTTTTATATCTGTTGCGAATTCTCAAGACTGTATTGCCTTAACAATTATGTGAAGGGAATCGTCTAACTCTTTTGGCGTAATTGATGAGTGTGTTGGTCGACCTGCAATAGGCATTCTAGTGTTTTTTATGAATCTGAGGACATATGCTAGAATTCTTTGTAAGGTTCTAAATGAATTTTTATGGTTGATTCTATAAATGAAGTCAGTGCTTGATGTTGTTGTGGCTGCTATAATTGTCTTTTTCATTTCGATGTCGTCTGTATTGGGTATTTGATGTGGAAATTTTGATGGTCATATTACCTCCTTGCCATGAAGGAACGTTGGTCCTTGAAACCACAATCCATTGTTAGTTAGATTGGCTGGTTGCACTCCTCGCGATAAAATGTCAGCAGGATTATCTTTTGATTTTACATGCGTCACTGATCTGCTATTGTTAATGACTGAATGGTTGAAATTCTATTAGCCACAAATGTTTTATAAGAAGACGATTGCGCGTTAATCCATGATAAAATAATTTCGGAATCAGTCCATAGAAAAACAGATTGGTTTTGTATGGAAAGATCTATGTTTACTCGATGAGCAAATTGGGCTGCTATGACCGCAGTACATAGCTCTAACCGAGGTAATGTTTGTTGTTTCACAGGGGCTACTCTTGATTTTGCACATAGCAGTCGAACAATTATTGTTCCATCTTCCATGTATACAACTGCACCATAGGCCTTTTCAGATGCATCTGCGAATATATGAAGTTGTGTTTTAACTGGAATGCCGCCATAGAATATATGTCTCGCAATTTTTAAATCATCTATCGTTTACAAATCATTTCGGAATCTTTCCCAAGTCATACGAAGATTATGAGGTAATGGGTCATCCCAATCTAACGAATGCTGCCACAATTGTTGGATAAAGATTTTTGCCTTGACAACAACAGGAGCAAGAAGACCAAGAGGATCAAATAATTTTGCAAGCTCTGATGTAACTGTTCGTTTTGAGACTACTTGGAGCTCATTAAGTTTTACTTTGACGTGAAACTGATCATCTTGGGGCAACCAATGTAAACCCAAAGTTTTTATTGTTTTATTACTGTTGCCATCAAGATCTAAATCAAGTACTCTGTCACTGTGGGGTATATCTTTCAGAAGCCTTTCATTATTTGAAAACCATCTTTTCAGGATGAAACCATGTTCTTGCAGTATCATTTGTAGTTGCCATTGAGTCTCAATCGCCTAATTTAGACTATCTGAACCACCGAGACCATCATCCACATAAAAGTTGTCTCTTAGCATCGGAGAGCCGAGTGGGTATCGTGCTGTATTTTCTTATGCAATACGTTGTAAGCACTTTGTGGCCAAGTATGGAGCTGCTCTAGTACCGTAGGTAACGGTGTTCAACCTGTAATAATTAATTGGTGACGAAGGATTCGCTCTCCAAATGATCAACTGATATTGATGGTCGGCTGGGTTGATTAATATTTGACGATACATTTTCTCGATGTCAGTTGTAAATACGAATTTAGGCATGTGAAATCTAAGTAGAATAGAAAATAAATTACTTTGTACAGTAGGGCCAGTATACATTAAGTCATTTAACGAGTATTCTGTTGACGTTTTAGCGGAAGCGTCGAACACTACTCTAAGTTTTTTTGATGTACTCTCGGGCTTTAGCACGCAATGATGTGCAATAAAATATCTTGGATTAGGTATATTGTGTATATTAACCTTTTCCATGTGGCCCAATTGCTCATATTCTCTCATAAAATTGATGTACTCACGTCTCATATCTTCGTTCTTAAGGAGTCGATTTTCCAAACTAATAAATCTATTGTACGCCAATTGGTGTGTGTGGCCTAGTGCAGTTGGATTCTCTTTAAATGGTAAGCTGACGATGATGCGCCCATTAGAATTATTTCAACATGTAGATTAAAATGACTTTAACACAGATTTTCTGCCGGAGACAATATTTTCGCGTTTGTTTCTACTTCATCGAGTTTCCATAGTTGTTCTATTGATTCTTCTAATGACATTTCTTTACCAAACACTGCGCACGTCAATGGCGAGGATGAGCAAGATGTAGTGTGCTCTTTGATTGATCCACCTACAACCCACCCAAGTGACGTATTTTGAAGTATTGGAAGACTGTCGCTTAACCTTATCGTGCCAGGCTGCATCAGGCTGAAGTAGAACTCGACGCCAATAAGAATATCAACTTCTCTGGCATGTTAAACTTGGGGTCCGCCAGATGAATGCCCTTTGGAATTTACCAATTTAAACATCGATAATATGACTCGGTTGCGCCGGGATGATGCTGGGTAACACGAAGCATTCCAAGTTTGTTGAAACGTTATGATTTCTGGATAACATTTGCACATTAATGCGTTGATGTGATCTTTTCTGGATTCTTCCTACTCCATCAATACATAATGGGGATTCTGTAGTTGAAAGGGATAATTTTTTGATAAGCCGTTCACTCACAATGTTGACTTGTGATCCTGAGTCTAGTATGACTCTAAATTCACTTGAATTGCCATTTGCAGCCTTGATAATGACTCTTGCAGTAGCTAAGATGACGTCGCTCTGGTTCCTAGATTCAGATGCAGTCGAGGGTGATGAGACTGCAACTGTGTTGCTTGTAGTCTCATGTTGTTTTTGGTTAGTCAACTGAAGAGGTGAATTTGAGATACCTGTATGCTGTGATTTTGGTGCCAAGTGTAATAACGTGTTGTGTTTATTATTACATTTCTTGCAATTACCATGAGGACATGCCTTTGCTTAATGATTGGCCTTGAAACAGTTCACACATAATCCCTGTTGTTGTGTCCATTTTAGTCGGTCATATTCTGTCATTGCAATGCATTGTTTACAATGGTGAATGCGATGATTACTGTTGTTGCACAGCTTAAATTTGATGTTACCTTCTCCTGATGCTATAGCAGTTATAGCCTTGCTTGTATTTAAATGATTTGTTGATTTTTCTTTGTGCCCAATCGATTCCAATGATTCGAATTGCCTCTCTAGAAACGACAATTATTCACTAATTGTGGGCACTTCTTTTGGTTTTTGTAGTGATTGCATAAATCGAATGTAAATGGTGTATTCGAGTTTTTTCAGTAATAATGGCATGAGTATGGCATCCCATGGCGATGTATCGATGTTAAAATTGTTCAATGCCAGCAAACATTCTTTTGTGGTATCATGAAGAGCCTTTATTGATGCAGGAGATAATGTTCCCTTGTGCTGATTCAGAATTTTTTTCAATCAATGTAGCTACCAGTACTCTTTTGTTGTTGTACCGTTCATAAAGTAGCGATCATGATGTGGTGTAGTTTTCTTCTGATAAAGCTTGGTGACTTCTGAGTTTGCCAGCCTCCCCTGACAAATTGGTTTTGAGGTACAACATTTTCTGTACGCTTAGAAGCGGTTGCTTGTGCACCATTTCTTGAAATAGTTTATAAAATTGGATCCACTTCAAATAGTCTCCATTGAAGTGAGGAATAACAATTTTTGGAAGCGGTAGTGAATTTTGTGATTCTTCTCGTAATTGTGTTGAACACGCTACGCTCTCCTTTTGTTTATTTGTATTTACTGCGAGTTGTATTAACGTATGTTCCACTAAGTCTTCAAAATTATTGTATTCATTCTGATTTAATCCTAATGTTGAAGGATCTTCGGTCTGTTGCCATAAGTCATCATACAAGGTTTGGACTTGATTCCATAGATTTCTTATTGTGTCTGCCTTGATTGTATAAAACTCTTGCGGTTGATCTTCCTCTAATGATGTCAACGTTTTTAATAGCCGACTTAGGGCAGCCATAGGGGCTATCACTCGTCTTGCTAGTCATTGAACTTGTGTATTCTGGTTATTCAATGAAGTTTCTGAAGTTCTTACTGCTGGCAATGGCTTTGTGCCCCAGTTAATTTCTTGATTTGAAAGTCGATATTTTCATAGCAGTGCTATACCTTTCTCTAAGGGACCCGTGCGAATTTCTCACAATATACAAATCATCGTCAGGAAGTGTTTGATCTCTACGAATGACATTCTCTGTTCTCTCCTGTGGGGCTTTCTTGATATTAGCAATAATCCTGTATATGTCATTTGCCCTTTCCTCCTGCTGGATCATAAGAACTTGTAGACTCGCCATCTTCGCCTTGTTGTGGGGCCAGAGGATGACTTGGTTTAACCTTTGATGTAGTTGAGAATCTAAGCAATACATACTGCTTAGTGATGTCCTAGTGTTAATATGTAGTTATTGATTGATTTTTGATCCTGTTATAGATCACGTCAAGGTCACCAAAATATTTGTGAATGGGCTAGTGTTGATTAGCTCAAACACATAAATTTGAACTAGCACTAACTTCCCAAATAGTTTTTCCTTACAAGCACTTGTAACTTGAAGGAAGCCGATCAGTAATAAAACACTCTTGTTATGCTTATTGAAAGCGACTTAAAATATGTTTATTTTTACTTTCTTTTATATAAAATTAAGAATTAATAAAAGTGCTCAGCCTATAGATAATAACATATGCAATATTAATATTGTTTGAATAAACACAATAAAATGACCTAATTTATAAATGAGGTAAATACCCCTTGTATTTAAAACAATTAATTAATAAGCAAATTTCCTTAGCAATGGTTAATGAACTTTATGATGTGTAAGCAATTGATTAAATGTTAAATAAAATTTATAATTCTGTATGATTGTATGTTTGTTAACAACAGCAAAATATCGTTGTGTATGTATGTATGTATGATTGTAAGCTATGTTGTCTTTTTTTATTTTATTTATAAAAGTAAATGTATATATGTATGTTCTTTGACACAAGCATTATATTATTGACAACATTTGTGAAGAACATTTACAAGCAACGAATATTTGTCAGATCATCAATTTACTGCCCTTCAAGATTCACAATTACTGAGGATCAATACGAGGATTTCTACAAATCTCTCGGCCCTTGTTTCGTAGCAGCTGACGACTAATGCTAAACATACGTTCTGGGGTTCGCGTCTTATTACACCCAGAGGTCGAGCGTTGTTCAATACAATTTCCAAAATGGGCTTGGACGTCATTTCGAGTGGGGAGCCCACTTATTGGCCTACTGACATACATAAAATTCCGGATGTTATAGATTTTGGCGTCATGAAAAATATTTCTAGGGAATTAACTCACATTGAAGCTTCCCTAGATATATCGTCCGATCACTTTACCACGATCGTTACGGTATGTAGCTCACTGAGAAATGTTCTACCTCCCTCACATGTGAAGATGGTCAGTCGTGTTAATTGGCTGCGATTCAAAAAATAGCTCAGTAGTCATTGCACGAAAAAATTACGTTAAGAGCACCCGATGATATTGAAGCTAACATTGCTAAATCTTAACGAAAATATTAAACAGGCTGCTGAACATGCCACTACCTCCCATCCGCAGACTGGGTTTAATGTAATATATTCTACGGCTATTGAGCATCTCGTATGTGAAAAAAGAAGAGCTAGAAGGGAATGGCAACAGCACAGATCACCCCAAAATAAAATAAAATTTAAAGAGTGGACTTAAGGACTCCAAGCTGCTTGCATATGAAAAAACTATTTGCAAAATCTCGATGTCACACCAGCATCTAATTACTCCTTGTGGCGAGCTGCGAAGAGGATTAAAACACTCGTTGAGTTTAAACCACCTCTGCGCACTTTTACCGGTGGTTGGGCAAGGAGTGATACTGAAAAAGGTAACTTGTTTGCAAAGCACTTAAAATCCGTACTTTCCCCAAACACATGTACACATGTACTGGTGTTGTTGATTTTCCAAATGTAGTTGCGCTACTCTCGCGACAATTTAAGACGCGTGATGTACTAAAACGAATTGCAGAACTCAACCCGAAGAAAGCTCCAGGGGGGTTACTCTGTATTACGATGCGTAAGAAAATTTGAGCGAAAGTGAACAAGTGATACTCTTTAATGCGATTGTACGTTTGACTTTCGCATCTATTATTATTCTCTTTCGCAAGTCTGGTAGCACCGCACTCTGTAATACGTTAGCGCATGTCAAAAATATTTTATACTCACAAATACTTGCGACAACAAAAAGCAAACGCAAAGGAAGAAAAACATGTAAGTACATACTTAAAATTATTTATTTTTGAATAATTAATTTGTTATTTTTAGGGAGAAATCAAAGAAACTGTTGACAAAGCACCGGCAATTTGAAATTCTAGTTGAATTCATGGTGCAACATAGTGATTTAGCGAAGGGGCATTTGCAAACAGCAAAAGCAAAACAAACCACAAATAACTTGTGGACGAAATTGTCCGATGATCTCAACGCTAATGGACCACCTGTAAGGGATATAGCAGGTTGGAAAAAGGTAAGGGCAATGGTGTTATTTATATACATACATATGATTAATATTAAGCTAACAATGTATACATACTTATGTATGTGCAAACATATTTATGTATGTACATAGGTTTGGTCCGATTTAAAGAACCACACCAAGCAAAAGATGCGTAGAAATAAATTGAGCATTAGTGGTACGGGTGGTGGTCCATCACAATTTTGCCCACTTTCTTCCATTGAGGAAGAAATTAGTAATCTACTTCATATGGAAGAAGCTGTAAGCGGCCTACCAATGACGTCTTGCTTTGGTACAAGCGGTTGTAACACTAGCCATGTAACGTTAGTGAGCAGTGATTGTTCGGAGGAAGTTATGAATTCGCCGCAAAACAAAAAACTTGATGAAGACTTTCTCACCGCTAAACGAAAGAGACTATCAGCCATAAATGACCGGGAGAATCTTCTTAAAACGCAGGTAGAAAATCAAGCATTATATCAAAATGATTCAGTAATAGTACTCAAAGAGATACGGAACGATATAAAAGACTTAGCGAGGTATGCTCGGAAAAAGATTGCACTTTGCAAGGAAAAATTTAAATTCAAAAAAGAGCGCAATATTCAAAATCAAAAAATCAAACTACAAAAATTAGAGTTAAAGAGAAAAATTTTCGAATTGGAGACTGAAAAAGGAATAAGGATGTGATAACGTATATAAATATTTATGCTTATATGAATTTTTTATTATAAGATCTTTTGTTGTGCACATGAAGTGCCTTGTTTTGTTTTTTAATTTTTAACATTATTATTTACTTACACGTACATATCTATACGGAAAAAAATATGTACATACTTATGTAAAAATTTTTTATGCCAAACAAGTGCCATTTTTATTTTTAAAATAATATTTAATATAAAAGTAAATAAAATCGAATTTTATGATCTGAAACTCAAATTGTTCTTAATTTCATTGCGTATTTGTGTCGCAATATGCAAATGATCATTACTGAGCTCATTGTCATGAACTGCAAACTCAATTTCGCCAGAGACGTCCCTTTCAGGTTCCTCGAATAGTGGTGCGTTGAAGTCTAAACAAATATTATGAAGAGCACAGCACACATTCATTATTTGAACGACTCTTTCTGGTGAGTAATGCAATTCCCTAGCTGCTAATACACACCGAAATCTACTCTTTAAAACACCAAAAACTCTTTCAATTATGGATCGCCCTTTGCTAAATTTTTCATTAAAGTATGATTCGGCAGAGTTTTCTCTGGCGTTTCTATATGGGGTTAGCAGCCAGGGTTCCAAAGGATAACCTGAATCACCTTTGAGAAAATCCAATAAATATTTTTCTATCAAATATTTGAAATAATTTACCAATAATCCAAAAGCCATTTTCTCCTCTTTCAAAACGTTCTTTAAGCTTTTGTTTTGCGCTAGAAAGGCTCCACACATGTGAATCATGACATGCGCCACCGTATCGGCTATCAACAAATCTTATGAACATTTGGTGATCACATATCTGAAAAAGTACAACCAAAATTAAATTAAAGAAACAAAATATGTATATAAAAATAGTCTCGTACAACCATAGCATTCATACTGTGTTTCAATTTTCGGTTAAAGTATAAATGTTCACTTCTAACCGGTCTAACCATTTGGATATGAGTGCCATACACTGCACCAATCACGCCAGGAATGCCACATGTGTGGTAAAAGGCTCTTTTTGCATCTTGCTCTTTTTCCGCGGGCATATCAAAACTTATATGCTTTTCACACAGTATTTTCTCAATCGCCGTTAAGACTTCTATTAAGCAACGAGACATTGATTGTTGAGATAATCCTAAAAAATGGTCTTGCCCAATTTGATGTTGGTATCCGCCTTGTTCCAGTAATTTTAATGCAGCGCCTAATTTTATCATATTTGGAATCGATGTCGATCGCCTTGTAACTTTCAGCTCATGTTGTATACTATTTAAAACATAAACGAACGCGTCTTTATTAAGACGAAAATTTTGTACAAAACTAAAAAAAAACAAATTCTTTGCAACATTTTCCACATTAAATTATTTGATTCTTACATGCGGTCACTTAATGAGAGTATATCGCACCTACTTCTTAAGATTCTTCTTGTAATTCGTGCAACAGGTTCGTTTTCATCTGCCATCCATATCGCTACGGAATCCATTACAGTTTTATTTAGCACTAATTTCTTTTTTTCACACAATTTTGTTTATAATATTTATAAATAACTCACAAAAGCTTTAAGTTTGTTTTGCAATGTAATTTATTTTTCTTATTTTGACAGTTCATAATATGAGTGTTATTCAGTGTTGCATACATTAAAACAAAAATCGCAAAAGTGTTTGCGAAAGAGTTACAGAGTACCAAATTATACTATTAACGCATTTACCTTTCGCATCGAATTTGCTTTCGCATCGCAATACAGAGTAACCCCCCAGGTATTGATGGAATTAGTAACCAGATGCTGATTAAGTTGCCTCGTATTGCAACTAGAATCCTGTTATTAATTTTTAATGCCATTTTAAGACTGGAGTATTATCCAAATAGCTGGAAGCTTGCCAAGGTTAAAATGATTCCAAAGCCGGGCAAAGATCTTACCAAGGCTGCATCATACAGGCCAGTAAGTCTGCTCTCAACAATGTCCAAACTTTTCGAAAAACTGCTCATGTCAAAATTGTCCCCAATTCAAATTGGTAGTGGGTGCATCCCAGACCATCAATTTGGTTTTCGAAGCCAGCATAGCACCATGGAACTAACGCAAAGATTGGTTAAATTTATAAGAAGAACATTTTAAGAAAAACTGTACTGTTCTGCAATGTTTATTGAAGTTTCGCAGGCATTTGATAAAGTGTGGCATTAAGGCCTTATTTTAAAATTGAAATCATATCTACAAATAAATTTTGTGAATTTATTAGAAAGCTACATTACTACCCGGAAGTTCACGGTTGTAGAAAGAGAATTCATGAGTGTGCCCGAATTTATATCATCCGGTGTTCTACAGCGGAGCATACTGTGACAAGTTTAGTATTTGATGATACAGCCTGCCAACGACGCTTCCCGATATCTACACGATCATATAACACAACTAGAACTTATGGAGAATTAAAGTAAACGAGCAAAAGGTAACTTTTACCCTGCGAAGAGATACTTGTTCTCCAATTTGAATCAACAATCAAGTTGTTCCTCAACATTCACACGTAAAATACCTTGGTATACACCTTGATCGACGACTTACATGGTAACTCCATATAGACTCAAAGCTAACACAAATAAAACTTAAATTAACTCAGATAAATTGGCTGATTGGTAGAAATTCAGCACTCAGCCTAGACTGCAAACTTTTACTATACAAGTCGCTTTTGAAACCAATATGTACTACGGAATTCAGTTATGGGGCACTGCTTCAGCTGCTAATGTCGAGAGAATTCAACGTAGGCAAAAGAAAATTTTACGTTTGATAACATGGGCTGCATGGTACATTAAAAATTCCAGTTTACATCGTGATTTAAATATGCCACTAGTGACTGAAGAAAGTGCAAAAAACGCTTTTTTTTTCATATATATATTTATTTATTGTATCTTCAAAAATGAACTAACAATAAGTAATCAAATCTTAAAGCTAAATATAATTATTAGGCCCGACCAGTATCGGACATAAACTTAGTGATAGTTATAAATCATACATAAGTAGTGATAATCAAAAAGGAAAAAAAAAGAAGTATTAAGCAGTCCCATCTGGAGTGTTGAGTATAAGAGCCCTTGTGTCCCTCTTTTTTAAGCGGATGTGTCCAGTAAAGCTCAAAATATTACGGGCAAGCGGATTAGGATGTGACTCGAGTTTTGTTAAATATTTGCCTGCGTATTTTTCAATTTCTTCACTCACTAGTGGCATATTTAAATCACGATGAATATTTGAATTTTTAATGTACCATGGAGCAAATGTTATCAAACGTAAAATTTTGTTTTGCCTTCGTTGGATTTTCTCAATATTTGAAGCTGAAGCAGTGGCCCATAGCTGAATTCCATAGCACCATATTGGCTTCAAAAGCGACTTGTATATCAAAAGTTTGCAGTCTAGGCTGAGTGTTGAATTTCTGCCAATTAACCAATATATTTGAGTTAATTTAAGTTTCATTTGGGTTAACTTAGAGTCAATATGATATTTCCTTGTAAGCCTTCGATCAAGGTGTATTCCAAGGTATTTCACTTGAGAATGTTGAGGAATATTTTGATTGCTGATTCGAATGGGGGAACAGGTATCTTTTCTTAGGGTAAACGTTATATGAACACACTTTTGTTCATTTACTTTTATTCTCCATAAATTCAACCATATTTCAAGCTGGGTAATGTGTGCTTGGAGATTGCGGGATGCCTCATCAGGGTTTTTGTGAATACTCAAACATGCTGTATCATCGGCAAATGTAGAAGTGTGGATGTTATTGCTCACAGGCATATCATAAGTATATATTAGATACAAGACTGGCCCCAGAATACTACCCTGTGGCACACCAGAAGATATAGACTCGGGTACACTCATGAAGTCTCCTTCCTTTGTATGTTTATTGGTAGGTATGTCTTCAATTTTAAAACTAGGCCTTCGTGCCAACTTTATCAAATGCCTGAGAAACATCAATAAAAAGGGCAGAACAATACTTTTTTTCTTCAAATGTCCTCCTTACAACTTGAACCAATCTATGTGTTTGCTCAATAGTGCTATGCTAACTTCTAAAGCCAAATTGATGGTCCGGGATGCACCCACTATCAGCTAAAATTGTGGACAATTTAGTCATGCGCAGCTTTTCGAAAAGCTTTGAAATTGTTGAAAGTAAGCTTATAGGCCTATATGACTCAGCCTTGGTAAGATCTTTGCCTGGCTTTGGAATCATTTTAATCTTGGCAAGTTTCCAGCTATTGGAAAATACTCCAGTCTTAAAATGGCATTAAAAATTAATAACAGGATTCTAGTTGCAATACGAGGCAACTTAATCAGCATCTGGTTACTAATTCCATCAATACCTGGAGCTTTCTTCGGGTTGAGTTCTGCAATTCGTTTTAGTACATCACGCGTCTTAAATTGTCGCGAGGGTAGCGCAACTACATTTGGCAAATCAACAACACCAGTACATGTGTACATGTGTTTGGGGAAAGTACGGATTTTAAGTGCTTTGCAAACAAGTTACCTTTTTCAGTATCACTCCTTGCCCAACCACCGGTAAAAGTGCGCAGAGGTGGTTTAAACTCAACGGGTGTTTTAACCCTCTTCGCAGCTCGCCACAAGGAGTAATTAGATGCTGGTGTGACATCGAGATTTTGCAAATAGTTCTTAAGAGATGCTGTTTTTTCATATGCAAGCAGTTTGGAGTCCTTAAGTCCACTCTTTAAATTTAATTTTATTTTGGGGTGATCTGTGCTGTTGTCATTCCCTTCTAGCTCTTCTTTTGTCACATACGAGATAGATATTACATTAAACCCAGTCTGCGGATGGGAGGTAGTGGCATGTTCAGCAGCCTGTTTAATATTTTCGTTAAGATTTAGCAATGTTAGCTTCAATATCATTGGGTGCTCTTAACGTAATTTTTTCGTGCAATGACTACTGAGCTATTTTTGGAATCGCAGCCAATTAACACGACTGACCATCTTCACATGTGAGGGAGGTAGAGCATTTCTCAGTGAGCTACATACCGTAACGATCGTGGTAAAGTGATCGGACGATAGATCTAGGGAAGCTTCAACGTGAGTTAATTCCCTAGAAATATTTTTTATGACGCCAAAATCTATAACATCCGGAGTTTTATGTATGTCAGTAGGCCAATAAGTGGGCTCCCCACTCGAAATGACGTCCAAGCCCATTTTGGAAATTGTATTGAACAACGCTCGACCTCTGGGTGTAATAAGACGCGAACCCCAGAACGTATGTTTAGCATTAGTCGTCAGCTGCTACGAAACAAGGACCGAGAGATTTGTAGAAATCCTCGTATTGATCCTCAGTAATTGTGAATCTTGAAGGGCAGTAAATTGATGATCTGACAAATATTCGTTGCTTGTAAATGTTCTTCACAAATGTTGTCAATAATATAATGCTTGTGTCAAAGAACATACATATATACATTTACTTTTATAAATAAAATAAAAAAAGACAACATAGCTTACAATCATACATACATACATACACAACGATATTTTGCTGTTGTTAACAAACATACAATCATACAGAATTATAAATTTTATTTAACATTTAATCAATTGCTTACACATCATAAAGTTCATTAACCATTGCTAAGGAAATTTGCTTATTAATTAATTGTTTTAAATACAAGGGGTATTTACCTCATTTATAAATTAGGTCATTTTATTGTGTTTATTCAAACAATATTAATATTGCATATGTTATTATCTATAGGCTGAGCACTTTTATTAATTCTTAATTTTATATAAAAGAAAGTAAAAATAAACATATTTTAAGTCGCTTTCAATAAGCATAACAAGAGTGTTTTATTACTGATCGGCTTCCTTCAAGTTACAAGTGCTTGTAAGGAAAAACTATTTGGGAAGTTAGTGCTAGTTCAAATTTATGTGTTTGAGCTAATCAACACTAGCCCATTCACAAATATTTTGGTGACCTTGACGTGATCTATAACAGGATCAAAAATCAATCAATAACTACATATTAACACTAGGACATCACTAAGCAGTATGTATTGCTTAGATTCTCAACTACATCAAAGGTTAAACCAAGTCATCCTCTGGCCCCACAACAAGGCGAAGATGGCGAGTCTACAAGTTCTTATGATCCAGCAGGAGGAAAGGGCAAATGACATATACAGGATTATTGCTAATATCAAGAAAGCCCCACAGGAGAGAACAGAGAATGTCATTCGTAGAGATCAAACACTTCCTGACGATGATTTGTATATTGTGAGAAATTCGCACGGGTCCCTTAGAGAAAGGTATAGCACTGCTATGAAAATATCGACTTTCAAATCAAGAAATTAACTGGGGCACAAAGCCATTGCCAGCAGTAAGAACTTCAGAAACTTCATTGAATAACCAGAATACACCAGTTCAATGACTAGTGTTTATACACGGTCACACTGTTTTCTTTTTGTTGTCTACTTTTGCTTTTTGGCTTCTTTGCTTCGAGCAAGAAACAAAAGAAATAAGTCTTTTTTAGCACACCAATTTGAAGTGACGTGTTTGGCAAACGTAAAATCGTTTTAAGTGATATTCTTTTTCTCCCAAGTATTTGGAGTTTTATTATTAAATATAATTAATTAATTAGATTTCTGATTCGTGTATTCTATTAAAAACAAGAAAAAAACGTATGTACAAATTAGAATAAAATCTTTATAAAAAGAAGTGAAGTGTTTTTAAGCCGTTTGGGCATAAATAAAATACGTGAACATATTTCGCTTTTGTTTCTTTTTTTTCATCAATTGGATATAAGTTGCCGTAAAGCAACTAAATCACGAATAAGTTTTGTCACTTCAAGTGAAATTGAAGTTGAAGGATTGCTGTTATCACTTCCCGTATTGCATCATCATTGACAGAATTTGTTGGAGAAATTGGTGGTCAAACTGAGTTAAAGCTAACTCGTCAAACTCAACAGGTACCAAAGCTCCGCTTATAACCTCCGCAACAACCACTAATCTTGGTCCAGATACAACCACCTCCCGGTAAGTCACCCCCCTTTTTCCTAATCCATATATTGTTAAATTATTAACCAACCCCCGTGTGCCCTGCACATTTTGGTCCTTCGAGCCGGATCCGGGTCATCTAAAACCCGGCACACCCCCCTTGGCTATCTAAAAAACCCCATTTGTTTCACAAAAACCCATTTTTTTACACAAAAATGGTATAATCTCCATTTGTGAGATATGCCATTTTTGCACTAAACCCCCGTTTATGATCTGATATAGGTACAGTTTCGACAGAAAACGTTAGTTTTTACAAAACTTTCATTTCGTCAAAAATTGGTGTCTTTTTACATTTTTTATAAAAAACCCTAACGGTCCACAAAAATAAACATACATACGTGCATTTATACTTAACAGGTAACAAATGCAATTTTTTCTTTATTGCATAAATCAAGAGAAAAAAGCAAAAGGAAAAAGTGTCGTTAAAAATTTACCTGTCAACCGCATACATATGTATGTATCCCCCCATACTTTGTTCCCCGCAACCAAAAGTTGAGACAAATAATTGCACAACTAAAAGGAGACTACAATAATCGACAAAAGAAGTTGTTGCTATTGTAATTTGGTTGGAATTTTGCCCTTGAAAAAACATCTCATGTTTTCTATTCTACTGTTTCTTCTGCAATAAATACATACATACATACATACATACATTGATACTCTTTACGTATTAAAGAAGTTGTGTGTTTTTTTTTCACTCTTGCTGCGAGTCAACGATCAACGAATAAATAAAAGCAGCAAAATCATTTCTATGTACATATGTATGTATTTACTTCTGACAAAATATATAGGTCAGTAAATCAAACGAAGCAGCTGATACATAAGAACTTTAGTAACTAATGGTTACGAGGGTAGCGAGAAAAGTACCAGGACAAAAATAAATTGTTATATATTTTATTTTAATAAATCTATGAAAACTTCAGATACTTGTATTAATGAATATAAATTTTTGCCGTAATTAACCCCCGGTGTACCCATATGTCAGATCATACATACTTTCGCTATATAAAATATTGAAACCAATAATTTGAAAACTTATTTAATTATTTCAAATTATTTCAACCCCCCATATACTGGTCGCTTATACGAGGCACCATTGAAAATTTTCGGAAATTTTCTCTCTCAACAATAATTTGCAAGTTTATTTAATAATTTCAAATTTATTAACCCCGCATATATTGGCCGCTTATACGAAGCACCATTGAAAATTTTCTGGAAATTTTCGGCCAGTCGTGAAACAACTAATTTAAAAATTGTTTAATTATTTAAATATTAACCCCCATATATTGGTCGCTTATACGAAGCACCATTGAAAATTTTTAGAAATTTTCTACATCAACAAATAATTTGAAAATTTATTTAATAATTTCAAATTCTATTAACCCCCATATATTGGTCGCTTATACGAAGCACCATTGAAAATTTTTTTAAATTTTCTACATCAACAAATAATTTGACAATTTACTTAATAATTTCAAATTTATTAACCCCCCACATATTGGTCGCTTATCCGAAGCACCACTGAAATATTTATTAAATTTTCTCCCATACATCTTGGCCGCTTATACGAAGCATCTGTGGAAATTTACAATTTTTACAACAATAACATAGGTCACTTATACTAAGCACCAGTGAACATCTAGCTTGCGGATTTTTTAAACCCGATACATTGATCGTTATACCGATACCGGTGACGATTTCTCAAACCCCCATAAAAACTTTATTAGTAACTCCTACCGTTTTTTCTCATTGGAATGACAACGTTAAAAAATTTAATACGCACTTCTGATCGCGTAATAGATTTTCAAACCTATTTTAAAGGCTTGAAAGAAGAGGGCCACACTCTTCATACCTTGGTGGCTCAAGAGCGACAGCTTGAGAAGCTATGGACTAGTTTCGAGACACTCTACGACACAGCGCTGGAGAAATATGAAACAATAAAGGAAGAAATCGAAATGGCAGCATTAAAAACCCGTTTTTATTCTACCTTTGAAGCATATACAGAGATCATCGCTACGATTCACAAATATACCGATAAGATTCGTACCCAGGCCGAAGCAGCTACCCCATCAGCGAAAATACAAGTCGATATGACGTCACATATTTCTTTACCCCCCTGCGATACTGAAGTATTCCATGGTGACTACAAATCTTGGCCTACATTCCGAGATATGTTCACTGCCTTGTACCGCAATAACAACCGTCTCTCACCCGTAGAGAAAATGTGCCACCTGATGAAGAAGACGCAAGGTGAAGCACGTGAACTTTTAAAAACTTGTCCCATGACCAACGAAGGTTTTGAGATGGCATGGCAGAACCTCATGCATCGTTATGAGAACAAGAGGGTCCTAGTCAATGCACAATTGAAATCACTTTTCAATATAAAACCAATGTCGCGGGAAACTAGTTCTGATTTAAGGCGTCTGCAGCGTACAATTAGCAATTGTATTACAAATCTTCGTTTGCTGCAAATTGAAACAGAGAATTGGGATTCAATATTCGTGTATATCTGCTCGACCTGCTTGCCTGAAGTTACCCTTAGTTTATGGGAACAATCTTTGCCCCAAACTACCGCTTTGCCCACTTGGACGCAGCTTGAGGTATTTCTAACATCTCGTTGTCACACTTTAGAGTCGGTTGCTGATATTCGATCAACTTTTGCGAGCTCGCATGGTTCAAGACCCGCACAGCCGGCTAATTTAAATAAATGTAATTCGTCTTCCAAGCAAAAGCTTCAAAGTTACCACACTAATATTTCCAAAGAAAAGAAAGGAAAATGTGCCCTTTGTCCACAATTTCACCCCCTTCGATTTTGTTCCGTTTTCTTAGCAATGTCAATCGAAGAACGCTATGCTACGGTTAAACACCAAAATCGATGTACCAATTGTCTGGGAACATCTCATGGCTCTCAAACATGCAAAAGCAAATATGCCTGTCACACGTGCAACGGAAAACATCATACGTTGCTTCATCGCACACCTACTGCACAACGATCTTCAAATACCCCCCAAGCCATTTCTCCCCCTTTTCAGGCCAACTTAAACACTACTCATCCTCCTTTAGATATGAGCCCCTCAACGTCAGCACAAGCCGCTGACAGAACGCTGCAATCGTTCTCAACACATCTACCATCAACGACACAATTTGTCATCCTAGGCACAGCTCTTGTTGACGTATATCAGGGCGAGTGCAAATATACAGTTCGCGCGCTAATTGATTCTGCATCTGAGGCAACTTTCATTTCACGAAAACTACAAAATTGTCTGGGCCTTAGCACGCGATCGTCCCAAGCTCAAATACATGGCTTATGTGATTCATTAACTGCTACCTCAGCGCAGACATGCCCTATTAAAATAGGCTCTCCTATCGATCCGTCGTTTAAACTGTTAGCAGAGGCATTAGTCATAAACAAGCTGACAGGTCAGCTTTCATATTACCCCCCATCATCGTCGGCATACAGTAATTTTTCACATTTACAGTTAGCCGATACTTACCGCAGCGGTGGGTCCGAAATTGACCTACTTCTCGGTGGAGATGTTTATCCAAAAATAATTCAAGATGGGCTGCACTGGGATAGACAACAGTCTTTGGTTGCGCAGAAAACTGCTTTCGGATGGATAATTACCGGCAAGGTAGCCGCCAATCCATGTAAAAAGACAATTTTATCATTTTATAACACCGTCGCGTTGGATAATCAACTTCGACGTTTCTGGGAGCTTGAAGATCTCCCGAAGAAAGCAAAATCATCACCAGAGGACACATATTGCGAGAATCGGTACACCTCGACTACCTTCCGCAATCAAGATGGCCGATACGTTGTATCACTTCCCTTTAATCAAGAACACCCCGAAAAATTAAATATTGGTCAATCCCGAAAAATCGCGTTATCCCAATTTCTACGAAATGAAGCGCGCTTGATCAAAAACCCCCAACTCAAAGCTGAATATGATCGAGTTATTACCGAATATTCTGCTCTTGGCCAAATGGCCAAGGTAACCCCCATAAGTGGTGACAGCGGCACATATTATTTGTCCCACCACGCTGTTATAAAACCCGATAGCACCACAACCAAATTACGTGTGGTGTTTAATGCATCAAATCCCTCAGCAAATGGCGTCAGCCTCAACGATTTGCTTCATACTGGCCCAATTCTGCAGGCAGACTTAATGATCTTAATATTAAGATGGAGATTTTTCCGCTACGTTTTTAACGCGGACATCGAAAAGATGTACCGCCAAATTTTAGTCCACCCCTCTCAAACCCCCTTACAGCGAATTTTACATCGAAATTCGCCAACTGAATTCATTCAAGACCACGAGTTAAAAACAGTCACCTTTGGCGTGAACTGTGCCCCCTACCTAGCAATCCGGACGTTGCTAGAACTCGCCAAGAAAAGCGAAACCGATCACCCTAACGTGGCCGAGATATTACGGAATTATATGTACGTCGATGACGTCCTTTCCGGAGCCCATACCATATCATCGGCGCTTAAATCACGCGATGAACTCATAAAAGTTCTTGCTACGGCAGGCTTTTCGCTTCGAAAATGGACGGCAAACAATGAAATGTTACTACAAGGACTACCGTCGACACACTTGCTGGATGAGGAGTTTCTGAAATTGTCAGACTCCAGTATAACCAAAACCTTAGGCCTCAGATGGAACGCTGGAGGCGATTATTTTTATTTTAAACTTAAAACTACACCCAGTCGCAATTTCACTACGAGGAGATGTGTGCTATCTGAAATAGCAAGATTATTCGACCCAGCAGGTTGGCTGTCACCCAAAAACATCGTAGCAAAAATCAATATGCAGCAAATATGGAAAGATGGTATCGACTGGGACGAAGATTTGAATCCCCCAACGATGCAAAAGTGGCATGAATTCCTTGATGACTACATAAACATTGAACAAATTAAAATCCGTTTCATTGATTTTGATCCCGCCTATAAAGTCGAAATACACGGCTTTTGTGACGCGTCGGAAAAAGCATATGCAGCAGCCATTTACCTTCGCTCTGAGTTCCAAGGACATGTCGCCAGTCATCTGCTAGCAGCTAAAACGAAAGTTGCGCTAGTGAAATTCGTTTCCAAAGGGTCTGATAACATCAACACCGAGCTTTCATCTAAAGAAATAGTTGTCGTCAAAAATCGTTTGATAATCGCCTGTCAAAAATCACATTTCAGCGACAAGTATTCACAATTATTGAAACAAAAACCGCTGTCCCGCAAAAGTTCGCTTCTAACGTTCCACCCATTTATAACTTTCCCCCTTTATTTCTTCCCCGTTATAGCAAATATGCATAATCGTCGCCGCAGTCACGACTCCCCCATTGAAGAGCACAAGCTCACCGTCCACCTAAAGGCTAAGGCTCCCGACTGGCGCTTATGTCGGAAAGATCATCCGTTGCGTAAATGCGCAAAATTTAAAAAAAATGCCCGTGTTGCAGACGATGTACATGAAAGGCCGCCAGCAAAACGCCTGGATCGTAGCGTCACTGACGCTTATCGCAATTTGTGCTTGGCTGATCCTGATTTTTTCGAAAACCACAAGATCAATTTTGTTTTGGGAGCTGACGTGTATCCCAGGTTAATCCGGAGTGGTATCCAAACTGCCTCTATTGGGTCCCCCATTGACGCAAGACACTGTGCTGGGATGGGTCATCATCGGAAAATTTGCCGTTTAAAAATCATTATATTTTTTATCTTAACATTTATACAATTTATATACATATTATATACATAATACCTTCTACGTATCTTTATAAAAAATCATATTTGAATTATATAATTTTCTTTGCATCCTAGAACTATAACATATTGTATTATAATCACATCTTTTTTATATCATTGTAGAACGTCCCTCGTTGCTATATTATAATATAGCAAGGGGGGCAGAATGTTTATACACGGTCACACTGTTTTCTTTTTGTTGTCTACTTTTGCTTTTTGGCTTCTTTGCTTCGAGCAAGAAACAAAAGAAATAAGTCTTTTTTAGCACACCAATTTGAAGTGACGTGTTTGGCAAACGTAAAATCGTTTTAAGTGATATTCTTTTTCTCCCAAGTATTTGGAGTTTTATTATTAAATATAATTAATTAATTAGATTTCTGATTCGTGTATTCTATTAAAAACAAGAAAAAAACGTATGTACAAATTAGAATAAAATCTTTATAAAAAGAAGTGAAGTGTTTTTAAGCCGTTTGGGCATAAATAAAATACGTGAACATATTTCGCTTTTGTTTCTTTTTTTTCATCAATTGGATATAAGTTGCCGTAAAGCAACTAAATCACGAATAAGTTTTGTCACTTCAAGTGAAATTGAAGTTGAAGGATTGCTGTTATCACTTCCCGTATTGCATCATCATTGACAGAATTTGTTGGAGAAATTGGTGGTCAAACTGAGTTAAAGCTAACTCGTCAAACTCAACAGGTACCAAAGCTCCGCTTATAACCTCCGCAACAACCACTAATCTTGGTCCAGATACAACCACCTCCCGGTAAGTCACCCCCCTTTTTCCTAATCCATATATTGTTAAATTATTAACCAACCCCCGTGTGCCCTGCACAACTAGCAAGACGAGTGATAGCCCCTATGGCTGCTCTAAGTCGGCTATTAAAAACGTTGACATCATTAGAGGAAGATCAACCGCAAGAGTTTTATACAATCAAGGCAGACACAATAAGAAATCTATGGAATCAAGTCCAAACCTTGTATGATGACTTATGGCAACAGACCGAAGATCCTTCAACATTAGGATTAAATCAGAATGAATACAATAATTTTGAAGACTTAGTGCAACATACGTTAATACAACTCGCAGTAAATACAAATAAACAAAAGGAGAGCGTAGCGTGTTCAACACAATTACGAGCAGAATCACAAAATTCACTACCGCTTCCAAAAATTGTTATTCCTCACTTCAATGGAGACTATTTGAAGTGGATCCAATTTTATAAACTACTTCAAGAAATGGTGCACAAGCAACCGCTTCTAAACGTACAGAAAATGTGTCACACCAGCATCTAATTACTCCTTGTGGCGAGCTGTGAAGAGGATTAAAACACCCGTTGAGTTTAAACCACCTCTGCGCACTTTTACCGGTGGTTGGGCAAGGAGTGATACTGAAAAAGGTAACTTGTTTGCAAAGCACTTAAAATCCGTACTTTCCCCAAACACATGTACACATGTACTGGTGTTGTTGATTTGCCAAATGTAGTTGCGCTACCCTCGCGACAATTTAAGACGCGTGATGTACTAAAACGAATTGCAGAACTCAACCCGAAGAAAGCTCCAGGTATTGATGGAATTAGTAACCAGATGCTGATTAAGTTGCCTCGTATTGCAACTAGAATCCTGTTATTAATTTTTAATGCCATTTTAAGACTGGAGTATTTTCCAATAGCTGGAAACTTGCCAAGATTAAAATGATTCCAAAGCCAGGCAAAGATCTTACCAAGGCTGAGTCATATAGGCCTATAAGCTTACTTTCAACGATTTCAAAGCTTTTCGAAAAGCTGCGCATGACTAAATTGTCCACAATTTTAGCTGATAGTGGGTGCATCCCGGACCATCAATTTGGCTTTAGAAGTTAGCATAGCACTATTGAGCAAACACATAGATTGGTTCAAGTTGTAAGGAGGACATTTGAAGAAAAAAAGTATTGTTCTGCCCTTTTTATTGATGTTTCTCAGGCATTTGATAAAGTTGGCACGAAGGCCTAGTTTTAAAATTGAAGACATACCTACCAATAAACATACAAAGGAAGGAGACTTCATGAGTGTACCCGAGTCTATATCTTCTGGTGTGCCACAGGGTAGTATTCTGGGGCCAGTCTTGTATCTAATATATACTTATGATATGCCTGTGAGCAATAACATCCACACTTCTACATTTGCCGATGATACAGCATGTTTGAGTATTCACAAAAACCCTGATGAGGCATCCCGCAATCTCCAAGCACACATTACCCAGCTTGAAATATGGTTGAATTTATGGAGAATAAAAGTAAATGAACAAAAGTGTGTTCATATAACGTTTACCCTAAGAAAAGATACCTGTTCCCCCATTCGAATCAGCAATCAAAATATTCCTCAACATTCTCAAGTGAAATACCTTGGAATACACCTTGATCGAAGGCTTACAAGGAAATATCATATTGACTCTAAGTTAACCCAAATGAAACTTAAATTAACTCAAATATATTGGTTAATTGGCAGAAATTCAACACTCAGCCTAGACTGCAAACTTTTGATATACAAGTCGCTTTTGAAGCCAATATGGTGCTATGGAATTCAGCTATGGGCCACTGCTTCAGCTTCAAATATTGAGAAAATCCAACGAAGGCAAAACAAAATTTTACGTTTGATAACATTTGCTCCATGGTACATTAAAAATTCAAATATTCATCGTGATTTAAATATGCCACTAGTGAGTGAAGAAATTGAAAAATACGCAGGCAAATATTTAACAAAACTCGAGTCACATCCTAATCCGCTTGCCCGTAATATTTTGAGCTTTACTGGACACATCCGCTTAAAAAAGAGGGACACAAGGGCTCTTATACTCAACACTCCAGATGGGACTGCTTAATACTTCTTTTTTTTTTCCTTTTTGATTATCACTACTTATGTATAATTTATAACTATCACTAAGTTTATGTCCGATACTGGTCGGGCCTAATAATTATATTTAGCTTTAAGATTTGATTACTTATTGTTAGTTCATTTTTGAAGATACAATAAATAAATATATATATGAAAAAAAAAGCGTTTTTTGCAATTTCTTCAGTCACTAGTGGCATATTTAAATCACGATGTAAACTGGAATTTTTAATGTACCATGCAGCCCATGTTATCAAACGTAAAATTTTCTTTTGCCTACGTTGAATTCTCTCGACATTAGCAGCTGAAGCAGTGCCCCATAACTGAATTCCGTAGTACATATTGGTTTCAAAAGCGACTTGTATAGTAAAAGTTTGCAGTCTAGGCTGAGTGCTGAATTTCTACCAATCAGCCAATTTATCTGAGTTAATTTAAGTTTTATTTGTGTTAGCTTTGAGTCTATATGGAGTTACCATGTAAGTCGTCGATCAAGGTGTATACCAAGGTATTTTACGTGTGAATGTTGAGGAACAACTTGATTGTTGATTCAAATTGGAGAACAAGTATCTCTTCGCAGGGTAAAAGTTACCTTTTGCTCGTTTACTTTAATTCTCCATAAGTTCTAGTTGTGTTATATGATCGTGTAGATATCGGGAAGCGTCGTTGGCAGGCTGTATCATCAAATACTAAACTTGTCACAGTATGCTCCGCTGTAGAACACCGGATGATATAAATTCGGGCACACTCATGAATTCTCTTTCTACAACCGTGAACTTCCGGGTAGTAATGTAGCTTTCTAATAAATTCACAAAATTTATTTGTAGATATGATTTCAATTTTAAAATAAGGCCTTAATGCCACACTTTATCAAATGCCTGCGAAACTTCAATAAACATTGCAGAACAGTACAGTTTTTCTTAAAATGTTCTTCTTATAAATTTAACCAATCTTTGCGTTAGTTCAATGGTGCTATGCTGGCTTCGAAAACCAAATTGATGGTCTGGGATGCACCCACTACCAATTTGAATTGGGGACAATTTTGACATGAGCAGTTTTTCGAAAAGTTTGGACATTGTTGAGAGCAGACTTACTGGCCTGTATGATGCAGCCTTGGTAAGATCTTTGCCCGGCTTTGGAATCATTTTAACCTTGGCAAGCTTCCAGCTATTTGGATAATACTCCAGTCTTAAAATGGCATTAAAAATTAATAACAGGATTCTAGTTGCAATACGAGGCAACTTAATCAGCATCTGGTTACTAATTCCATCAATACCTGGGGGGTTACTCTGTATTGCGATGCGAAAGCAAATTCGATGCGAAAGGTAAATGCGTTAATAGTATAATTTGGTACTCTGTAACTCTTTCGCAAACACTTTTGCGATTTTTGTTTTAATGTATGCAACACTGAATAACACTCATATTATGAACTGTCAAAATAAGAAAAATAAATTACATTGCAAAACAAACTTAAAGCTTTTGTGAGTTATTTATAAATATTATAAACAAAATTGTGTGAAAAAAAGAAATTAGTGCTAAATAAAACTGTAATGGATTCCGTAGCGATATGGATGGCAGATGAAAACGAACCTGTTGTACGAATTACAAGAAGAATCTTAAGAAGTAGGTGCGATATACTCTCATTAAGTGACCGCATGTAAGAATCAAATAATTTAATGTGGAAAATGTTGCAAAGAATTTGTTTTTTTTTAGTTTTGTACAAAATTTTCGTCTTAATAAAGACGCGTTCGTTTATGTTTTAAATAGTATACAACATGAGCTGAAAGTTACAAGGCGATCGACATCGATTCCAAATATGATAAAATTAGGCGCTGCATTAAAATTACTGGAACAAGGCGGATACCAACATCAAATTGGGCAAGACCATTTTTTAGGATTATCTCAACAATCAATGTCTCGTTGCTTAATAGAAGTCTTAACGGCGATTGAGAAAATACTGTGTGAAAAGCATATAAGTTTTGATATGCCCGCGGAAAAAGAGCAAGATGCAAAAAGAGCCTTTTACCACACATGTGGCATTCCTGGCGTGATTGGTGCAGTGTATGGCACTCATATCCAAATGGTTAGACCGGTTAGAAGTGAACATTTATACTTTAACCGAAAATTGAAACACAGTATGAATGCTATGGTTGTACGAGACTATTTTTATATACATATTTTGTTTCTTTAATTTAATTTTGGTTGTACTTTTTCAGATATGTGATCACCAAATGTTCATAAGATTTGTTGATAGCCGATACGGTGGCGCATGTCATGATTCACATGTGTGGAGCCTTTCTAGCGCAAAACAAAAGCTTAAAGAACGTTTTGAAAGAGGAGAAAAGGGCTTTTGGATTATTGGTAAATTATTTCAAATATTTGATAGAAAAATATTTACTGGATTTTCTCAAAGGTGATTCAGGTTATCCTTTGGAACCCTGGCTGCTAACCCCATATAGAAACGCCAGAGAAAACTCTGCCGAATCATACTTTAATGAAAAATTTAGCAAAGGGCGATCCATAATTGAAAGAGTTTTTGGTGTTTTAAAGAGTAGATTTCGGTGTGTATTAGCAGCTAGGGAATTGCATTACTCACCAGAAAGAGTCGTTCAAATAATGAATGTGTGCTGTGCTCTTCATAATATTTGTTTAGACTTCAACGCACCACTATTCGAGGAACCTGAAAGGGACGTCTCTGGCGAAATTGAGTTTGCAGTTCATGACAATGAGCTCAGTAATGATCATTTGCATATTGCGACACAAATACGCAATGAAATTAAGAACAATTTGAGTTTCAGATCATAAAATTCGATTTTATTTACTTTTATATTAAATATTATTTTAAAAATAAAAATGGCACTTGTTTGGCATAAAAAATTTTTACATAAGTATGTACATATTTTTTTCCGTATAGATATGTACGTGTAAGTAAATAATAATGTTAAAAATTAAAAAACAAAACAAGGCACTTCATGTGCACAACAAAAGATCTTATAATAAAAAATTCATATAAGCATAAATATTTATATACGTTATCACATCCTTATTCCTTTTTCAGTCTCCAATTCGAAAATTTTTCTCTTTAACTCTAATTTTTGTAGTTTGATTTTTTGATTTTGAATATTGCGCTCTTTTTTGAATTTAAATTTTTCCTTGCAAAGTGCAATCTTTTTCCGAGCATACCTCGCTAAGTCTTTTATATCGTTCCGTATCTCTTTGAGTACTATTACTGAATCATTTTGATATAATGCTTGATTTTCTACCTGCGTTTTAAGAAGATTCTCCCGGTCATTTATGGCTGATAGTCTCTTTCGTTTAGCGGTGAGAAAGTCTTCATCAAGTTTTTTGTTTTGCGGCGAATTCATAACTTCCTCCGAACAATCACTGCTCACTAACGTTACATGGCTAGTGTTACAACCGCTTGTACCAAAGCAAGACGTCATTGGTAGGCCGCTTACAGCTTCTTCCATATGAAGTAGATTACTAATTTCTTCCTCAATGGAAGAAAGTGGGCAAAATTGTGATGGACCACCACCCGTACCACTAATGCTCAATTTATTTCTACGCATCTTTTGCTTGGTGTGGTTCTTTAAATCGGACCAAACCTATGTACATACATAAATATGTTTGCACATACATAAGTATGTATACATTGTTAGCTTAATATTAATCATATGTATGTATATAAATAACACCATTGCCCTTACCTTTTTCCAACCTGCTATATCCCTTACAGGTGGTCCATTAGCGTTGAGATCATCGGACAATTTCGTCCACAAGTTATTTGTGGTTTGTTTTGCTTTTGCTGTGCACCATGAATTCAACTAGAATTTCAAATTGCCGGTGCTTTGTCAACAGTTTCTTTGATTTCTCCCTAAAAATAACAAATTAATTATTCAAAAATAAATAATTTTAAGTATGTACTTACATGTTTTTCTTCCTTTGCGTTTGCTTTTTGTTGTCGCAAGTATTTGTGTGTATAAAATATTTTTGACATGCGCTAACGTATTACAGAGTGCGGTGCTACCAGACTTGCGAAAGAGAATAATAATAGATGCGAAAGTCAAACGTACAATCGCATTAAAGAGTATCACTTGTTCACTTTCGCTCAAATTTTCTTACGCATCGTAATACAGAGTAACCCCCCTGGAGCTTTCTTCGGGTTGAGTTCTGCAATTCGTTTTAGTACATCACGCGTCTTAAATTGTCGCGAGAGTAGCGCAACTACATTTGGAAAATCAACAACACCAGTACATGTGTACATGTGTTTGGGGAAAGTACGGATTTTAAGTGCTTTGCAAACAAGTTACCTTTTTCAGTATCACTCCTTGCCCAACCACCGGTAAAAGTGCGCAGAGGTGGTTTAAACTCAACGGGTGTTTTAACCCTCTTCGCAGCTCGCCACAAGGAGTAATTAGATGCTGGTGTGACATCGAGATTTTGCAAATAGTTCTTAAGAGATGCTGTTTTTTCATATGCAAGCAGTTTGGAGTCCTTAAGTCCACTCTTTAAATTTAATTTTATTTTGGGGTGATCTGTGCTGTTGTCATTCCCTTCTAGCTCTTCTTTTGTCACATACGAGATAGATATTACATTAAACCCAGTCTGCGGATGGGAGGTAGTGGCATGTTCAGCAGCCTGTTTAATATTTTCGTTAAGATTTAGCAATGTTAGCTTCAATATCATTGGGTGCTCTTAACGTAATTTTTTCGTGACTACTGAGCTATTTTTGGAATCGCAGCCAATTAACACGACTGACCATCTTCACATGTGAGGGAGGTAGAGCATTTCTCAGTGAGCTACATACCGTAACGATCGTGGTAAAGTGATCGGACGATAGATCTAGGGAAGCTTCAACGTGAGTTAATTCCCTAGAAATATTTTTTATGACGCCAAAATCTATAACATCCGGAGTTTTATGTATGTCAGTAGGCCAATAAGTGGGCTCCCCACTCGAAATGACGTCCAAGCCCATTTTGGAAATTGTATTGAACAACGCTCGACCTCTGGGTGTAATAAGACGCGAACCCCAGAACGTATGTTTAGCATTAGTCGTCAGCTGCTACGAAACAAGGACCGAGAGATTTGTAGAAATCCTCGTATTGATCCTCAGTAATTGTGAATCTTGAAGGGCAGTAAATTGATGATCTGACAAATATTCGTTGCTTGTAAATGTTCTTCACAAATGTTGTCAATAATATAATGCTTGTGTCAAAGAACATACATATATACATTTACTTTTATAAATAAAATAAAAAAAGACAACATAGCTTACAATCATACATACATACATACACAACGATATTTTGCTGTTGTTAACAAACATACAATCATACAGAATTATAAATTTTATTTAACATTTAATCAATTGCTTACACATCATAAAGTTCATTAACCATTGCTAAGGAAATTTGCTTATTAATTAATTGTTTTAAATACAAGGGGTATTTACCTCATTTATAAATTAGGTCATTTTATTGTGTTTATTCAAACAATATTAATATTGCATATGTTATTATCTATAGGCTGAGCACTTTTATTAATTCTTAATTTTATATAAAAGAAAGTAAAAATAAACATATTTTAAGTCGCTTTCAATAAGCATAACAAGAGTGTTTTATTACTGATCGGCTCCCTTCAAGTTACAAGTGCTTGTAAGGAAAAACTATTTGGGAAGTTAGTGCTAGTTCAAATTTATGTGTTTGAGCTAATCAACACTAGCCCATTCACAAATATTTTGGTGACCTTGACGTGATCTATAACAGGATCAAAAATCAATCAATAACTACATATTAACACTAGGACATCACTAAGCAGTATGTATTGCTTAGATTCTCAACTACATCAAAGGTTAAACCAAGTCATCCTCTGGCCCCACAACAAGGCGAAGATGGCGAGTCTACAAGTTCTTATGATCCAGCAGGAGGAAAGGGCAAATGACATATACAGGATTATTGCTAATATCAAGAAAGCCCCACAGGAGAGAACAGAGAATGTCATTCGTAGAGATCAAACACTTCCTGACGATGATTTGTATATTGTGAGAAATTCGCACGGGTCCCTTAGAGAAAGGTATAGCACTGCTATGAAAATATCGACTTTCAAATCAAGAAATTAACTGGGGCACAAAGCCATTGCCAGCAGTAAGAACTTCAGAAACTTCATTGAATAACCAGAATACACAAGTTCAATGACTAGCAAGACGAGTGATAGCCCCTATGGCTGCCCTAAGTCGGCTATTAAAAACGTTGACATCATTAGAGGAAGATCAACCGCAAGAGTTTTATACAATCAAGGCAGACACAATAAGAAATCTATGGAATCAAGTCCAAACCTTGTATGATGACTTATGGCAACAGACCGAAGATCCTTCAACATTAGGATTAAATCAGAATGAATACAATAATTTTGAAGACTTAGTGCAACATACGTTAATACAACTCGCAGTAAATACAAATAAACAAAAGGAGAGCGTAGCGTGTTCAACACAATTACGAGCAGAATCACAAAATTCACTACCGCTTCCAAAAATTGTTATTCCTCACTTCAATGGAGACTATTTGAAGTGGATCCAATTTTATAAACTACTTCAAGAAATGGTGCACAAGCAACCGCTTCTAAGCGTACAGAAAATGTGTCACACCAGCATCTAATTACTCCTTGTGGCGAGCTGTGAAGAGGATTAAAACACCCGTTGAGTTTAAACCACCTCTGCGCACTTTTACCGGTGGTTGGGCAAGGAGTGATACTGAAAAAGGTAACTTGTTTGCAAAGCACTTAAAATCCGTACTTTCCCCAAACACATGTACACATGTACTGGTGTTGTTGATTTTCCAAATGTAGTTGCGCTACTCTCGCGACAATTTAAGACGCGTGATGTACTAAAACGAATTGCAGAACTCAACCCGAAGAAAGCTCCAGGGGGGTTACTCTGTATTACGATGCGTAAGAAAATTTGAGCGAAAGTGAACAAGTGATACTCTTTAATGCGATTGTACGTTTGACTTTCGCATCTATTATTATTCTCTTTCGCAAGTCTGGTAGCACCGCACTCTGTAATACGTTAGCGCATGTCAAAAATATTTTATACACACAAATACTTGCGACAACAAAAAGCAAACGCAAAGGAAGAAAAACATGTAAGTACATACTTAAAATTATTTATTTTTGAATAATTAATTTGTTATTTTTAGGGAGAAATCAAAGAAACTGTTGACAAAGCACCGGCAATTTGAAATTCTAGTTGAATTCATGGTGCACAGCAAAAGCAAAACAAACCACAAATAACTTGTGGACGAAATTGTCCGATGATCTCAACGCTAATGGACCACCTGTAAGGGATATAGCAGGTTGGAAAAAGGTAAGGGCAATGGTGTTATTTATATACATACATATGATTAATATTAAGCTAACAATGTATACATACTTATGTATGTGCAAACATATTTATGTATGTACATAGGTTTGGTCCGATTTAAAGAACCACACCAAGCAAAAGATGCGTAGAAATAAATTGAGCATTAGTGGTACGGGTGGTGGTCCATCACAATTTTGCCCACTTTCTTCCATTGAGGAAGAAATTAGTAATCTACTTCATATGGAAGAAGCTGTAAGCGGCCTACCAATGACGTCTTGCTTTGGTACAAGCGGTTGTAACACTAGCCATGTAACGTTAGTGAGCAGTGATTGTTCGGAGGAAGTTATGAATTCGCCGCAAAACAAAAAACTTGATGAAGACTTTCTCACCGCTAAACGAAAGAGACTATCAGCCATAAATGACCGGGAGAATCTTCTTAAAACGCAGGTAGAAAATCAAGCATTATATCAAAATGATTCAGTAATAGTACTCAAAGAGATACGGAACGATATAAAAGACTTAGCGAGGTATGCTCGGAAAAAGATTGCACTTTGCAAGGAAAAATTTAAATTCAAAAAAGAGCGCAATATTCAAAATCAAAAAATCAAACTACAAAAATTAGAGTTAAAGAGAAAAATTTTCGAATTGGAGACTGAAAAAGGAATAAGGATGTGATAACGTATATAAATATTTATGCTTATATGAATTTTTTATTATAAGATCTTTTGTTGTGCACATGAAGTGCCTTGTTTTGTTTTTTAATTTTTAACATTATTATTTACTTACACGTACATATCTATACGGAAAAAAATATGTACATACTTATGTAAAAATTTTTTATGCCAAACAAGTGCCATTTTTATTTTTAAAATAATATTTAATATAAAAGTAAATAAAATCGAATTTTATGATCTGAAACTCAAATTGTTCTTAATTTCATTGCGTATTTGTGTCGCAATATGCAAATGATCATTACTGAGCTCATTGTCATGAACTGCAAACTCAATTTCGCCAGAGACGTCCCTTTCAGGTTCCTCGAATAGTGGTGCGTTGAAGTCTAAACAAATATTATGAAGAGCACAGCACACATTCATTATTTGAACGACTCTTTCTGGTGAGTAATGCAATTCCCTAGCTGCTAATACACACCGAAATCTACTCTTTAAAACACCAAAAACTCTTTCAATTATGGATCGCCCTTTGCTAAATTTTTCATTAAAGTATGATTCGGCAGAGTTTTCTCTGGCGTTTCTATATGGGGTTAGCAGCCAGGGTTCCAAAGGATAACCTGAATCACCTTTGAGAAAATCCAATAAATATTTTTCTATCAAATATTTGAAATAATTTACCAATAATCCAAAAGCCCTTTTCTCCTCTTTCAAAACGTTCTTTAAGCTTTTGTTTTGCGCTAGAAAGGCTCCACACATGTGAATCATGACATGCGCCACCGTATCGGCTATCAACAAATCTTATGAACATTTGGTGATCACATATCTGAAAAAGTACAACCAAAATTAAATTAAAGAAACAAAATATGTATATAAAAATAGTCTCGTACAACCATAGCATTCATACTGTGTTTCAATTTTCGGTTAAAGTATAAATGTTCACTTCTAACCGGTCTAACCATTTGGATATGAGTGCCATACACTGCACCAATCACGCCAGGAATGCCACATGTGTGGTAAAAGGCTCTTTTTGCATCTTGCTCTTTTTCCGCGGGCATATCAAAACTTATATGCTTTTCACACAGTATTTTCTCAATCGCCGTTAAGACTTCTATTAAGCAACGAGACATTGATTGTTGAGATAATCCTAAAAAATGGTCTTGCCCAATTTGATGTTGGTATCCGCCTTGTTCCAGTAATTTTAATGCAGCGCCTAATTTTATCATATTTGGAATCGATGTCGATCGCCTTGTAACTTTCAGCTCATGTTGTATACTATTTAAAACATAAACGAACGCGTCTTTATTAAGACGAAAATTTTGTACAAAACTAAAAAAAAACAAATTCTTTGCAACATTTTCCACATTAAATTATTTGATTCTTACATGCGGTCACTTAATGAGAGTATATCGCACCTACTTCTTAAGATTCTTCTTGTAATTCGTGCAACAGGTTCGTTTTCATCTGCCATCCATATCGCTACGGAATCCATTACAGTTTTATTTAGCACTAATTTCTTTTTTTCACACAATTTTGTTTATAATATTTATAAATAACTCACAAAAGCTTTAAGTTTGTTTTGCAATGTAATTTATTTTTCTTATTTTGACAGTTCATAATATGAGTGTTATTCAGTGTTGCATACATTAAAACAAAAATCGCAAAAGTGTTTGCGAAAGAGTTACAGAGTACCAAATTATACTATTAACGCATTTACCTTTCGCATCGAATTTGCTTTCGCATCGCAATACAGAGTAACCCCCCAGGTATTGATGGAATTAGTAACCAGATGCTGATTAAGTTGCCTCGTATTGCAACTAGAATCCTGTTATTAATTTTTAATGCCATTTTAAGACTGGAGTATTATCCAAATAGCTGGAAGCTTGCCAAGGTTAAAATGATTCCAAAGCCGGGCAAAGATCTTACCAAGGCTGCATCATACAGGCCAGTAAGTCTGCTCTCAACAATGTCCAAACTTTTCGGAAAACTGCTCATGTCAAAATTGTCCCCAATTCAAATTGGTAGTGGGTGCATCCCAGACCATCAATTTGGTTTTCGAAGCCAGCATGGCACCATTGCACAAACGCAAAGATTGGTTAAATTTATAAGAAGAACATTTTAAGTAAAACTGTACTGTTCTGCAATGTTTATTGAAGTTTCGCAGGCATTTGATAAAGTGTGGCATTAAGGCCTTATTTTAAAATTGAAATCATATCTACAAATAAATTTTCTGAATTTATTAGAAAGCTACATTACTACCCGGAAGTTCACGGTTGTAGAAAGAGAATTCATGAGTGTGCCCGAATTTATATCATCCGGTGTGCTACAGCGGAGCATACTGTGACAAGTTTAGTATTTGATGATACAGCCTGCCTAAGTATGCACGAAAACCCCAACGACGCTTCCCGATATCTACACGATCATATAACACAACTAGAACTTATGGAGAATTAAAGTAAACGAGCAAAAGGTAACTTTTACCCTGCGAAGAGATACTTATTCTCCAATTTGAATCAACAATCAAGTTGTTCCTCAACATTCACACGTAAAATACCTTGGTATACACCTTGATCGACGACTTACATGGTAACTCCATATAGACTCAAAGCTAACACAAATAAAACTTAAATTAACTCAGATAAATTGGCTGATTGGTAGAAATTCAATACTCAGCCTAGACTGCAAACTTTTACTATACAAGTCGCTTTTGAAACCAATATGGTGCTACGGAATTCAGTTATGGGGCACTGCTTCAGCTGCTAATGTCGAGAGAATCCAACGTAGGCAAAAGAAAATTTTACGTTTGATAACATGGGCTGCATGGTACATTAAAAATTCCAGTTTACATCGTGATTTAAATATGCCACTAGTCATTGAAGAAATTGCAAAATATGCAGACAAATACTTAACAAAGCTCGAGTCACATCCTAATCCGCTTGCTTGTAATATTCTGAACTTTACTGGAGCCATCCGCCTAAAAAAAGGGACACAAGGGCTCTTATTCTTAACACTCCAGATGGGACATCTTGAAAATACTTTTTTTTTCTTCCTTTTTGATTGGCACTACTTATGTATTATTTATAACTACCACTAAGTTTATGTCCGACTATGGTCGGGCCTAATAATTATATTTTAGATTTAAGATTTGAATACTGATTGTTAGTTCATATTTGAAGATACAATAAATAATTACAAGCATTTAAAAAAAATCTTCGTCAGTGTTTTAAATTTTCGTATTCATCCATTAATTTGTGAAATTGACTCCTCAATTCGGGATTTTTCTGCAGTCGATGTCTAATGACAAAAAACGATTTAAAGAGATTTTGTAAGAGTCACCGATGATTTCAGGATCTTGGTGGAACGGGATCTTTACAACAAAACGATTTTCATTATTTCGCTTTGTACGATTTCCAAAAATTCTTCACATTTTCTTTCTGCTAGTCACAGAGCCCTTTCAGTTGACTTAAGTTTACCAATTCCCACAATCTAGCAATGGAAGCTTCAAGGTTGTCATTAGTTGTGGATACTCCGCATATAAGCTGTGTAGGATTTTTTACTTCTATTTTTTCAGAAATTATCCATCCAAGTACAGTATTCTGGTGGGTTGGTAATTGTGGAGATATTCGATTTGTCCAACTGAAAGGAGTTGAAGAAAGTGTTCTGCGCCCAACAAAATCTCGATATGTCCGGTCAGTTGAAATGTGGACCAGCTAGTACTAAGTTTTTGGGTAATGACCAGTCATTTATGTTGATGAATCCATTAATTAATGTGTTGTGAATCCATTATTTCGATAATGTAATGCTATGTTAACTCGGTGCTGTGTTTTAGTGGTGGTGCTTCCGATTCCACTAATGTTTGCCGATGACGGCTGCATTGGGATAACAAGGCGTTTGACTAGACGCTCAGTGATACAATTTACCTGGGATCCTGAGTCAAGTAATGCGCGGCATTCAATTTCTGATGAATAGTTTTGAGTTTAACTATTGCAGTGCCAAGGATCACAGCTGATGACGACTGTTGATTTGCTGTGGTTAAAGAAGTATATTTTGATTGGGTTGAGCACCCTTTTGTTGCAGGGGGTGTCGTAGCCTCTACAATGCTCGCTGCCTGTGGTTTTTCTTCATTTAATGGTTTTGACGGGTAGTTCTTGTTTTCTAGATGGAATATCGAGTAATGTTTCTTGTTGCATTTCGTGCAACCCCTTGATCTAAATTGTTTTGAAGAGTGAGCAGATTTCAGGCAATTTGCACATAATTATTGTTTTTGGGTGAAATTTAAGCGCTTGTCACCAATGTTTAATTAAGTAAATGAATAAGGTTAAACTATTTTGTTTAACCGGTTTGGATTATCTTCAAGGCGATTCACCAGGAAGATTTATTGATTCAACTGAAGCACTTGAAACTTGGTTTCGTGGAGATGGTTGGAGTTGTTGAAATCGTTGGCAACGATATAGCTGGTGAGGCTCAATTGATTTCGATGGTGTACCTGTTGTACATACCTTTGAAGATGGCTTTTCTTTTTGGCCCGTTGCCTCCATTGATTGAAATCGAGTTTCCAAAAAAGCTAGGAAGTGTTTGATTCGCTGTAGCTGTTTTGGATTTGTGATTGATCTTTCATATTGGTTGTGAGTGTTTCGATCCAGTTTCTTTACGAGGAGGTGCAATAGTATGGGATCCCAGGATGTAATGTCGATTCCAAGATTCTCATGCAATTGTTGATTCATGCAATTGTTGGTCCAACTGCGGGTTGTTCGATCAGCTGCTGTATTAATGATGCGACAATAATTCGCTTGTTACCATATTGCTTTTTTAGCATATCCCAGGCTGTTTGATAATTTTCTGCAGTCGCTGAAAGGTGACTTATAAGCCTTTCAGCTTCACCTGCTACATCAGCCTTCAGGTACCAAATTTTTTTGACTGCAGGAATTCGCTGATTGCCTACAAGTTACAAAAATACGTCATACAAAGTCCTCCATTGGGGTAGTCGCCATCAAACATTGGAATTGTTATCTTAGGCAACGGCTAGAGGCTGATCACATGATATTGGTGGTTCGGAAGCAACTTGGGAAGCCTTCTCAAAATGTTCAAATATCTTCGCTTCTAATGTAGTGTATGCAGTCATGTTTTATCCTTCTTGAGCTGGATTATGACTGGTTGCCCATATGGTAAATGTGGGTTCTGGATTCATTTATTAGAATCAGGGTGTCTTTTGCATATTTTTCAAATTTGTCCTTATTAATTAACTTTTTGCTATTTATGACGGCCAGTATTATTTTGAAACGTCTTATGAGATTAAAGCTAATACCAGTTATAGAAGATGTGGTTTCAGGGTCATCAAAAAATCGCCTGACAGTGTTGCCATTATTGGAGTTTCCATAGCCATATAAAGGTTTGTCAATGATTAAGCCACGTTTCATAAACTCATCTTGAATTCTTTTCTTTTCTTCCAACCGTATCTGTTTTAAAGCAGAATTATTCGCAACTGGAACGTTCTGAAGTTCTGGTACACTGCGAATATTTATTGTCGTAAGATAGGTGTAAAATGTACTCCATGAATCGAATCCGAGCATGAAGTGGTGATATTCCAAGCTTAAGGGCATCTTCATTAGTTGGAGTATAATTCTCAATGTCCTTAAAATCGGAATTTTTCTTTCCGCATATATTACAAATCAAATAAGATTTTGTATCGGTTATTGCATTTGCAACTTTTCCATCTATCATTGTTAAATAAGGTCTAAAAGATACTGTTATTACTCGTCCTAATATATGAACGTCAATGGGTTCCATATTAGAAATTTCATGTTTTATACCATCAACCAGATTTTGAGTTCTTTCTTTGTTTTCCTTGATGTATTCAAAACGTATTGGTCGGCATAAAAACTTTGAGCCTGGAGTAGTATTTACCCACACACCTTTAAATGCATTTTTACTTGTTGAAGGCATTTCATTATATAGTCGAAGCCTTAATGGTACTAACGATGCCATTAAAACTTTGGAAAAGTCATTATCGTATTCACTGGGCTGTCTATATTCTGAAAATCCAGATAATCCATCACATCCCCATTTGTATATTAGTGTTAGTTCAGAATTATTACATGTATCTAAGTCTCTTTCGTCAAAAGTAGCGATGAGTCTTGATGCTGTATTATGAAGAAGGTCTGACAAACTAATGACTGCACTTCGGCTATCAACTGTTATCGGATGTGGCAAAATTTCCTATTTTCTTTTTAACAACAATGTACTTGATGGCAAAGGCCCACTTTTTTCTTTAAGCACCTTCCTTAAGATATCGTATTTATTTCTTGAAAGGCCCAAATTAAGAATGAGTGCTAGTGCATCTTCCACCGTAAAATGTTTACTATATTTTGGCGTTGGAATGCTTTCCACCATCCGTCTTAATCTTTTTGGAGACGCAACTGGTAGCACATCTACGATTTTGCCTGCTTCTTTAAGTTGAGTCTTCGCTAAAATCAATTTGAATGAATCTTTGATTTCATTTTCCGAATACGTATTTATCAAGTCTTCTTGTTTAATCCTTTTGCTCCTGCGTTGAACGTTATCTTAATCTTTATTTGGCCGACCAAACTTCTTTGGGTATATTTCCGTAGATAGTCCCATATCTAACCAATCCTGATTTTTATTCTGAAATTTAGAAATTGATTTATTGCATTCACGTATCTTCTTTTCATATAATTTAAAAAAATTTTCAAGTTTTTTCGATAAATCGGTGTTTACAGATAAACCATATGTAGTAGATATTATGTACATCATTTGGTCTACCTTGTCCAACCCAGTAGTACCATCAGTGAGATTTTCCCACATTAATTTGCAGAGCGATTTATTTTTAATTGTTATCTCCATGATAGCTATAACTGAAATAATGACATTAAATTCATCGCAGCTTAAATATATAGCTATTTTACAAGCTACGAATACAAAGCCGATACAAATATCAGGTAAAACCATACCCATATTGGAGATGTGCGCGCAGGTACCTTTGTCCTTGTGGGTATATAAATATACTGTGTGTATATAAATTCTTATATTGTATTTAGGTAAAGAAAGTATTTAATAACAGCTTCAAGAGTTCATAAAAAATGTGGGTTTGTTTGAGTATCAGATAAAACACGTAAATTGTTACCTGAGGTGTTATATTTGTGTATACATTTTAAGACTGATATAATGGCAAAGGAATACATATTATATACCGTTGAATAGACAATTATATCTACTATTGTAATAACATAGAAAAAATTAAGAAACATTTGCAGTAAAGAAAATAACATCAATAATTTAGACAAAAATAAAAAATTTAGAAAATTAAAATTTTTAATCAAAATTGGATTTCGAATATTTCAAAAAGTATTGAAGGCAGGAGAATAATTCTTTTTTCAGTTTGCAAAGCTAAATTCATACTATTGATAAAAATTAAAATGATTATAATACTTTTTTCTTATTGGGAAAAATTGTGTTAGAAAAATTTTAGAATTTTTAGAAAATCTCCTCTCCTGCCTACATTTATGTGTAGGATGTCAAGAGTTTCTTACAGGTTACTTACAACAAATTTATTAAAAAAAAAAAGACCAAAAAATTTACAAAACCGACCGTGCAATTTTTTTGCCACATCCGAAAATCGGATTTTTTGAAAAAAAAATTGCTAGTTTTCGACCAATGCTGAATGCAGGGTGCACCAACAACAATCTCCAAAATTTATTTCACAGCCTTTCTCAATGTCTCCTTTCTCAGAAACCATCAAAGTTTTTATCAAATACTTAACAATTTTTTAAAATATTCCAAAAAAATTAAGAATACTTTTTTCACAAAATATACCAAATTTTTTCATAATTTTTAAAAATCCAAATTGCAAAATTATTCCTTGCTACAATTTTTGAGATATCAAAAAAAAATTTTTTTTATATGAATTGTAATGGAGTTTTCTTTCAAAAACATTAAAACATACTGATTTTTGCCAAGTAATAAAGAAGTTATGTACTAACGAATAAAAAAAGTCAAGGCCAAAAATTAAAAAATAAACTTTTCAAGTCAAATAACTTGGAAACTGAAAGAGATAAAATGGTACTCTTAGCATGTTTTATTTTTATTTCTTAACGTAGATTGTCCCGCTGAAAAAATTATTGAAATCGGTCCCTATTTACAAAAGTTACAAGCTCGGAAAGAATTTCGATACCCGCACTTTCCCACTTTGAGGCAGCTTGGAGCTACCCTGTCTTACAACAGGGTGCCTCGAAATATGCTTTCTAAAAATTTCAATACTTCTACTTTCCAAAACAGTTGGTTTCATCGAAATCGGTTAACTAGTTCAAAAGTTGCGGACTTTTTACCACTTTTTTTTTAATTCACGCCACTGTGCAATGTTTAATTCAGTAAATGAATAAGGTTAAACTATTTTGTTTAACCTGTTTGGGTTATCTTCGAGGCGATTCACCAGGAAGATTTATTGATGCAACTCAAGCACTTGAAACTTCGTTGCGTGGAGATGGTTAAATTACTTTTGGTAAAACAACTTTGTTTCTTTGCAAAAATGTAATTGAACAAATGTTTTATTTAACTTTCTTTCTTATATACTAACTTATTGATATGTCATTAAAATTTTCTACTATTAATTATATTGCTTAATAAAATTGAGGTCATAAAATTTTGCTTTATTAAGCGTATTGCTTAAGTACAAGTTCATTGTACAAAAAACAACCATTTATGCATGATTGCAAGTTTGCAATTATTTATGACCCAATTTTGATATTCTTATGCAGAGTAATTATAAACAGTGTCTTATTTCTTTTGTTTAATTTTGAAGTGCAATGAACGTTTTAAAATAATAATAAGTTTGTTTAATTGTGAGGTGCAATGAACTACAAGAGAAGTGAAGTTTAAAATATAGGTCAGTGGTTTTTTCTTTCTTTTTGTGAAAGTATAAACAAATGCAATTAGTAAAACAACCAGTGTTGCCAGAATTTCTAAGAATAAAATCTGCAAAATTCAACAATTTTCACGAAAAAATCTGTAAAATCTGCATTTTATTTTTAAAATCTTCAAAGCAATTTTAAAAAAATTTTTTTTTATTATTATTACTAGGGATTGCCTTAGGCTGATTTTTCGGTCAGTTTATGTTTTAAATCATGAATAAAACAATATTATTTAAAAAGTGTATGTATACCACATCTGCTCGACGTTTCGTTGGCTTTTTTCCAAGTTTTTCAGGAGCTTTTTATTTATAATTCTGACAAAATAAATAAATGTAATTAATACAATGAAAATGTATATGTATACATGTGTGTGTGTAAACTTACGGTTTAACTATATTGCTTATAAAAGTTTTTAATTAATAAAAAACTTTACATCACGGTACAATTAATTATGTAAAATTAAAATAAATAAAAAACTGGACATCACAACATAAGTTTGTAGTCCATAAGTTAAAAAATAATAAAATAAATAAATAAATATTGACGGTACAACACAAATGAACAGTTAAGGTTTCAGTGGTTTATCACAGACTAGTCAGAGTGTATAGCAATTGAATATTGTAATTTAATGTTGTCTTTGTCTTCTTTTGTATTCATTGTCTGTTTTATCCGTTCTTATATTCGTAGACTTTCCAAAGTGTAACGTTTATTGTGTTTTATTTCTCTGTCTAAAATTTTAACGTTTTGAAAACATATGTTGTGTCCACTCTCGTTTGCATGTTGAGATAGAGCCGTGCTTTCTCTCCCCTTTTCAACATCGGCTGCATGTTCAGATATTCTTGTTTCTAGCCTTCTTTTTGTTGTCCCCACGTATATTTTGTTGCATTTTTCTGTATCGTTTCCATCACATTTAATTTCGTAAACAAAACTGTCTATTTTCATCTTATTTATTTTGGTTTTTTCGCGCGTGAATAGGTGTCTAGTGGTGTTGTTGGATTTATGTGATATCTTTGTTTTTTCATTGCTTATGATCTTTTGTAAAAGTCTGCTTTCTGTAAGTCTTGGTATGTATGGTACACTGTGAAAAATAATATCCTCTTTTTGTTGAGTTGTGTTTTTATAACTTTTATTTTTAAGTGTTTCATTTATTAATTTTTTTATAACCTTCACAGGATAATTGTTGTTTTCTAGTATTGATTTAAGTTTTTTTATATTTCCCCTTTTGAATATTAGGTTTGTTGCCGTATTTAATTTCATTCTTTTGGGTTGCGTAGAATAGTAATTCATTATTCTTCCTGAAGATGTTGCTTTTGTATACCAATTTGTTATTAATTTATTGTTCGTTTTGATAATTTTCATATCAAGGTAGGGTAATTTCATGTCAATTTCCTTCTCCATTGTAAATTGTATCTTATTGTGGTACTTGTTCAATAATTCTAAAATCATTCCTTCATTCTTTTGATTTATTACTGCGAACAGGGGCCCGTTTCTCAAAACTACAAATTACAAATCTACAAGTAAAATACACACAAATTTTTGAGAAACGGGCCCCAGGTCGTCAACGTATTTTGTTATATATTTTATTTTCACGCTCGCTTCTGCAAATTCACTCATTACTTCGTCTAAAAGGGTATCGAGCACTACGTGTGCAATTGTCGGTGATAGTGGATTGCCCATGGGCATACCATATGTTTGATTGTAAAATTTCCCGATAAAAGTAAAATAATTATTATCATTTAAACAGAATTGCAGTATTTTCAAAAATTTTTGTTTTGGTATATTTGTGTGTATTTTTCAAGAATGTTTCTTGTTGCTAAATGGATTGGTATATTTGTGAATAGGGATACGACATCAAGAGATACTATAATATCATCTTTTTCTAGTATTATATTCGTTAATTATTCTTTGAGTTGTGTTGAGTTTTTTATATTGTTTTTTGGGGAAATTAAGTTTTTTAAGATTTTGCCTACGACTTTTGATAGTTGATAGCATGGTACTTTTAGTGATGAGGATATTGGTCGCAATGGGATATTTTCTTTTTGTGGATTTTTGGTAGTCCATATAGTTCTGGCGCTGTAGCCGTGTATGTTGTCATTATTGTTTTTCGTATTTTGAAATGTGTCCATTTTTCATTAGTTGCGCAATTATATTATTATTTTTACGTTGTAGTTTTTCAGTGGGATCTTCTCTTGTTAATATGTAAGTATTTTTGTCACTCAAAAGTGCTTGCATTTTATTCAAATAGTCTTCCTTGTACATAACAACTGTTGTGTGTGTATGTATGTATGTGTGTGTATGTATGTATGTTTGTAAGCTCTGTTGTCTTTTTATTTATTTTATTTATGAAAGTAAATGTATGTATGCATGGTTGTAAACTATGTTGTCTTTTTATTTATTTTATTTATGAAAGTAAATGTATATATGTATGTTCTTTAACATATATACATATACCTACATTTGTATGTACGTAAATTATAGAAGTGTACCAGTAACTAACTGCCTGGTTAGTATGTCTCCATGTTCCCATAAGAACTACGTAGTCAGTACTTAGTCAATTGTTTTAGTGTGACTAGTATATTTTCAATGACAAGCACATGCTAAATGTCTATAGCACAAAGTATTGTGTGGGGAATAATTAGAGAGTAGTACTAGCGACAAGTCAAAAGCTAGTCATTACATTTTCACCATCGACATTTCCTACTGGGTGTAATGATTGTCTGTCACTACAAAAAAAAGTATCGGACACCGGCAGATACACAAGTAAATACAAAAACACACACATATGCACACACACACGCGCATACATATGTACATACACACATACATACATTCACACATACAAACACCCCCCTATACATACATCCATACACTGTAAGCACAACGTTTTTCTACAATAACAGCAAAAGCTGTACACACATACACATAAACACAGAATCAAACTCACACACACACACATATAGTCTAACACTATATAAGCATGAAAATCCTCAAAATCCCCCATCTTTAACAGGGTTGCCATCGTTTTTATTTTTTCCCGGTTTTTAATTCCCAAAACATGTCCCAGGCCACCATTACACATCTATTCCATTGAGCTCATAGCTAGTTTCATCAAATAGATATGCTACAAAGTGGTTTTTAATATAAAGTTCTCCGAAGAAGAAGAATATTTGGAGTTATTATCATCAGCAAAAAATCCCTCTACATAAATGTAGCTCTCACTGGGTAGCACGTACAAATCTTTATTTTTTATTTATTTTTTATTTATTTATTTATTTATTTATTTCGCCATAAGAACATTAAGAATATAATTCTTTTGGAGTTCAATATTAATACTTAAGACAATTTTATAATACGTTTTTGATTATATGAAGGGATTTTTGTAATTCCGAATATCATTAATTTAATTAGAAAAAAAAAAATATATATATATATATATGTATAAAAATATAATAAATATGTATAAAAATATAAAATATAATTTGTGAGTATGTATAAAAGATAAAATAAAATAAATGAAGAGGTACATCAATTTTAATACATAGTCTTTGAGAGGGGCTGCTAAGTAATATTTAAAAAAAAGTTGAAAAGAGCTTTAGCAAAACTGCACTTTCTATGTATGATCTTTAAACTTACTGGTAGAGCATTCCATAATTTAATAGCGTTAACGAAAAAAAATCTTGACGTGTTAAGGTGCAAATATCTCGGTGTCAAAAGTGTCATACAACGGTTTGAAGTTCCAAAATTAAGTTTTTCGTATAAGTAGGATGGAGTCTTTCTGTACAAAATACCATGCAAAAATAACAAATTTCTTATGCGTAAATAATCTACCAAATCACAGCCCAGAATCATCTTCTGCCATGAAGAAATACTGCTGTAACGTCTTATGTCATAAACATAGCGGGTTGCATTATTAAAAACAACTTGTAGCTTATGTAGCGACTGCGAATCAATTTTACTATACACTTCTGCGGAATACGTTATCAATGGAAGTATAAGTTGGACAACAAGTTTTCTTTTGACTGACTGGCACATATTCAGAAGACACTCGCAATTTACGAAGAGTAAGAAAGACATTCCGAACAACAATATTAATATGATCTTTACATGTAAATGATGAGTTAAGATGAAAGCCTAAGTATTTAACCTTATCAACATACTTGAGCACATTTTCCTTAACGTATATTCCTGGAAAGTTAACGGAGTCAACTTTATCCCTACTAACAGGTAGAACCAGTGATTTGTTCGGGTTAAGCATTAGATTATTTAATTTGACCCACTTTACAATTGAAACTAAGTCATCATTCAACTTAAAGCACATATCCTCTATCAATCCAACACGATTAGATATATACAACTGGATGTCATCAGCATAAGCATGAATTTTAGCATAATTTACAACGCTAACGATGTCATTAATAAACATGCTAAACATAAGGGGGCCAAGAACAGATCCCTGAGGAACACCCGACTTGATTTCTCTTAGACCAGATACTTTTTCTCCTACCAACACTTTCTGCGAACGTCCGGAAAGGTAATTATTCAAAAGTGCTATTGCATTATTGTTGAATCCAAAATAATGCTTAAGCTTAAAAAAGAGTATAAAATGGTTTACTTTATCAAAAGCCTTAGAAAAATCTAAAAAACACATTAAGGAAAGGTTACCAACATCATATTCAGGTCTAATATCATCCATAACTTTTAAAACAGCAGAAGTACAGCTGTGAGCTGCACGGAATCCAGATTGCAGCGGAGACATAAGAGAGTTTGTTTCCAAATAATCAGTAATCTGCTTAGAGATTACAGACTCAAAAACCTTAGCTAGAACAGGTAATATGCTAATTGGCCTATAATCATTACAACAAGATGCAGCAGATGTCTTTGCAACCGGAATGATACGCGCTATTTTCCATAATGTTGGGAAAGTTGATGTAGTTATGATATGATTAAATATGTGAGTAAGTGTTCCAACAATAAAGGGTAGCACAATCTTCAAAAATTTATGGGACAAGCCGTCTTCTCCAATGGCGTTCGATTGGATTTTCATAACCGCATTAACAATATTAATTTCAGAAACCACAGAAAACCCAAAAATACAATTTATATTGGTGGAGGGTAGTTGGTTATATTCACAATTATTAGTATAAGCATTCTCACAAAAGAAGGAGTTTAGTTGATCGGGATCTAAAATAAGGGCATTAGTATTACGGGAATGAATACCCATTTTCTTGATGTTTTTCCATAGCTGTTGTGTGGATAAGTTATCATTAAGATTCTGTCTAAAGTATATTTTCTTTGCCTGTCTAACTTGAAGAGTAGCATGATTTCTAGCTCTTGTAAATGCAACCCTGTTAAAAAGTGTGGGATCACGTTTCCATGCATTATACATTCGATTACGATCACGAAAAGCTTGTTGCACTGCATGCGTAAACCAGGGACATGATTTATTTTTGACACGAACACTACGAAGCGGAATATGCCTTTCAAAAACATAATTTAGTTTAGATAAAAGAACATCAAGCTTACCATCAACCGATGGCTGATACCAACTGTCAGTCCAATCAACTGATGCAAGATCGCCGTATAAGGATGGATAATCTATTGAATTATAATCACGATAAGTTATAAACTGGGTAGTATTATGTCTATTAAAATTAATATTTAATGTGCAGAAAAGAAGGTCATGATCTGAGATAAAAGAGATTTGATCATATAAAAGTAGGCTATCCAAATCTAACAATAAAATCAAATCAAGTAAACTAGGAAGATTATTTGAACAAAACCGCGTAGCCAGCTGTTGATTCACAATGTTTAACCCTACAGAACTGACGAATTCCTTTAGGTCATTACTCATTTTATCATGATTAAACAAGTTTATATTAAAATCACCACAAACGAAATAAAAATCATAATCTATGGCATATTGTTGTAACTCATTAAAAAATGGTTCCATACTGAATGATTTACATGGATTATACACGCATCCATTAGATATACTAAGTATTTTACTTTTGAGATGGTTTTTACAGTAGATGGCAACACCTCCTCCTTTTCTGTTAACTCTGCTGACTTGCATTAAATTATAACCAAATATATTATAGTGATTATTATATACCTCATTTTTGAACCATGTTTCAGTTACACATATTATATCAATTTTAGAGTTCTCAAATATATTTCTAGCATAATCAAGTTTTATACCATTTAGACTTCTTGCATTAAAATGCACAATATTTAAACCAGAGTGCTGTTTACACAAAATATTTAAGATTGCAGATTGATTTTCGATCACGCCAAAACCTTCACTAGATATATTCATACTTAATATAGAAAATAACAGCTTTGCTATATTCGATTAAGTTTAATTCCGAGAAAGTATAAAAAATAATGTAAAAAAAGTAATAATGTAGAAAAAGTAAGTAACTAACTAGTTGTACCAATAACGTTTTTTTTTATTTTTTTTTTTTATTTAAATAAATTAGTATATATGTATGTATGTATGTATGTAAGTAAGCGAACTCTTTGTTTTTATATTTTTTGTGTATATATGTATGTATGTATGTTAATAAATTTGTATAAGTAATTAAAGCTAATGCAAATGTTCTTGTAGTTGATTTATATTAGCAATACACACTGGCTCAGATCCTTTCCTGGTTCGAACAAAAACTTGACCTCTGTATGAGAATGCACAATGTAATTTGCCCAAACGTCTTTCCTTGACTGCTAATTGAAGGAGATTTCTATTTTCAATTGTCAGACTTTCATAAATTCGAAACACTTTATCGCTCTCAAAACCTGCTGCACGCAAGGAAACGCAACACTTATATTGCTTGCGATAATCAGAAAACGCTTTAAGTGTACGATTTCTATCAAACGGAGTATAAAACTTGACTACTACTGTAGCGTTACTGCCAGGTGATTTTTTTGACCTTACTCTAAATATGTCACGAATTTGTGGAGAAAGAAAATCTATATGTCTGCAAACTTGATTGAATTTACTTTTTAAATTTTCAGCTTGTTCAAAATCCAGCCCAAATATTATTGCATCTGATGAAATGTCCTGCACTGTAGTATCTTTGGCGATTGTTTTTATGTCTTTTATTTCATTTCTCAAAATATCTATTTCATTTTTCAGACTGTCAATAACACACATATCACTTTCAATCGACGCAATTCGGTCTTCAATATCATTTGCTCTATCTTGTATTAGTTTAATTTCGTTTTCAATTTTATTTAAGAGTTTTGATTCAGTTAAAGTTAACTCATTACTTAAACGGGTGAAACATTGTTCAGCATGCAATTGCATTCTAACTTCCATGCTCTTCATATCTTGTAAGAGCGACTTTAATGTAACTGTTCCATCATCAACCTTTTGTGATTTCAACGCGGGAGAGAGATTTTTAAAAGAAATAGGTGCGGGACGTTTAAGTGAGGGGGATTCCATTTACTTTATATTATTTGTATAAGTGATCGTAACAAGATCACTCTCACTTTTATTTAATTGTTATTGCTAGTTGCTGTTTAAAATATTTTTTTAACGTTTTCTTTTTTTTTTTTTGTATTTACTTCTTTACATCCAAACACACATACATATGTTGTATTAATTTGTTGTACATGTTTAACTGATTTTGTTATTGTTTAATTTGTTGCTTCTTTTTTTTTAATATATGCATTTAGTTATTATTTTCTTTTCAGAGTTTATATTTCATGCTCTATTTTATTTTATTTTAGTTATTTGTAAATATTTAAATATGTGCAATTACAACAAGAAATCAAATGTATACACCTTTAATGCTTTTTAATTTTCTAAATCATCCATAATACCATCTCAAATTAAAGCAATCCGATATAAATACATACGTCCGAACAGTACGACGATCGAAGATATATTTATATATTTTGTATTGAAATTTGAATTTCATCATTATTGTCGTAAGATGTAAGTATGGTACATATGTATGATAGTTCTTTTTGATTATATTCTCATCAGACAAGGGTTAATCTAAGACATCTATTATTGAACTCATCTTGTCTTCAATTTAAAATTCAAAGACAATAAAAAATTTGTATTTGATGTTGTTAGTGCTTTTTGTTGTACTGGTCGCTTTAATGTTGTTGTTGATCTTACTGCTATATTTTCAATGTGTTTGTGTTGTATATTAGCATTATTTAGTTGGCTTTAAATATATTTGTATTGTAATTTCCTCTTCTCGGAAATCTGTTTTATAGCCTGGAGGCACATTAATCGGAAATTCATGAAGTGTATGCGATTTGGAGTTATTCGTATATGTGTTAATAGCGATACTACTTTCAACTCGCAAGAGATTTACTTTAAAAATATTAACTGGAAGATCTGAATAATAATATTTGTTTGCTGTTACCATTTTGCTATGAAATCCTAAAAGTTTTCCAATTGTATTGTCTTTATTAAAATACGTGTCCTTGGAACTTTTAACTTTAATTTGAATTGTATTGTCATTGGCTTCAATAAAAATGTTATTTGGTGAACATAGTCGTTTGTATTGATCTTCTATAAAATCAACTATATCATTTAATTCGTAAGATCCAATTGGTATTTTAATTGTATGTTCCCCTATATGAAACATATTGTTGTAGGTGTCTACATTTGGAATACTGTTGTATGAATGAAAATCAATTAGAGCACACTCATATGCACCATGTAATTCAATAGGAGGAAAGTAACTAGCAGATACATGTGATGAGTTAGAGCTCAGAGTAAGTGTTATTGACATTATAACAGACTGATTACAAATAAATAAAGTTTAGTACGCATGGTTTATAAGGATGATTTGCATATTTATTTTATTTTCTTATTTTAAAATTAACATTGTTGTTCTTGCTATGATGTCATTGTTGGTGATTTAGTATTTCTTCCAACTATAACATTTCATCTTTACTTTTCAAAGAATTGTGTTGATTAGAAAATCCCAGCTATTTAACACATACCCTTTTATTTTAAGAATATTTTCAACTAGATATGTGTTTGGAAATCTGGTTTTTGAAAGTTCGTCAGTATATAGGTAGAATACACCTTTAATATGATTACCAAGATAGTCTTCTAATAGGAATTTGTATTTTGAACTCTTGTAATTGTAAAAATGTCTGTAGTCCAATTGGGAGTACATTGTACCTCCATAGTGAACAGACGTAATAACGGAATTTTTTCTTACATACAAACTAAACAAAAAAAAATCATACAAAAAATATTCGTAGGACATATTAACTTTGATAAATTAGTTTTTTTTTTGCTTTGCTAATATTTTTACATATAGAAATAACAAAAACAAAAAAAAAAACCGTAAACAAAAAAACATACGAAGTACCCTTGAGGAATACTCTATATGAGTACCCCAAGGGAAAAAAATAGTGAAGTGAGTTCTAACGGCAGAAATGCCTATTTTACTGTGAGTTTTGATGTTCATAATGATAACAATAAAAATAAAATATCTGATAATAGACTTGTTGTGAGTTCTGAAGCTCTTAATAAAAATCAAAAATCTGATACTAGACTTTTTCTAACGGCAAAACCACAGTTTCGTCAGCGATCAACTTCGCTTTGTCCAATGCCAACTAGTAAATCGTTGACATTAACGTTGCCTAGTACTTCTACATTTAACTCAGAGATATCATCCGTTTCGGGCTCGTGGTCATCACTTAAACAAGTTGTCACTGAAGATAAGAGCAGCCCAAAACCCAAGGTCCAAGGCGGAATGGACAGATACATTACAATTTTAAAGCGCGGGCGAAGCCCAAATTCTACTAAAATTGCATCTGCTCCAAAGATGTCTAGGGATAACAGCGCATCCTCTACTAATCGGTAAAACCGTTTTAAAATATTGCAAGATGACAATGACAAACCCGCTGAATCTGCGAATAAAACCTCCAAGCCGCCACCAATATATTTAAGAGAAAAAAACTCAAACGCTCTTATTAAAAAATTAATTTCGGTCATTGGTGAGAATAAATTTCACATTGTTCCAATAAAACGTGGTTTTAAAGTAAAAAATGTATCTAACATAATAAATAGGGAAAAGATCCCTCAACCTCTATTTCGCGTTGAACTTGAGCCAAATGATACAACATTGAAAAAAATGAAACCCATCCAATACATAATTTAAGATATCTCTTATATCGAAAAATAACCACACAAGCATTCCGGACCCGTACAGTGCCATAGTTGTCAAGAATATGGCCATACTAAAACTTACTGCAAATTACCTACTGTTTGTGTTGTGTGCGGCGAGTTACACGGCACTGCTAGTTGCAATAAGCTAAAAGATCAAAGTGACAAAAAATTCGGTAATTGTGGAGGTAATCACACCGCTAACTACAGAGGTTGTCCTGTGTACTCTTTCGTCGAACAGGCTATGAGGCAAAAACCTAAATTAGCCCCAGCCCAATCAGCAAACGCTTTATCAGCCACTATTGCGCAAGTGAGCCAACCAGTTACTTCCCGTGTATCGTATGCCGATGCTGCTAAGACAAATTCTATTCATACACAAAATGTTTCACCACCAAATAAATTCAACGAATGGAAACTCAAGTTTTAATTTTAGTCGCCTTGAAACTACTATTGATAATCTGGTGCAAACTATAAATAATTTTACAACAAATATGACTAGCATGATGCAAGAAATGCTGCGAATGCAGAATACATTGCTTTAAGCTTTAGTTAACAAACAATGAACACGTTAAAAATATGTTTCTGGAACGCAAACGGCATTCGCCAACATAAGAATGAACTTGAGCACTTCCTCACGGAAAAAAATATTGATATAATGTTGGTCTCTGAGACTCATTTGACTTCGAGAAGCCTTTTTAAAATTTATGGCTACACCTTATATGATTCAAAGGACCCGAGAGGAAGAGCATGCGGTGGATCAGCAATTTTAATAAAGTCAAGACTCAAGCATTATATTATTGACAACATTTGTGAAGAACATTTACAAGCAACGAATGTTTGTGTCGAACATTTTTGCATTAATTTTGTTATATCATCAATTTACTCCCCTCCTAGATTCGCAATTACTGAGGATCAATATGAGGATTTTTACAAATCTCTGGGCCCTGGTTTCGTAGCAGCTGGCGACTATAATGCTAAACATACGTTCTGGGGTTCGCGTCTTATTACACCCAGAGGTCGAGCGTTGTTCAATGCAATTTTCAAAATGGGCTTGGATGTCATTTCGAGTGGAGATCCCACTTATTGGCCTACTGACATACTGTTATAGATTTTGGCGTCATGAAAAATATTTCTAGGGATTTAATTCAAATTGAAGCTTCTCTAGATCTCTCGTCCGATCACTCTCCCACGAACGTTACAATTTGTAGTCCATTAAGAAGTGCCTTACCTCACCCGTATGCGAATTTGATAAATCGTGTTAATTGGCTGGGATTTAAAAAATATCTTAGTAGTCATTGCACGGAAAATATTACGCTAAGAACACCTGATGATATGGAATCTAACATTGCCAACGTTAATGAAAGTATTAAACAGGATGCTGAACATGCCGCTACCTCCTATCCGCAGACTAGGGTAAATAGAATTTATTCTACGGATATTGAATGTTTCGTAAGTGAAAAAAGAAGAGCTAGAAGAGAATGGCAGCAGCACAGATCCCCCCAACTTAAAATCAGATTTAAAGAGTGTACTAAACTACTCCAACAGTTTAAAAAAACTGCATCTCTTAAAAATTATTTGGAAGGTCTTGATGTCACACCAGCATCTAATTACTCTTTGTGGCGCCCTGCTAGAAAGCTTAAAACACCAGTTGAGTTTAAACCACCTCTGCGCACATCTACAGGAGGTTGGGCGAGAAGCGATACTGAAAAAAGTAAAATATATGGTGAGCATTTAAAATCCGTATTCACCCCAAACACATGTTCTGGTGCTGTTGATTTGCCAAATGTAGTTGCGCTACCCCCTCGACCAATAAAATTTAAGACGCGTGATGTACAAAAAATAATTGCAGAACTCAACCCGAATACCCGGGTATTGATGGAATTAGTAACCAGATGTTGATGAAGTTGCCTCGTATAGCTATTAGAATCCTGTTATTCATTTTTAATGCTATTTTACGACTGGAGTATTATCCAAACAGCTGGAAGCTTGCCAAGGTTAAAATGATTCCAAAGCCGGGCAAAGATCTTACCAAAGCTGAGTCATATAGGCCAATAAGTTTACTGTGAACAATGTCAAAGCTCTTTGAAAAGTTACTCATGATAAAATTGTCCCCAATTCTAACTGATAATGAGTGCATGGATCATCAATTTGGATTTAGAAGTCAGCATAGCACCATTGAACAAACTCATAGATTGGTTCAATTTATAAGAAAAACTTTTGAAGAAAAAAAGTATTGCTCTGCGCTGTTCATTAACGTTTCTCAGGCATTTGATAAAGTGTGGCATTAAGGCCTAATTTTAAAATTAAAGACTAACCTACCAATAAACATTCTAAATCTGCTGGAAAGTTACATTATTGCCCGGAAATTCACTGTTGTGGAAGGAAACTTTATGAGTACGCCTGAAATAATCTCATCCGGTGTGCCACAGGGGAGTATACTGGGGCCAGTTTTGTATTTGATTTATACTTGTGATATGTCTTTGAGCAGCAATATCCATACATCTACATTTGCAGATGATACAGCCTGAATTAGTATGCATGAAAACCCTCACGAGGCTTCCCGATATCTTCAGCAACATATTATTCAGCTAGGTAACATTTACCTTAAGAAAAGACACTTGTTCCCCCGTTACAATCAATAATCAAATTGTTCCTCAAAACTTACATGTGAAATACCTTGGTATACATCTTGATCGAAGGCTCACATGGAAATACCACATTGACTCTAAGCTAACGCAAATGAAACTTAAACTAACTCAGATACATTGGCTGGTTGGTAGAAATTCAACCCTCACCCTAGATTGTAAACTTTTAATATACAAGTCGCTCTTAAAACCTATATGCTGCTACGGAATTCAGCTATGGGGTACTGCTTCAGCTTCTAATGTCGAGAGAATCCAACGAAGGCAAAACAAAATTTTACGGTTAATAACATCGGCTCCATGGTATATAAAAAATTCAAATATACATCGTGACTTAAATACTATGAAGGTACAACGAGAACTTGGATTAGGATGTGACTCGAGTTTTGTTAAATATTTGCCTGCGTATTTTGCAATTTCTTCACTCACTAGTGGCATATTTAAATCACGATGAATATTTGAATTTTTAATGTACCATGGAGCAGATGTTATCAAACGTAAAATTTTGTTTTGCCTTCTTTAGATTTTCTCAATATTTGAAGCTGAAGCAGTGCCCCATAGCTGAATTCCATAGCACCATATTGGCTTCAAAAGCGACTTGTATATCAAAAGTTTGCAGTCTAGGCTGAGTGTTAAATTTCTGCCAATTAACCAATATATTTGAGTTAATTTAAGTTTCATTTGGGGTAACTTAGAGTCAATATGATATTTCCATGTAAGCCTTCGATTAAGGTGTATTCCAAGGTATTTCACTTGAGAATGTTGAGGAATATTTTGATTGTTGATTCGAATGGGGGAACAGGTATCTTTTCTTAGGGTAAACGTTATATGAACACACTTTTGTTCATTTATCAAGACCTTCTAAATACTTTTCCAGTAATGCAGTCTTTTCCGACGATAGCAGCTCTTTGAGTCGTTTAGTACATTCTTTAAGTCTGATTTTATTTAGGGGTGGTCGGTGTTGTTGCCATTCTCTTCTAGCTCTCCTTTTTTCACATACAAGACGTTCAATTTCCGTAGAATAAATTCTATTAAAGCCAGTCTGCGGATAGGAAGTAGTGGCATGTTCAGCAGCCTGTTTAATATATTCGTTAAGATTGAATTTATCAACAGACATATATACTTTATTAAAGTTAATGTATTACAGTCGCTTCACGTAGTTCTGCAATAATTGATAAAATCTCGTTATTTTGATTAGTATGACCTGCAGCTGGTGATGCGAGCAGTAGTCGAAGTCGATCTACTAACTCATTTGGATCATCCCAGTATAAAGTTGGACTTATGAATGTTAGATCCTGTTGATTCGAGTAAATTTTTCTGGTTTTTCTCGTCAATAAATTTCTTAATAATATGTTTATAGCCTCGAGTACCTTTAATTTGACCATAAGGTTTATAGTCTCTTCTATATGCATTAGTATCTTTTTATAGATTTCGAGTTCAAATTTATCATAATTTTTTGGTATTTTATGAAATATTAGAGAAAATAGTCCTAGTGTTAGAGCCCATATTTGACCACCAACTTGTATTTTATATTCAGTCAGTTTGAAGTTACTATCACCAAATTTCTATTCATTATTGTAATCTTTATGTGGACCATAGTTTGTATCTAATTCATTTCTTCCTTCCAAGACTGATAAGTTAGTATTAGTATCTTCTGTATTGGAAGTTTGTGAGTAAACATCAACTTCATCATCTTCATCATCAGTCTCAGTATTAGCATCATTAAATAAGATGGTGTTATCAAATATTGTTCCTTCTGCTAGTTTCTTTTGAGTACGTGTCTCTGTCTTGAGTGATGAGTTTTCGGGCTTTAAATTTTTTATTTTCTTCATTCATGGGAATTCTTTTATTTTTCTTGGAACTATTTATGAAGTCTTTGAGTGGTTCTTTTATAGTTTTAAATGTATGTAGAATGAATCAACATCCCTATGTCGTCCCATATAAAAATATGTATTTTATTATTTTGCTTCTCACGTTTCATTATCGGTGAATGTATAATATTCCATTCCTTTAATTTGTGAAATTAGTTTCTTTAGGTTTTCATATTTGAGTTGATATAGAGATTTTGAGTATAAATAGATGTTTTCAAATTTGAGGCCATTAGGAATTTCTAGTAAGGCAATCATAACATTAGTCTTTCCACAATTTGATGGTCCCACTATTAGAGCAATAGAATTTGGTAAGAGGGGGCTTTTTATGTTGTTTCACTAACTGCATTTTTGTAACTAAATACATTTCATAAATGTTACCTCTTATTATAGAAAAAATTAAATAATATGGTTATACGATATCAGAAAACGTTTAGTTATAAAAACATCTTCGTAGTAGGAGGTATAGTAGATAAAATAATAAACTCTCTACCTGTTGAACTTCATCCTCCTGGATATCAGTACTGTGGACCTGGAACAAAAATACAAAAACGTTTAAATCGAGGTGACAAAGGAATTAATTTATTGGACTCTGGTTGTAAAAATCACGATATTGCGTATTCAAAAAACTAGTGTTCGCCCAGTGGTTGAAAATCAACCATTAACGCACAGAGGTGGAGAATAGATTGAAATAATTAAAGTTTGATGAATTTAAAACACAATTTAAACACTATATTCAAATAAACATATGTATAGACTCCAGGTTAAACCACTCTCTTAACCACTTAACTACTAAATACGAATTTAAAATTTCATTTATCGGCATAAATAAGAATAGATTTTAAGCAAACTATTTAAAAAAAGTTGGTCACTTTTTGAACTAAATGTAATTAGATATTTGCTCCTAGTGTTTTCACTTCATATTCATTATTATTGCCAAAAACAAAAATATTCGTTTATTTTTTCATTGAACGCTTTTTCTCTAAAGTTTTAGACTCCCCATTAAAACGTTTGTTACAAAAAAGTTTCTATTCCCTATTCTTTGAGAAAGACCCCTTATGTATGTACGAATATGCTAGCCTAATAATATAAACATTCCATCATATTCCAACATTCCATCATATTCCAACATTCCATCATATTCCAACATTCCAGTATGTTCAGTAATTTAAAGCACAGAAAAATAATGAAAACAATGAACCAAAACAAAACGCACACAAAATAAACCAAAAATAAAAAACTTACTTTGTGCTGTAGGTGAATTTAACTTTAATCAAAGTTATTAATAATAAAAAAAATATATTATTTTTAAGTATCTAAAGAAAAATAATACAGTACCACTCGTTATTTAAATATCCAAATTTTATTAGTTTCAGCAATAATCGTTTAAGTACATAGAAAGATGGAAATAAGAATAGAATGAACAAATAAAATACGTTTTTCCTTCTGAGTGTTTACGGAGTTGCCAAGCCAAATTGTTGTATTTTTTTTTTAGCAAATTAAGAGAGAAAGAGAGATCATGGCTTTATGATTGGCTAATATTCTTAACTGTTTTTAACTATCTTAGACACAAAAATGTAGAAGAAAAAATACATTCTGCACTGCTCCTATTGTCAATCTATCTAACAAAAAAAAAAATCAAGCGAATACGTTAAGTCAGTTAAAATGGTTCTTAACTTTTTTCACTTGCCTATTTATATATAGATAAGGATTTAAGTACTAGACATAAAGCTGATTAATACTTGAATTCAGCTTGGAATCGAGTTTTATCAAAAGACAGTAGTCATGCAGAAAAATCATTTGGATATATGGTTACTAATGCAATGAAAGCCAAAATAAAATTTTATATGGGTGTGGAGAAAAAGAATAAATTCAGTAAAGTGCAAAATCGATTCGTCCACGAAGGGTTCCGTACATTCGGTTTTGAGCACTTTTTAATGTGGCTTTTTTTGAAGTCTTGACTATTTTTTCTGTTTATGGGGGTTTTTTCATTTTGGTGATTTTTTTTTCATTTTGGCGATTTTTTTCTGTTTTTGAGGTGTTTTTCCATTTTGACAATTTTTTTCAATATGACGTTTTTTGTTTAGTTTTTGGCGTTTTTTTATTTTGGCGATTTTTTTAATTTGGAAATTTTTTTCTGTTTTCGGGTTTTTTTAATTTTGTCGATTTTTTTAATTTTAGTGATTTTTTTAATTTTGGCGATATTTTTAATTATGGCGATTTTCTGGTTTCTTGCGATTTATTTTCGTTTTAGAATTTTTTTTAATATGGCGATTTTTTTTGGTTTGGCGATTTTATAGTTTTGAACTGTTAGATATTAACTCAGCTGTTAAAATTGGACCAAAAACTATCAACATATCGTTAAAAGGAAGAAAATATTAAATTGTTGTAAAACGTGTAATACGTGTCCCAAAAATTTGTGGTTTTTTTTACCTCTAATACCGATTTTAACTGCTCTGGGTGCAATTGGTAGTCTAACAACTGGAGGTGCTGCTATAGCTTAAGCTGTAAATGCAACAAAGAATGCAAAAAATCAACTTGATGAAGCAACTAGACATAATAGAACGATGGAATCTATATCAGTTCGAAAAGGACTTTACTTAAAACCCTATTTAAAAAGTTATGGTTTAGTTCACAAAGAGGAATCAAAAAACTCCTAGAGATGCTACCCAACAGACCACTATTTGATGTGGACCTGAACCGTTTCTCTATAAATATTCCATATTTTAGAAGAGTTGTCATGTTGAATACTCTACCAAAACGAATAAAGAAAATATAATGTGGAATAATCAATTTAGATGTATCAAGAGTAGGGATGTGCAAAAAATATCGATATATCAAATTATCGATATTTGAGAAAATAAATATCGATATATATCGCCGATGTATCGATACATCGATTCTATTTACGAGTATCGGGTTTCGATACTTTTAAGAGCTATATCCGTTTTTTAACTGTACGATATTGGCATCACTGCTATTGAGGCGAAGAAAAAACAGAAATTTCATAATAACAGACCAGGCGCATTTATAAAGTAACCCAACTAAGCCAGGTGACTTTTTGGATTGTGTGGGTATAAGCCTAAAGGCAGAATTTGTTTTTTACTTTCTGTTCTGTTACACACAAAAAAATATAAGAGGCAATATTCACACGTATTGCGAATGTCGAGTCGAATATTCGTTTACGACAATTTTGTATTTGATTAAACAAAACTTGTATAAGTTTTCTTTATTCTATGACACAATTCGCGTAGATGAATATTCGACTCGATGTACACAATAAGGGTGATTAACTAAGCTTGCATAGGTAACTTTTTTTATACGAAAGTAAAAAACTTGGGTTTAATTAATTATGCAGTTAGGCAATTTGTACATTACATTAAGAAAAAAAAGAGAAATTTTATAATAACAGCCCAGGCGCATCTACAAAGTGACCCCACTAAGCCAGGTGACTTTTATGACTAAGATAAATGCCAAATTTGAATTGTGTGGGTATAAGCCTAAAGGCAGAATTAGCTTTTAATTTCTGTTCTGTCACGAATCAGCTGACTCTTTTTGGTTTATATAGATTTTGTACAAGCCGTTAGTTTTTCTCTTTCATTCTGTTCTGTTTCGCTTCAACCTGTGAAAATTAAAAAAAAACTGTTAACTAATTATAAGTGACAGCATAAATAAAATAAAATCATTTCGAAATAAACTGTGCGTGAGAAAAACGTAAAATTATATTGAAACATAGCAATGGACGAAGCAAAACTCATTAATTTAGTGGAAATATGTGACCGTTCTGGTCAGAAACACCTAGGTTATTACAGAAAAAGTAAATACATATTAAAATTTAGAAATAGAGCGGCACAGCACAGCACAGAACAGCAACGTAAAGTAAAAACTAAGGAAGCGTTAAGGAGCTACAGTAGGTTACGTATAACATAACATACGTAGTTCTTTTGTATTAAATTTCTTAAACTGACTAATTGTGCATTCGAAATGAATGCAGTTTTTCATAAATTATCTCATAATACAAATTAAAAATACAGATGTATGGATAAATTTATTGCCTTTTTCGATACCAATATCAATTTGGGGTTTTTCCACTAATGGAGTTCATTAAGTTTCGCGATTTCTTTAAATATTATTGTTTGGATGCAAAGTGAATATTTCTCGTATCCCGCAATGATGAACTTTGAAGTGTTAAACACGGGCATTCATTAATCAATGAATTACATCCTTATTTATGAAAATTATTAAGGCTTTCTAAAGGCTTAATCAGCAACATTTTTTATGGAAATCTTTTTTAAAAATCCTTAAAAACCAATAAGCTCTCAATAGTTGTTCAAAATTTATATCGCTTAAACTTTGTTTGCGGTTATGGCACTATATGTTAGTATGTGTATTTATTTTAGATTTGGAATATTTTGGCAACACTTGTAGGCCAAAAATATCGATATATCGAAATATCGATGTTTTCAAAAAATATATATCGATACTGTTCAAAAATATCGATACGATATATATCGATACATTTTATTCATTTGCCCATCCCTAATCAAGAGGACCTGGTACACATTGGGTAGCATATTATAAAAACAACAATGAAAAGGAATATTTCGACAGCTTTGGGAACTTACAACCTTCCTCGGAAGTAGTCAAATATCTTGGTAGAAGTATAAAATACAACTATAATCAACATCAGAATTTTAATACATTTACATGTGGTCATTTATGTCTTAAATTTCTTTATGAAATAACTGAAAATATTAAATAAAAGCACAATCATCCATATATATTTTACTAAACTCTTTAATATCTTTTTATTTATAATTTAAAATACAGAATTAATATATTTTATTGCCAAATAGGAAATTGGGAATTTTTAATCAGAAATTCACTCAGCTCACTCTCAACGATTAGGTTTTCTTTATCTTCTCTACTTAAGCGATATGATCCGCTCGAGAGATCTTTAATTTCATCATCGGTTAAAGTATTATATCGTTTAGGCAGGAACATTATGAGTTTATCCATTTTAACTTTTAGTGTTGGTCCATATTTTGTTGTTACACGTATTACATTTCGATGTTTCAAGCTCCTTTATGTGGATTAAAGTTTTGTTGTTTAGAGAACTAAATTTTGAAATTATATTTGTTGTGGAGTCAATTTTTTATTTATCTCTTATCACTTTGAATGTTTAACTGAAAATTATCTTAAAAGTAGCGATGATGACTTCAAGAAGGCTAATCGAGAATATTTATGGTGGAATAATTGGGGAATAGTGATAGACAGAAAGAGATAGTATTGACAGAAAAGGGATAGAGTGCTAAAAGGAAGTATGGAATAGAGATGATAGTATAGATATTTTAAAGATCATATAGATATTTTAAAAATTTAAAGAGCAAATTATTCTTAAACGAACCTTCCAACATTTATCATCATTCATTCATCAGCAAATAAAATTAGCCAAATTAGACGAACTCTAAACCAATTTATAAGAGATTTTGAAAGCTTCAGGCTTTTTGATCATTGGAAGATAATAAAATTCTTCCAAAATATGCTGGATGAGAACGCAGAATATGGTATCATGGAAGATGAAGACAACACAGAAGGACACTTCAAAATCTGTCCTTGGTATGACCCTGAGTGTGAGGGAAGGACCTGATACGTGTAGGTGTACCATATATTTTTTGAGTAAAAGTATATTAGAACATTTAATAATTGCATACTATGAAATGTTTCCATCATTGTAATTAAAATAAATAAAAATTAAATCAAATAGTATTATTAAAAGAAATAAAATAAAATTAAATTGTATTATTAAAATATTCCTTGTTTTTATTATTTTGTTTTTCTAAAGGAAAACTGTTTGTTCGAATAGAAAATAACAGAAACTTGTATGTAGTGAAAAATATAAGGACTTATCCGATTATCTAAATGGTTTCTCTTTATGGAAAAATCTAATGAAATTTAATGGAATTTCATAATATTGTGAAATTCAATTTGTCTTGTGCAGAGCCTCTTTAAAAAAACAAGACTGTGCGATATGAAAATATGACTGTGCATGTTTAAGCAGTATGAAAAAAAAAACAAAATAATAAAAACAAAAATTTGTAAATGAGCAAAAACAAAAATGTTTTTATCCAACAAATTAAGGCAAATAAAGAAATAAAAACCATTCACATATTTCATTCTTTTTTCAATATTTTATTTAAATTTTTTTCTTAAAAATTCATATATGTATGTACATACATATGTACATAGAGATGGCAAGATTAATCGCAAAGATTAAATTAATCGATTAATTTTGATCAATTAATGATTTAATTGTATCGTAGACTTGCTTTCAATTAATTGCAATTTTAATCGATTAATTGGCCAAATAATCGTTATTTTTTTTAATATTTTTGGTATTTTATTAATTTTTTTTCGATTTTTTTATTTCGAGCACATGTTTTTATCTGTGCTTGGCAGCATTGTTTCTTTGTTCTTTCTTACATCACTAAGATTCTTGTTACCCTGTAGTTAATGTCGACGTCGTCGACGGCGTCAAATGTCAAAAAAAAGTTGAATCGTATGAAATTGTATGAGAGCAGTTAATCTCAACGAGTTGCAACGCCGTAAAAGTTCAATCTGTTTCGGCCGTCAACGACGTCGACATTAACTCCACTAACTATGCGCAAAATGGCACCTATAAAAAGTAAAGCGTGGAAATATTTTATTAAAGAAAAAAATAACCTGGTTGTGTGTAACTTTTGTAAAAAAAGTTAAAATTTTCAAACAACACATCAAACATGTTCCAGCATTTAAAATTGAAACATGCAGCTGAAGTTGATAAGTTTAAGGTAAGATAAAATAGTTAATTTCCTTCAAAGATTGGGTGGGTAATGCATTATTTTATAGCATGATTCCAAAACAAACGACGATGACAGTGAAACCATTGATGAAAATAGTGTGGATACTGTGATCGACATGTCAAATGAATGCGAAGGTAGCACAGATGAAATACCGAGTAGTAGCGCCAGTCAGCCAAGTAGCCGGCCAAGTCAGTTGAGTAGCACCGTCAGCCAGCCATTACTTTTAAAAGCATTTTCCAACATTCAGAACTATTCCTCCGGACCAAAAAACAAAAAAATTACACGTGGAATCATGCACATGATCGTCAAAGATAATTTGCCGTTTACCTTTGTCGAAGGTATGTTTTGTGTTCATTTATTATTCTATTATTTTATTCTAAGAAATTTAACTTTTACTAAAGGTGCTGGCTTCTTAGATTTTATGAAGGAAATTTTCCCACTTTACAAAGTCCCAACAAGGAACACGATAAAGGCTGAAATTGATAAACTGTATGAAGTGGAAAAAAACAAATGTGTGTCATTGCTTTCAAATCTGCGTTGTGTAACCCTGACCACTGATATATGGACTAATATAGACATGAAAAGCATGTTGGGAATAACCGTTCATGGGTTGCTTGATACAAAGCCATTTAATGGAACAATTGGTGTGTATGAATTGAGTGAGTCCCATACAGCTTCCCATATATCTGAGATTTTGTCCGATGCAATGAAACATTTTTCTATTGAGGAAGATAACGTTAAGGCTGTTGTCACAGACAATGCAAGAAATATTGTCAATGCAATCTATGAAAAATTCGGAAAAAAGCGTCATATTCCATGTTTCGCCCATACGCTGAATTTGGTTTATTCGAATTCATTAGATATATCTGCTGTACAAGGTATTATTTTAAAATGCAAAACAATTGTGAAATGGTTCAAACGCAGCGTTAAAGCCAATGACGACATGCGAAAGGTGCAAGCAGCCGCTGGCGTACCAGAGGGTAAATTTTTGAAACTTTTACTAGATGTAAATACGCGCTGGAATTCCACCTATTATATGATCGAGCGGTTCATCAAACTTAGCGCCTACGTCAGCCAAGTTTTGTTAAATTACCCGGATTCTCCGCCCATGATAACGTCAAGAGAAAAGGATGAACTAATGGAAATATGTACATTTTTAAGACCTTTAGAGGCCATGACAGTGCAGATAAGCGGCGAACGACATGGAAATCTCAGCCAAATAATACCTCTAGTTCATTGCGGTCATGAGCAAATTTCGAAAATTCACCCATGTCAACCAGCAGCACAAAAACTGAAACAAGAAATTTTAAAGCAATTTGATAAAAGATTTGCGACCATAGAACAGTCTTTCCTCTTAGCTGCATCCACTATCTTGGATCCCAGATTTAAAAGGGTTAATTTTAAGGATCCATTGGCTTTGTCGTCGGTATTAAGATATATTCGTGCTGAAATAACCGAAAAAGATGACAAAATGGAAACAGCAAGTGAGTCATCGGTTGAATCAGAACATGATTTTGATTTCTGGGCTCCACACAAAACTCTCGCGCACAAAAAAAAAAGAGAACATGTGACGATGTGCAACCTCAAGACGAGCTCACTTTTTATTTAAACTCCCAAGTTTTGCCACTTAAATCAAACGTAGTAGATGCTTGGGATGACATGAAAACAGTTTATCCCAAGCTCTATGAAGTCTCTCAAAATTATTGCCACTTGATTGGAACATCAGTGCCTGCGGAACGGTTGTTTTCCAAGGCTGGATCCACCGCAACATTAAAAAGAAACCGACTAACAACTAAAAGGTTGTCAAAATTATTATTTTTACAAACATGGCTGAATAAAAAATAACAATTTTTCAAGTAAATTGCTTTTAATTATTAATTTTTTTTTTATAAATCGGCAATTAATCGACAATTAATCGATTAATTCTTATTAATTGCAATTAATTGCAATCAATTATTTTACTTCTGCAATTAATCATATGATTAATTAATCGATTAATTTTTTTTTTGCCATCTCTATATGTACATCTTATTTTGACAATAAAGGAATTTTTCTTAATAACTAACGGCCCTATGTATAAGCAAAAATTGGCATGAAGTTAGCATAAGTGGCAAAATTGAACATGATCTTAAAGAGTTTTGCGATGAAACTTCACTTTAAAAATCATGCTACGACTTAGAGGTGTGTTAAAATTAGGTAATGCGACAATTTTTAATGTCAAATTGTATGGAGGAACTCGTTAACACCTAATTCAATTTCGTCACTTATGCTAACTTCATGCCAATTTTTACTTATACATAGGGCCGTAAGATTTTATGTACAATAATTTTAACAACAAAAAAAGATTTTTTCTTAATAAATAAGATTTTATTCACAGTAATAAATAAAGATTTATATACAATAATTAATAATAATAAAGATTTTGTTTACAATAATTTTTCTTAATAAATAAGATTTTATTTACAATAATTTTTCTTAATAACTAAGATTTTATATACAATTTAAAAATTAACTAATTTCAACAATTTTCTTGCATTCTAGCAATCTCATCTAGCAACATGTCAAGTTCGTATTCAGGGTTAGTTTCCTTAATACGAAAATTATACCATGCATATGTGTTAATGTTATTTGATCTATTTTTTCTCTTATCGTCTCTATAACTTAAAACTACCTTACTTAATTCACTAGTATATAATTGATGTGGCTTAGATTTAAATATTAGCATATTATCATGTACATTTTTATAAGAATCTAAACTATATTTATTTAATATGGCTCTCTTTACCCCTTCGATTTTTTAATGTCATTTTGGTTTTGTACATCTTTGATCGCAGCCCAACAAACTCTGTCATTATTTTACCACAATTTTCATCCTTCATCATAGCTATGACTTTTTATTTGTAAACATCTATACGCTAGGGGTAAAAATCTTTTTCACAATACAATCACAAATTTTGAGTAAGATGTTATTAAATCGGTGTGAGCGAATTTTAAGGCATACCTTCAGGAGCAATTATTAATTAATTTTAATAGAAATTGCTTGTGAAGTGCAATAGTGTTGCCAGTGGGGATAATTTGGTAAAAAAGTTGAAAAATATAAACAAAATATATACTTTTAAATAAAATAACGATTTAAATGTCAAATATTTATTTAAAAGATATATAGCGCTCTGTATAAAGAATTTATAATATATTATAACATATCTTCATTACGAACTGTTGCCTTACACTGAAGCTGGTGCACGACAATTGGGTAACAATATCCATCTCATGCCAATTATTATGGATGGAGATTTTAATAAAAATTTTGCAAACCAACAATCGCAAGCTTTATCAAAATTTTTATTTGACGTTTTTCACTTGCATATGAGCAATTCTCCACAAACTCCTACAATTAATAATTCCACTACTATACATGCAGTTTTCCATACAGTAGATTCAAAAATTTATATATGTTATTTTAGTTACCATAAGCCAATACTAAAAAAAAATTTTCATTACTAGATGCTTACACCTCTCCGCTGTCATCGGACTCACATTGCTTCTTTTTTTTAATTTACTAGTGGAAAATTATAACAATTATCTGTAGGATAGTCCGATGTATCAAATTGTTCTTGTATGTCATTTTTTATGTCAGCGTAAAAGTCATCCGTCTTTATTGAATGATAAAGGAGTCCGTGTCCATGTAGTTCAATGAGAGTTTTGTCTTAAACTTAGGTTGCATGTACCCGTAATGGAAATTATGCATTTTCCATTTGGATAGCTCGAGTACACAAAATCCTAAGTAAATTGGTTTATTGTAGCAGGTTTTGAGTCTATTCATTTGGATTGCTACCAGATCTTCGGAAAATATAGATAAACTATGAAAATTTGGTTTTGCTATCCAATCTTGGGCCGCCAAATTATTAAAATTTGTTCTCTCCCAATTATTGACAATTTTAACATGTTTCCATTGTTTTACCATACACCGCATTATTGAGTAGTTTGAAAATTTTTTTTCCAAAAGTATTTTTAACAGTGGCCTTATGTCTGATATTTACGTCAATATAGCCTTTTAACCATGGAGATTGTTTAACTGCTAGAATACGATGAATTTTGTTTAAAACTAAGCCATATTCTAAGCACTGTTTCAGAACTCTAAAGTGTAGCACGTATGATTGCTTTGTAGAGAAATCGGTTATTAACTTGCTATACTTCGCTTGCATAATTTTCTTATTTTCAGCGCAAAAAGAAAGATCATTATGAAAGGCATGTAAATGAGAGGGATAATCCAAAGTGACCTCATATACATACCGTATGTTCCATTGTCAGCTATGCTGTTTGGATCCAGATTCAGCTCGTCTTGCGATAACCATCTCAACCCACCATGAGAAAGATATTTCGACATTGCCCAACCGTAAAGTTATTTGCGTCTAAATAGACAACAAATTCTGAGGGCTTCTCTTTATCAAAATCTTAAAAATATTTGTTATTCTCTTTCGAATATCTTTTGCTACACTGTACGATTCCCCCACGTATACCTTTTTTATAAAATTGTACATGTCTATGTCCGTGAATAATTCTAATTAAATTTTTGTGTATTTAAGCATTGCATCCCAGGAAAGGACAGGTGCTGGCTGACATGGATCCGGCTCATAAATACCTTTGCGAACTTTTCTAAAGTACTCGAAAATATCTGTTAGTAAGGGAACGTCTGTTTTTAAGTAAAGTTCCATGTAATCTTTCATTGTTTTGCAACCAAAAGTACTCCATACCTCTTTAGCAAGTAAGTATTCCTCTAAAGAACACTCTTTGTTGTTCTCATTACTAAAGAAATCACTCCATGAAGGCAGCTGACTTATCAAATTTTTGAAATGAATCTAGGTACTCATGCTGGAAAATACCTTTTTTCTTAATAGCTGAAATTCTTTTTCTGACAAATTGCAGGCCTATAATTCCAAACTCTTTCCCATAAAGCGTAGTGTATCAAAAAATCTTATTTCAAGCTTATGACCATCACTCATTTCCATAAATTGGGAGATTGATATATAAAGCTCCTTATTGAGAGGGAGTACTTTCAGTTGCATAGAAATTTCAGCTAACTCTTTAATAAAAATATGTGAGTCATAATTTGAGTAATTAGTAAAGTAAACTATTATAAACTTGGGGATTTGGTAATTTAAATTACAGTTATTGTGGGCTGCACCTATAAATTTACTGCTAATAGGACAATGATCTGTAACGCGAACTTTACTTAGAAATTTTTGACAAATATGACAACTGACACCACTATAAAAAATATAAATATCAGGAGGGAAAAAAGTATCCATTTGTCTATTATTTACTAATGCCCTTATGCAAAAACGATTGTTAAAGTTAAAGCATGCTTTAAAACCGGTTTTGCCATACAAAATTCGTTTATTAAACCAACTTTAAGTTTAACAGTCGTTTTTGCATAAGGGGGTAAATGATTATTATATATATTTTCACAATCTTTAATTAAAAATGAAACGAATTTTTGTGAGATCCCTTTTCCTGTATAGTTCTCGTGGTACCTTTCATAGTGAACAGACGTAATAGCTGAATTTTTCTTACATACATATAAAACAAAAAAATCATACAAAAAATATTCGTAGTACATATTAACTTTGAGCTTTGGTTAAAATTATGGAGAATCAAGGTAAATGAACAAAAGTGTGTTCAAGTAACATTTACTTTACGAAGAGATACTTGTTCCCCCATTCGGATTAACAATCAAGTTGTTTCTCAACATTCACATGTGAAATATCTTGGTATACACCTTGATCGACGACTTACATGGAAACACCACATTGATTCTAAGTTAACTCAAATGAAACTTAAACTAACTCAGATACATTGGCTGATTGGTCGGAATTCAACACTTAGCCTAGACTGTAAACTTTTAATATACAAGTCGCTTTTAAGGCCAATATGGTGCTACGGAATCCAACTATGGGGCACTGCTTCAGCTTCAAATGTAGAGAAAATTCAACGCAGGCAAAATAAAATTTTACGCATGATAACATCGGCTCCATGGTACATCAAAAATTCAAATATACATCGTGATTTGAATATGCCACTGGTGACTGAAGAAATTGCAAAATACGCTGGCAAATATTTAACAAAACTCGAGTCACATCCTAATCCGCTTGCCCGTAATATTTTGAACTTTACTGGACACATCCGCCTAAAAAAGAGGGACACAATGGCTCTTATTCACAGCACTCCAGATGGGTCTTCTTGAAATTACTTTTATTTTTTTCCTTTTGATTATCACTACTTACATATGTATAATATATAACTATTACTAAGCTTATGTCCGACACTGGTCGGACAATTTACCTACTGCAATTTACCTACTGTTTGTGTTGTGTGCGGCGAATTACACGGCACTGCTAGTTGCAATAAGCTAAAAGATCAAAGTGACAAAAAATTCGGTAATTGTGGAGGTAATCACACCGCTAACTACAGAGGTTGTCCTGTGTACTCTTTCGTCGAACAGGCTATGAGGCAAAAACCTAAATTAGCCCCAGCCCAATCAGCAAACGCTTTATCGGCCACTTTTGCGCAAGTGAGCCAACCAGTTACTTCCCGTGTATCGTATGCCCATGCTGCTAAAACAAATTCTATTCCTACACAAAATGTTTCTCCACCAAATAATTCAAAAAATACAAACTCGCACTTTAATTTCAATCGCCTTGAAGCTACTATTGATAATCTGGGGCAAACTATAAATAATTTTGCAATAAATATGACTAGCATGATGCAAGAAATGCTGCGAATGAATAATACATTCCTTTAAGCTTTAGTTAACAAACCATGAACACGTTAAAAATATGTTTTTGGAACGCAAATGGTATTCGCCAACATAAAACTGAACTTGAGGACTTCCTTACGGAAAAAAGTATTGATATAATGTTGGTCTCTGAGACTGATTTGACTTCGAGAAGCCTTTTTAAAATTTATGGCTACACCTTATATGATACAAAAAACATTAGAGAAAGAGCATACGGAGGATCAGCAATTTTAATTAAGTCAAGACTCAAGCACTACATTGTTGGCAACATTTGTGAGGAACATCTTCAAGCAAGGAATATTTGTGTTGAAAATTTTTGCACAAATTTTGCGATATCATCAATTTACTCCCCTGCCAGATTTTCAATTACTGAGGATCAATACGAGGATTTCTACAAATCTCTTGGCCCTTGTTTCGTAGCAGCTGGCGACTATAATGCTAAACATACGTTTTTGGGGTTCGCGTCTTATTACACCCAGAGGTCGAGCGTTGTGCAATACAATTTCAAAAATGGGCTTGGATGTCATTTCGAGTGAGGAGCCCACTTATTGGTCTACAGACATACAAAAAATTCTAGATGTTATAGATTTTGGCCTCACGAAAAATATCTATGGATTTATTTCTAATTGAAGCTTCTCTAGATCTCTCGTCCGATCACTCTTCCACGATCGTTACAATTTGTAGCCCATTAAGAAGTGAGTTACCTCACCCACATATAAAGTTGATAAATCGTGTTAATTGGCTGCGATTTAAAAAATATCTTAGTAGTCATTGCACGGAAAATATTACGCTAAGAACACATGATGATATTGAATCTAACATTGCCAACCTTAATGAAAATATTAAACAGGCTGTTGAACATGCCACTACCTCCCATCCGCAGACTAGGGCAAATATAATTTATTCTACGGATATTGAACGTCTCGTAAGGGAAAAAAGAAGAGCTAGAAGAGAATGGCAACAGCACAGATCAGCCCAGCTTAAAATCAGATTTAAAGAGTGCAAGAGTTGCTTGCATTTGAAAAAACTGCATCTCTTAAAAATTATTTGGAAGGTCTTGATGGCACACCACCATCTAATTACTCTTTGTGGCGCCCTGCTAGAAAGCTTAAAACACCCGTTGAGTTTAAACCACCTCTGCGCACATCTACAGGAGGTTGGGCAAGAAGCGATACTGAAAAAGGTAAACTATTTGGTGAGCATTTAAAATCCGTATTTACCCCATACACATGTTCTGGTGGTGTTGATTTGCCAAATGTAGTTGCTCTACCTCCTCGACCAATAAAATTTAAGACGCTTGATGTACAAAAACTAATTGCAGAACTCAACCATAACCAGATGCTGAAGACGTTGCGTCGTATTTCTATTAGAATCCTGTTATTAATTTTTAATGCCATTTTACGACTGGAGTATAATCCAAACAGCTGGAAGCTTGCCAAATTTAAAATAATTCCAAAGCCGCGCAAAGATCTTACCAAGGCTGAGTCATATAGGCCAATAAGTTTATTGACAACAATGTCAAAGCTCTTTGAAAAGTTACTCATGATAAAATTGTCCCCAATTCTAACTGATAATGAGTGCATTCCGAATCATCAATTTGGATTTAGAATTCAGCATAGCACCATTGACCAAACTCATAGATTGGTTCAATTTATAGGAAAAACAATTGAAGAAAATAAGTATTGCTCTGCGCTGTTTATTGGCGTTTCTCAGGCATTTGATAAAGTGTGGCTTGCAGGCCTTATTTTAAAATTAAAGACTTACCTATCAATAAACATTATAAATTTATTAGAAAGTTACATTATTGCTCGGAAGGTCACTGTTGTGGATGGAGATTTTATGAGTACGCCTGAAATAATATCATCCGGTGTGCCACAGGGGAGTATACTGGGGCCAGTTTTGTATTTGATTTATACTTGTGATATGCCATTGAGCAGTAATATTCACACATACACATTTGCCGATGATACAGCCTGCCTTAGTATGCACGAAAACCCTCACGAGGCTTCCCGATATCTTCATCAACATATCACTCAGCTCGAACTATAGTTAAACATGTGGACAATAAAGGTAAACGAACAGAAGTGTGCTCAGGTAACATTAACCCTAACAAAAGACACTTGTTCCCCCATTACAATCAATAATCAAATTGTTCCTAAAATTTTACATGTGAAATACCTTGGTATACATCTTGATCGAAGGCTCACATGGAAACACCACATTGACTCTAAGGTAACGCAAATGAAACTTAAACTAACTCAGATACATTGGCTGGTTGGTAGAAACTCAACCCTAGATTGTTAACTTTTAATAGACAAGTCGCTCTTAAAACCTTAATGGTGCTACGGTATTATGCTATGGGGTACTGCTTCAGCTTCCAATGTAGAGAGAATCCAACGAAGGCAAAATAAAATTTTACGGGTAATAACATTGGTTTCATGGTAAATAAAAAATTCAAATATACATCGTGATTTAAATATGCCACGAGTGACTGAAGAAATTGCAAAATACGCAGGCAAATATTTAACAAAACTCGAGTCACATCCTAATCCGCTTGCTCGTAATATTTTGAACTTTACTGGACACATCCGCCTAAAAAAGAAACACAAGGGCTCTTATTCACAACACTCCTAACTAGATATCTACAGAGGATGCCCTGTATATTCTTTTGTTAAACAGGCTATGGGTCAAAAACCTAAACTAGCTCCAGCTCAATCAGCAAACGCTCACTCCGCAACTCTTCCTCAAACAAGCCAAACAGTTAGTTCACGTGTATCGTATGCCGATGCTGCTAGTTCTATTCCATACAAAATGTTCTACCGCCAAATAATTCAACGAATGCAAACTCAAGCTTTTACTTTAGTCGCCTTGAAGCTACTATTGAGAATTTGGTGCTAACTATTAATATTTTTACAACAAATATGAATGGCATGATGCAAGAAACGCTGCGAATGCAGAATACACTGCTTCAGGCATTAGTTAAGAAGCCATGAACACGTTAAAATTATGTTTCTGGAACGCAAACTGCATTCGACAACATAAAAATGAACTTGAGCACTTCCTCACGGAAAAAAATATTGATATAATGTTGGCCTCATAGACTCATTTGACTTCGAGAAACATTTTTAAAATTTCCGGCTACACCTTGTACGATTCAAAGGACCTGAGAGGAAGAGCATGCGGTGGATCAGCAATTCTAATAAAGTCAAGACTCAAACATTATATTATTGACAACACATCTACAAGCAACGAATATTTGTGTCGAAAATTTTTGCACTAATTTTGTAATATCATCAATTTACTCCCCTCCTAGATTCGCAATTACTGAGGATCAATATGAGCATTTTTACAAATCTCTGGGCCCTTGTTTTGTAGCAGCTGGCGACACAAATAAAATTCCGGATGTTATAGATTTTAACGTCATGAAAAACGTTTCTAGGGAATTAATTAACGTTGAAGCTTCCTTAGATCTCTCGTGCGAGCACTCTCCCACGATCGTTACAATTTGTAGTCCATTAAGAAGTGACTTACATCACCTCACGAATTTGATAAATCGTGTTAATTGGCTGGGATTTAAAAAATATCTTAGTAGTCATTGCACGGAAAATATTACGCTAAGAACACCCGAGGATATTGAATCTAATATTGCCAACCTTTACGAAATGATTACACAGGCTGCTGAACATGCTACTACCTCCCATCCTCAGACTGGATTTAATAAAATTTATTCTACCGATATTGAACGTGTCGTGTGTGAAAAACGAAGAACTAGAAGGGAATGGCAACAGCACTGATCACCACAACTTAAAATCAGATTTAAAGAGTGCATTAAACGACTCCAAGAGCTACTTGCAATTGAAAAAAGTGCATCTCTTAAAAATTATCTGGAAGGTCTTGATGTCATTCCAGCATCTAATTACTCTTTGTGGCACGCTGCTAGAAAGCTGAAAACCCCCCTTGAGTTTAAACCACCTCTGCGCACATCTACCGGAGGTTGTGCAAGAAGCAATACTGAAAAAGGTAACATATTTTCTAATCATTTAAAACACGTATTTACCCCAAACACATGTACTGGTGTTGCTGGATTGCCGAGTATAGTTGGTCTACCCGCGCGACCCAAAAAGTTTAAGATGCGCGATGTACAAAAACTAATTGCTGAACTTAATCTGAAGAAAGCTCCAGGTATTGATGGAATTAGTAACAAGATGCTGATGAATGCAGTATTTTCCACATAACTGGAAACTTCCCATGATTAAAATGATTCCGAAGCCGGGCAAAGATCTTACCAAGGCTTAGTCATACAGGCCTATAAAGCTTACTATCAACAATCTCAAAACTTTTCGAAAAGCTGCTCATGACTAAATTGTCCACAATTTTAGCTGATAATGGGTGCATCCCGGACCATCAATTTGGCTTTAGAAGTCAGCATAGCACTATTGAGCAAACGCATAGATTGGTCCAAGTTATAAGGAGGACTTTTGAAGAAAAGAAGTATTGTTCTGCCCTTTTTATTGATGTTTCTCAGGCATTTGACAAAGTATGGCACGAAGGCCTATTTTTAAAATTGAAGACATATTTGCCAATAAATATAGAAAAACTTTTGGAAAGTTATATTGTTGATAGGAAGTTTACTGTTGTGGAAAGAGACTTCATGAGTGTGCCCGAATCTATATCTTCTGGTGTGCCACAGGGTAGTATTCTGGTGCCAGTCTTGTATTTAATATATACTTGTTATATGCCTGTGAGTAAAGTCACATATCTTGAACTTTACTGGACACATCCGCTTAAAAAAGAGGGACACAAGGGCCCTAATACTCAGCACCCCAAATGATACTTCTTGAAAATAATTATTGTGCTTAATACGAAATTTATGTATTATGAATTACTATCACTAAGTTTATGCCCGATTCTGGTTGGGCCTAATAATTATTTTTATATTTAAGATTTGAATACTTATTGTTAGTTCATATTTGAATATACAATAAATAAATATATGTGTTTAAAAAAAAAATTCACAACACTCCAGATGGGACTTCTTGAAAATACTACTCTTTTTTCCTTTAGATTATCACTACTTATGTATTATATGTACATATATAACTAGTACTAAGTTTATGTCTGACACTTGTCTTGCCTAATTATATTTTAGATTTAAATGATCAAACAGAATTGGGGCATAAACACATTTTCCATACAAAATGACACAAAAAACTAGCCTCAGAAAGCAGTCGATAGATAGAATCTATTTTATTTTGAGAACGTTTTTTCTTATGCTCTCACATATAAATAAATATTCTCTCAAACATGTTACCATACTTTCAATAAATTTCATACATTTTGTGAACAAAACTACAAAGAAATATAAACACAAAAGAAAATGAAAAAAAAACTAGAAAGCATTTGCAGTTACTGCCGTAGTTTTTATTATGGGCTTTGTTATATTGACAGCGATTTTTCCTGAAGTTGCGGACTTATTCTGTTTAATCATTAAGATTTGAATACTTATTGTTAGTTCATATATGAAAATACAATAAATAAAACTCTTGTATTAATAAAAAATAAAAAACCTTTTTTTTTTGTGTAAACTCTCAACTTATCGAACTTATGGAGTGTGCTTTTTAGCTAAACTTATTTTGTTGCGTAAGTAACAAAATAACAATAGCATTAATGTCCTCTAAAATGCATTCAAAGTCTGCATATATCACGAAAGGGACATACATTTTTCTTTGATATCCCTTGAACAGAAGAATAGTATCCGGACCTGAAGGCATAATTGTTACAATTTTGCCGCACTCTGCTTTATGGCTACTTATTGCATTTTCGCTATGAGTATACTGCAACCAGTTATTGCAGAAATGTAAATTTTGTTCATTCTGTAAAATTCAGTGAACAATAAAAAATAAAAAAATAGACAAATATATAAAAGTTTATAAGTAAAATGTTTTTTTTTTATAAAATACTAGAGTAAGCCTGCCCGCGTTGCTGGACAATACAATAACATACTTTTACGTCTTTGTATTAAACATTAAATTTTCCTGAAAAGGAAGTGCAAAATATTATAAATTTTTTAAAGTAAGAGCATCAAAAGTAAAAAAAATTTATTGCAGAGCTTGGTGGTAAACGACATTTTTAGTATTGCTATTTTCACAAAAAATGAATAAAGACGACGGCTTTCCAACACGTGAACATGCAACACACAGTTGACCGTGTAAAAATACAGGAAATTCTAAATTTATTCTGCAAACTTGGAACAACTGGCCTTGAACTTTGTTAATAGTCATTGCAAAAGCCAAACGAACGGGAAATTGTAATCGTTGAAATTGAAATGGCATATCAGTGGGAATCATTGGGATGCGTGGTGTTAAAACATCTTCGACTTTGAATTTCTCATTTAAAATTGTTGCTTGAATTGCATAATTCATTAATTTGTTGATCGCAAGTCTTGTTCCGTTGCATAATTTTGGTGGATTTATATTACGAACCATAATGATTATTGATCCAATTTTCAATTGTAAATTATGCGGTGGCATTCCAGGCAAATTAAGAGAATTCAAAAATTCAGTTGGGTAATGTACTATGTCTTCTTGATTCTTCACAGTATCAACAGATTTATATGTGATCAATTCACCATCTATTTGAGATTGAATGATGAAATTCAAATCATTCACATCTTTATTTTTTCCTGCCAATATAGCTCTTTCACTCAACCAAGTATGATTTTTGTATTGCTGTTGTATGTTTGGGAAGACTTTTTCAATTAGTTCTTCTTTTGATTGTGTGAATATGCAAAAAGCTCTCGGAATTGTAATGAAACCATCATTATCAATTGGCATTTTACCATCACCCATTAAAAGCAATTGTTTTGAAAATGTTACAGCTGACTGATCATTTTGCAATTGCACACGAACATTGGTGGTGAGTCTTAACGTTTTAACGTATCTCTATAGATTTGATAGCTGCAAACGCGCATTTAATTCATCAGCTGGTGTTGATTTTGAGATAACAGATAGTGTTTGTCTAAAGTCTCCTGCTAACAATATTAAAGCACTACTAAATAAATTTTGATTTCCACGGAAATCTCTCATTGTTCGATCCAAAGCTTCAGTTGATTTGTTGTGTGCCATTGTGCATTCATCCCACAACAAAATATCAAATTGTTTCAAAACTCTAGCCATGCCAGAGGTTTTTGATAAATTGCATGATGGTGCTTCATTTATCGTCATATTCAAAAACGCTGTCCTACCACCATCCAATAAAGTGGCTGCAGTTCCAGAAGATGCAAGTGCCAAAGTTATTCTACCACGTGCTCGTACATTTGCTAAAATTTAAGTTATCAAAAAAGTTTTGCCAGTACAACCAGGTGCATCCAAGAAGTACATCCAACCATTACCATTATCAATTTCTTGTATAATTTTTTCATAAGCTAATTTTTGCTGTTGATTTAATTTAGGAATATTTTTTTGAACATAATTTGTCAGCACATTTGGATTTTAATTCTGTTCTTGATTAAAAATATCATTTCTTGAACGATTTGGTGATGGTATACCTAACTGAGCTAAAGCTTTACTCGATATTCCTAAACACATATCCTCAATCAATATCAATGCCTCATTATACATTTCCTCTGTATAATTCAAATGAGCATTAATATTTAAGGTGCGTATTCGATGTAAAATATCTTCCGTCATGTAATCCCGAAATTTTATTCATAAAGCAGATGGATTAGCCGGATTGCACGTTGAGATAATGATAGAAAATAAAATTCTAATTTCTTGTGGATATGCTGATACCGATGCATCAGTTAATGTATTTTCCCAATGTGTATCGTGCTGCAGCAATCCTAGTTTTTGACATGCTTCACGGTAAGTGGCGCATAATTGTCCATCAAGTGTTCTCAAATAATTAAATGATGTTGGACCATAAACATTTATCAAAAGCAAACGTAAATAAAAGCACTCATCATTATTTGGGTGAACTGTGTAAATTCGACCTAAAGCTTCAGTTTCAAACACATTTGGATGACCTTGAACAGGTTTGCCTTGCTTTTGACGTTGAAATTCCTTTTTTGATGCATTGCAAGTATAATATGATGGAACCAGAGCATAAAGCAATGTTCTTGCAAATGAATCTTCTTGGCACAATTTAAAAAATGCGGTTAAAGTTGTATTTGGTGGCAAAAAACACACAGAAATTAAATAAATCAAATGACGCGAGTAAGCAGAGCCTTATACCGACAAAATGTAATTCTCATAAGAAAAAAAAATACATTTTGTATAAGGAAAACACATCATGAAAGTGTGCATATAACGCATATTTGTAGACATTTTTCGATGTTTTTTTTTATAAACCATCAGTGAAAGTAGACCTTTCTAACGCATGTACGTTTGGAAATCAGTCGAGTGGTTCTCGAGTTATAAAATCACGAACATAGCACAACTTATTTTTATATATATAGATATAAAACAAGTATATGTATCATTAAACTAAAGTGTAGTATAATTTTTTAACTTACTTTGATATATTCTTTATCAAAATGTAGTGATGAACTTCACCATTCTCCGAAAGCAGTAAGTTGACATGATTTATTTTCTTGTCCTTGGTCACGTAATAAGGACCAATGATGTGATGTGCTCTCTCATCATACCCACATTTTTTCACACTTATTGCCGGATTTTTTACCTTAAACTCCTTGATTTTGTCTAATGCTAATGATATGCTTTAATTTTTAAAATTTAACGCTACACCATTTCGCGTAAAAATCATCTCTGCAGTAGAAGAAGTAGTTTTAATAGCTACTTCTTTAATTTGGAAAGACATCTTGCTACTTAGACATGAAAAGTTTTCATTTCGAAACTGATTTTCTCTTCTACTTTTTATACATTTTGTTTCTAGATGATTGCAGAAAGGCGTACCTTCTCCACCAATAATTTTTCGCAATCATCACCAATCTCAGACATATAAACTTAATTTAAGACATCTTGGACAAGGATATAATTTTGTTAATTTTTTTACGGTTGTTTTGACCAAATTTCAAAAAATTCGATTTTTTTTAAAGCATAGTAATCTGCAAAAAATGCAACTTTAGCAATATGAGATAAATCCTAGTATATGAACCACACTTTAGTGTATTCAAATATGTTTACATTTGGTTTGCCAAACGTTAACATTTTTTTAAAAGATTACATAAAATTTAACTTTTGAAAAAAAATCCATTTTAAAGGTTACTTTAAAAATTAAATTTTTCAAAAAGAAATTTTAAAAATTTTGAAGAATTTATGAAACAAATCTTAAGTACTTACATGACAGATTATTCCCCATTACAAACTTTTTGTAAAATTTGAACACACTTTTCACAATAAGTGCTCAAACCTTCGATAATAAAGTGATATTTTACAAAATTGTTTCAACTCGTATGGGAACAATGACTTTGACTGCGCGCTGTCAAACACTATTTTGTACTTTTCGAAAAAAAGTATCAATTTGTTTGAATTAGAGTATTAGTAATTGGTTGGCAAAAAAACAAATCAAGATGGATAGTTTTCAAATTTGGATTTCGCACGGAAAAAGTAGGGGTTTGAAACATAGTGCACTGTACGATTCCTCCAAAGATACCTTTTTTCATAAAATTGTACATGTTTATGTTCATCAATAAATCTAATAAACTTTTTTTGTATTTTAGCATTGCATCCCAGGAAAGGCCAGGTGCTGTATAATATTGACATAGATCCAGCTCATAAATACCTTTGCAAACTTTTCTAAAGTTCTCGAAAATATCTGTCAGTAAGAGATCTGTTTTTAAGTAAAGTTCCATGCAATCGTTTACTGTTTTACAACTAAAAGTATTCCATACCTCTTCAGCATGTGAGTATTCCTGTAAAGAACACTCCTCTTTGTTGTTCAACTTACTAAAGAAATCACTGCGTGAAGACAACTGATACTCATCTAATTTTTGGAATGAATTTAGGTACTCATACTAGAAAATACATTTTTTCTTAATAAGCTTAAATACTTTTTCTGAGTGAGATAATGATCTTATAGTGCTGAAATCATTATCCGACAAATTGCAAGCTAATGATTCCAAACTCTCACCCATAAAGCGTATTGTATCAAGAAATTTTCTGCCTTATCGAGGTTGACGTATTTCAAATACGACGACGACTGTTTGGTAACAAATTAAAGAAAAACTGTTGAAGTCTTCTTTAATCTATTACCAAACAGTCGTAGTCGTATTTGAAATACGCCAACCACGATAAGGCAGCTTATTTCAAGCTTTTGACCATCACTCATTTCTGTAAATTGGTAGGGTGAAATATAAAGCTTATTGAGAGGTAGTACTTGCATAGAAATTTCACCTGATTCTTTAATAAAAAGATGTGAGTCATAATTTGAGTAATTGTGAAAGTAAACATGTATAAACTTGGGGATTTTGTAATTTAAATTACAGTTATTGTGGGCTGCACCTATAATTTTACCGCTAATGTGACAATGATCTCTAACGCGATCTGAACCTAGAAATTTTTGACAAATATGACAATTCACCACACTATAAAAATTATAAATATCAGAAGGGGATAAAGTATCCATTTGTCATTTATATACTAAATGAATATTGTATATATCATCACAATCTTTAATTAAAAATGAAACGAAATTTTGTGAGACATCCTTTCCTGTATATACCCTCAAATTATATAACTTATTGTTATGGAGACACTTAATGTAATAACGAAATGAACAAAGAGTGTGCTTTTTAACTAAAGTAGTTTTGTTACAATTTCAAATTTATTTGCTGGTGGTTCAGCGATGTCTATATGCATTTCATTGTTGCTATAACAAATCGTCAGTAGACTTCAACCACACATTTCGAACAGTCACAAACCTCTTATCTTATGTACAGACTTTCAAAAACTATTTGAGAATTCACAAATAATAATATTTTTGAAAATCACAAAAGAAAAATAAGCATAGTAGGCTTAGAAACTTATACAAAACCTACTATGCTTATTTTTCTTTTGTGATTTTCAAAAATAAAGAAAGTCTGGACATAAGATAAGAGGTTTGTGACTGTTCGAAATGTGTGGTTGAAGTCTACTGACGATTTGTTACAGCAACAATGAAATGCATATAGACATCGCTGAACCACCAGCAAATAAATTTCAAATTAAAATAAACTTGACAATATGTCGAATAATAAATTTCCTAGTTTTGTTACTTACGCTGTCATTAATGTCCTCTAAAATGCATTCAAAGTCTGCATATATCACGAAAGGGACATCCATTTTTCTTTGATGTCCCTTGAACTGTAGACTAGTATCCGGAACTGAAGGCATAATTGTTAAAATTTTGCCGCACTCTGCTTTATGGCTACTCATTTCATTTTCGTTATTTGTGTACTGCAGGCAGCTGTTACAGAAATGTAGCTTACTACTGTGTTTTGTAGTCTGATTTAGCAGTGAATGCTAAAAAAATAAATAAAAGTTTATAAATAAAATGTATTTATTTTATAAAATATATAAAACAAGTATATCGTCGCTGTTTTAACTAACCGGCCTAACTGACAGTTTTTTGAGTCATGATAGACCTTGTCTACAATTTTTATGACTGTAAACATTGCTGTTGAGGCTATAACAGTAAAAATATTTCAGACGTTTCCATAAGAATACATGTAGAAAACAATCATAAAAGCTGCTCTGCTTTAAAATTTTAAAATGTTAGATAGGTCAGTTAGATAAAACAGCGACGATATGTATCATTATATTAAAGTGTTGCATAATTTTTTAACTTACCTTGATATGTCCTTTTTCAAAATGTATTGATGACATTCACCATTCTCCAAAAGCAGTAAGTTGACATGGTTTATTTTCTCGTCCTTGGTCACGTAATGAGGACCAATGATCTGATTTGCTCCCTTATCGTACCCAAATACGTTGACACTTATTGCCGGATTGTTTACCTCAAACTACTTGATTTTGTCTAAGGCTAATGATAAGCTTTAATTTTTAAAATTTAGCGCTACACCATTTCGCGTAAAAATCATATCTGCAGTAATGTCTTGGATACTATAAGAACTACAACGTTGTGGGTGATTGTATGTAGTAGTATTTATGGCAGTGATTATGCACCACTTGAAGTAGTATTCGTAAAAATTTTCTTTTCCCGGACTTTTTCATTTCCCGGGAAAGCGGGAAAGATTTTTCGGTTTCCCGGGAAATCCCGGGAATTCCCGCCCAGAACAAAGCAATACAAAATATTTTTAAATTTAATTTATTTCAACAAAACAAATTATAATTCATGAGATCGATTAAAAAATAACGTGTTATATACACATTAGTCAAAAACTAATACCGTTTCCGTTCTTGGTTGGTTTAATAAAGGAATTTTGTATGGCAGTTTTAAAGCATGCTTTAACAATCGTTTTTGCATAAGGGCATATTTCTTTGGAAATAGGACTTTAGTACAGAATAAGCTGTTAATGCTGTTAACCGTACTATTTACCAAATAGGATCTGTAATTATTTGTATTTTTTATTTTATTTCCTTGCTCATTTCTATTTTTAACCCCCGAACAAAAAAAAAGGATGTTATAAGTTTGTAGTGTGTGTCTGTGTATCTGTGTGTCTGTCCATGTTTACGTACAGCCCAAACGGCTAAACCGATTTTGATTTAGTTTTCTCTGTTTGAAAGGTGACTTGATCGAGATGGCTCTTAACCATGTTTGAAGAAAATCGGTCCAGCCGTTTAGAAGATGTCACATCTTTTCTAAGTACATCAGGGGTTTTTAAAATTTTTAATTTTTGTTATATAATTTACTTTTATAAATTGTTGTAGAATTAAATTTTAAACGTCGCGTTCTGCTTTTTCCAAATGAAGGTATCTAAGTCTCAGAATGCATGCGTACCAGATGTAAGCTCGGCCTTAGTTGTTGTAAAGCTTTAGCTATTGTGATATTGTCATCACCTTGTTATTGCACCATCGCATACATAAAGTGAATAACGACACTCATCAAGGAATTTGTAAATACAAATTAATTTGCCATAACAAAATCAAAAAATCCCGGGAATTCCCGCACAAATTTCCCGGGATTTCTTTCCCGGAAAATGTGCGGGATCCCGGGAAATTTTTCCCGGGAAATCCCGTATGAAAAACACGAAGTATTCGTCATTATTTTCAATGTTGATGCAACCTTTTCTTATTTCTAATTTTTGAGGTGTGGATATCAAAAACCATCCTTTGACGAGCGATGATTTGTTGATTTTTATTTCTGCTCGGACTATGTGACAAAGTCCAACCAGAATCTCGATCTTCAAATTCGGACATTTTAGTTAAAATCTCCTCAACCGGTTTACGAAATATTTCATATATATTATCTGCCTTCGTCAGCAAACTCATTGTGGCTACTTGTGTTATTATCAGGGACAGGGGTTTCATGCAAATGCATGTTTTTTCCCTTAACCCTGATAAAGCAAGAACGAAATATATTTATGAAACAATGAATTTGCGTAAAAATGGCATGGATTTGTAAGAGCATATTTTTGCATATTTTGGTGAAAATGCATATTTTTGCATAATTTGGTCATAAATGCATATTTTTGTCTCAAATTTGGTACAAACGCATTCTTTTGTGTGATATTTTCTCAAATTGTTATGGCAAAACTGTTTTTTGGACAATTTGTTCGCTTGAATTGTACAAACACACAAACCTACCAATTTTAATGGAAATTATAATTTTGATGATTTCAAGAAAAATTTCCTGCTATTAAAGCCGAAAATAGTGAAATAATCGCTATATCATATTTATTCTTGTGTAAAATGTAAAAGGCTTGTCCACGCACCTTTTGAAAAAAAAATATATGTTTATATCTTTATTTAGTTGTATGTAAATTGAAAACTTTTCTTTAGAATAAAACTTTTTAAAATATGTGCATATTTTTTTGTTTTAAGGGCATATTTTGAGTTTTTGATGTCATATTTTAGGTGGCTAAAACACCTTTTTTAAATGCATGAAATCCTTGTCCCTGGTTATTATGCACAACTCCGATTCTTTTTCAACAATTTTGATGTACTCTGCTACAATAGTCACAGTAAATTTAATTATTGTATGCTTAGTTAAATTCATTTGAAGTCTCTCAATAAAAAGATTTTTATTTTCTTTAACAGTTCTCGTTGTACCTTCATAGTGAACAGACATAATAGCGGAATTTTTCTTACATATAAACTAAACGAAAAAAAATCATACAAAAAATATTCGTAGTACATACATATTAAATTTGATAAATAAGGTTTTTTTGCTTTGCTAATATTTTTATATATAGAAATAACAAAATCAAAAAAGAACCGTAAACAAAAAAAGCATACAAAGTACCCTTGAGGAATACTCTTTATGAGTACCCCGAAGGAAAAAAATAGTGAAGTGAGTTCTAACGGCAGAAATGCCTATTTTACTGTGAGTTTTGATGCTCATAATGATAACAATAAAAATAAAAAGTCTGATAATAGACTTGCTGTGAGTTCTGAAGCATTTAATAAAAATCAAAAATCTGATAATAGACTTTTTCTAACGGCAAAACCACAGTTTCGTCAGCGATCAACTTCGCTTTGTCCAATGCCAACTAGTGAATCGTTGATATTATTGCCTAGTACTTCCACATTTAACTCAGCGATATCACCTGCTTTGGGCTCGAGGTCATCACTTAACCAAGTTGTCACTGAAGAAAAGATTAGCCCAAAACCCAAAGTCCAAGTCGGAATGGACAGATATATCACAATTTTAAGCGCGGGCGAAGCCCTAATTCATCAAAAATTTCATCGGTTCCCAAGATATCCAGGGATAACGACGCCGCAGCAGTTAACCGCCAAAATCGTTTTTCAATATTGCAAGCAAATAACGACCAAGATGCTGTTTCATCAAAAAAAACTTCCAAGCCACCACCAATATACCTGAGAGAAAAAAATTCGAATGCCCTTATTAAAAAATTAGTCTCGGCAGTTGGTGAGAACGCATTTCACGTTATTCCAATAAAACGTGGTAAAATTGATGAAACGAAAATTCAAATATACGAAGAAAAAGATTTCCGCAAAATTATTACTGATTTCGAAAAAAATAAAACAAATTTTTATACTTATCAGCTTAAAAGTGCTAAAGGTATGCAGATCGTATTGAAGGGCATTGATGCTTATGTTAATCCCGACGAAATAAAAGATGCACTCAACATACAAGGATTTAAGGTAAAAAGTGTTACTAATATAATCAATAGAGAGAAGATCCCCCAGCCTCTATTTCGTGTTGAACTGGAGCCAAATGATATACAGTTGAAAAAGAACGAGACACATCCAATTTATAGCCTAAAATACCTTTTATACCGAAAAATTACAGTTGAAGAGCCACATAAGCGTTCAGGTCCCGTACAGTGCCACAATTGCCAAGAATATGGTCATACAAAAACTTACTGCAATTTACCTACAGTTTGTGTTATCTGCGGTGAATTGCATGGTACTGATAGCTGCACGAAGCCAAAAGATGAAGCAGAAAAAAAATGTAGTAATTGTGGAGGTAATCACACCGCTAACTACAGACGATGCCCTGTATATTATTTCGTTAAACAGGCTATGGGTCAAAAACCTAAACTGGCTCCACCTCAAGCAGCAAATGCTTACTCCGCCATTCTTCCTCAAACAAGCCAACCAGTTAGTTCACGTGTATCGTATGCCGATGCTGCTAAGACTAGTTCTATTCCCACACAAAATGTTCCACCGCCAAATAACTCAACGAATGCAAACTCAAGCTTTAACTTTAGTCGCCTTGAAGCTACTATTGAGAATCTGGTGCTAACTATTAACAGTTTTACAACAAATATGACTAGCATGATGCAAGAAATTCTGCGAATGCAGAATACACTGCTTCAGGCATTAGTTAAGAAGCCATGAACACGTTAAAAATATGTTTCTGGAACGCAAACGGCATTCGCCAACATAAAAATGAACTTGAGCACTTCCTCACGGAAAAAAATATTGATATAATGTTGGTCTCAGAGACTCATTTGACTTCGAGAAGCCTTTTTAAAACTTCTGGCTACACATTATATGATTCAAAGGACCCGAGAGGAAGAGCATGCGGTGGATCAGCAATTCTAATAAAGTCTAGACTTAAACATTATATTATTGACAACATTTGTGAGGAATATCTACAAGCAACGAATATTTGTGTTGAAAATTTTTGCACAAATTTTGTGATATCATCAATTTACTCCCCTCCCAGATTCGCAATTACTGAGAATCAATACGAGGATTTCGATAAATCTCTTGGCCCTTGTTTCGTAGCAGCTGGCGACTATAATACATACGTTCTGGGGTTCTCGTCATATTACACCCAGAGGTCGAGCATTGTTCAACACAATTTCAAAAATGGGCTTGGACGTCATTTTGAGTGGGGAGCCTACTTACTGGCCTGCTGACATAAATAAAATTACGGATGTTATAGATTTTGGCGTCATGAAAAACATTTCTAGAGAATTAATTAACGTTGAAGCTTCTTTAGATCTCTCGTCCGATCACTCTCCCACGATCGTTACAATCTGTAACCCAGAGAGAAGTGGTTTACCTCACTCGTATGTGAAGATGATCAGTCGTGTAAATTGGCTGCGATTCAAAAAATATCTTAGTAGTCATTGCACGGAAAACATTACGCTAAGAACACTCGAGGATATTGAAGCTAATATCGCCAACATTAACGAAATGATTACACAGGCTGCTGAACATGCTACTACCTCCCATCCGCAGACTGGATTTAATAAAATTTATTCTACCGATATTGAATGTGTTATGTGAAAAAAGAAGAGCTAGAAGGGAATGGCAACAGCACAGATCACCACAACTTAAAATCAGATTTAAAGAGTGCACTAAACGACTCCAAGAGTTACTTGCAATTGAAAAAACTGCATCTCTTGAAAATTATCTGGAAGGTCTTGATGTCACACCAGCATCTAATTACTCTTTGTGGCGCGCTGCTAGAAAGCTGAAAACCCCCGTTGAGCTTAAACCACCTCTGCGCACATCTACCGGAGGTTGGGCAAGAAGCGACACTGAAAAAGGTAACATATTTGCTAATCATTTAAAATACGTATTTACCCCAAACACATGTAGTGGTGTTGCTGATTTGCCAAGTGTAGTTGCTCTACCCCCGCGACCCATAAAGCTTAAGATACGCGATGCACAAAAAGTAATTGCTGAACTTAATCCGAAGAAAGCTCCAGGTATTGACGGAATTAGTAACAAGATGCTGACGAACTTGCCTCATATTGCAATAAGAATCCTGCTATTTATTTTTAATGCCATTTTGCGAATGCAGTATTTTCCACATACCTGGAAACTTGCCAAGATTAAAATGATTCCGAAGCCGGGCAAAGATCTTACCAAGGCTGAGTCATATAGGTCAACAGTCTCAAAACTTTTCGAAAAGCTGCTCATGACTAAATTGTCCACAATTTTAGCTGATAATGGGTGTATCCCGTACCATCAATTTGGCTTTAGAAGACAGCATAGCACTATTGAGCAAACGCATAGATTGGTTCAAGCTATAAGGAGGACTTTTGAAGAAAAGAAGTATTGTTCTGCCCTTTTTATTGATGTTTCTCAGGCATTTGACAAAGTATGGCACGAAGGCCTATTTGTAAAATTGAAGACATATTTGACAGTAAATATAGAAAAACTTTTGGAAAGTTATATTGTTGATAGGAAGTTTACTGTTGTGGAAGGAGACTTCATAAGTGTGCCCGAATCTATATCTTCTGGTGTGCCATAGGGTAGTATTCTGGGGCCAGTCTTGTATTTAATATATACTTGTGATATGCCTGTGAGCAATAACATCCACATTTCTACATTTGCTGATGATACATCCTGTATGAGTATGCACAAAAACCCTGATGAGGCATCCCGCAATCTCTAAGCTCACATTACCCCGCTTGAAAGATGGTTGAACTTATGGAGAATTAAAGTAAATGAACAAAAGTGTGTTCATATAACGTTTACCCTAAGAAAAGATACCTGTTCCCCCATTCGAATCAATAATCAAAATATTCCTCAACATTCTCAAGTGAAATACCTTGGCATACACCTTGATCGAAGGCTTACATGGCAACATCATATTGACGCTAAACTAATTCAAATGAAACTTAAGTTAACTCAAATACATTGGTTGATTGGCAGAAATCCAACACTCAGTCTAGACTGCAAACTTTTGATATACAAGTCGCTTTTGAAGCCAATATGGTGCTACGGAATTCAGCTATGGGGCACTGCTTCAGCTTCAAATGTGGATAGAATCCAACGTCGGCAAAATAAAATTTTACGTTTGGTACATCAAAAATTCAAATATACATCGAGATTTAAATATGCCACTAGTGAGTGAAGAAATTGCAAAATACGCAGGTAAATATTTAACAAAACTCGAGTCACATCCTAATCCGCCTGCTCGTAATATTTTGAACTTTACTGGACACATCCGCTTAAAAAAGAGGGACACAAGGGCCCTAATACTCAGCTCCCCAAATGCTACTTCTTGAAAATAATTATTGTGCTTAATACGAAATTTATGTATTATTAATTACTATCACTAAGTTTATGTCCGATACTGGTCGGGCCTAATAATTATATTTAGATTTAAGATTTGAATACTTATTGTTAGTTCATATTTGAAGATACAATACAAAAATATATGTTTGTATAAAAAAAAAAAAAATTTCTTTAACAAACTCTTCCAAGAGAAGTTGGTCTTTTTTATTTGGAATTGCATATGTGGCGTTATGATTTTTGAAGGCTTTCGATATTTTATAATATCACACATTCTCTTCGACTTCTGTCATAGCATGCGAAGTACTCATTGGAGTTGGCAAAGTTTCTTCTATTATTTCTTCTACTTCTCCATCACTTTCCGGTAAACTTATTTCCATAGCATCATTGAATAAAGTACCTCCAAGGATATCCACTCCTTTTTTTTTGAGCTTGTTGTTGTTATTGTTGCTGCTGTTCTTGCTGATGATTAGTAAAAGATTGCCATTGGATCAAATTGGAATACTGCTGCAACTGATTATCTTCTGTAACGGGATCATAATTGTAACTTGGATACTCATATTGCATTGATACTCGTGATCCCAAAATCTGATTATTCCGTAACATTGGTATAGGATAATAGTTAGGCATACCGTATTGTTGATAATTCTTTGGTAACCAGTGTGACCCTTTTAGCATTTTCACTGATAAATTTAGCATTATGTATATTGGTTTAGCAGTGAATTTTTTATTTTGCATTTAGCATTTTTTTAAGCATTTTTGTATTAATTTTTTAGCATTATTTTTTTATATTTATATTATATTTATATTTTTAATTTTATAGATTTCATATACGCCTTTCCATTTATACAAGTAAAAAACTCTGTCAACTAATGTATTTTGTTATCTTTATACAAATGTATAATGATGGAAACTATGTAAACAGCATAAGACGTCTTAAGCGGCTATTAAGCTGTCGTACTTGGTATTTGAGAATGTTGTCTTAATGCAAAATTCGTGTTTTTCAGCTTGGTTTGGTTTTCAAAAAATTTGGAATTTTTGTAATTGTCATCATACCATCATTTTTGTTTAATAGATCTCCTGTCAAACTTAGTGCAAATTTGATGATTTTGTTAGAGCGCGCATTATTAAATGTGTTTATTGAAATGTGCGAAAGTCTGTCATGTTCGTATACCGAGTTTGACCGTCTAATAGCCGCTTTAATGTATTTTAAACGTCAAACACCTAATAATAAGAAGAGAAGAAGTATTCAAAATTATGTTTTTTTCGTGATCGAACACTTCAAAATTCATCGTTGCGGAATCCAGCTCCTGGACATACAATGAAAAATAAAACTTAAAAATGTAACTTAATACATTTTTTAATGCAAAAAGTATTTTTTAAATGTTTTTCGCATTATGTTGAAAGCTGGCATGCTAATATATTAAAACATATCAAATAAAAGTGTAAAATTATTTTATGTATTTAATTTTTATATGAAAATTACCAACAACAAATTTTACCATATTATATTTAATACAATTATACAAAGATACAAGAGGTTTTATGAATTCAGCAATTGTATTTTGTATGTTCCTGAGTTGTTGTTTTTACTTTTGAATTAACTTTGTTGCTGCTATTAAAGTTAAATAAAATACTTGTTCGTAATTATAACGGTAAAATTATCAAAAAATCATTAAAAATTTTTAGCATTATATTTTTTCATGTATTTTTTTTAGCATTTTTAACATAAGTTTAAGCCTCATTTAGCATTCAAAATTTTTTAAGTTGTTGCCACACTATTGGTAAGTCCCAGTCCAGACTTGCAATTTTTGTCGCAGCAATTCTTGAATATGTGTGAGAGTGTTGAAATAGAAATATGCACTAAAAAATAAAAAGTTGCTGCAACAAAAATTGCAAGTCTGGACCGGCACTTACTGATATTGAGGGTACTGTAGAGAAGGGTGTTATTGATGATGAAACGTATTTTGCTGCTGTTGGTGATTTTGATTTTTGCTCTTGATTTTTTTTACTTTTTTTTTTATTTTTTATTAATACATGATGTTAATTAATTGAAGGTTAGCCGCGAATAACGTTTTAAGTGACAAAATAATAATTTTGCAGGAGAGCCACAAAACGTATTTTAAGGCAAGATTGTTTTTTTTTCGTTTAAATTTTTTTAGCGTATCGAAAATAATGATAACTAGCGTTATCTTTTCTTTTTGTATCTCTGCTACATTTATCAATTATTTTCGACAATTTTGTTTACATGATTTATTAGTTACTTACAACATTTTCAACTGACTGACTGATTGTAATTGTATTTTGACGGCGCACTGTGGCGCCTTTTCCCAAAAACCGTGGCAAAAATACAAAATTTGATGACAAAATTTTGTAAAATGAATGAACACATCGTATAAAGATCATTTTACTGATCAGAATTCAAAAACGTTTTTCTTAATTGGATAAGAATTATAGCTGGTGGAGCTGCTTAAAGTCGTCAGTTTTTTAGAAAGTCAAAAAAAAATGTGATTTTGAGAAAAAAAAACATTTTAGAATTGAAGTGTCAGAAATATTGCCATGTGATCACTACTTTTTTGGTATTGTTTTAAAGGTATATTTATTGTTTATTAAAAAAAGTTAGAAAATGTCCACCAGATACCCTACTTTTTCGGCAGTTACCGTTTTTCAGACACCCTGTATTTAGGTACTTTTTACAAATAAAATAGAGAATATCTAAAAATGGGCAAAAATGGTCACGCCCATATTTTCTTAGCATATTTACTACACAGTACTTTAAATAGTTAAGCTAAATTCGGCCACAAAAAATGACAGGTTTTCTTGAAATTTGAAGAAAGATGTTACAATCTTATAGCCAGCGCTGCCACAGCCAAGATATTTTTGCAACCAAAATATAAAAAAAAATTGCCAAATAAGGAAAAAAGCTACCAAAATTTTAATATATTTTATATTTTATGTTATCTTACAGCACAAAAATTTAAATATAAGTGGAACTGATTGACATATTTTTGTTAATGTATGCATATGTGCCTACTTATAAATATGTATGTAGCCTTATTTCATTGAAATATATATAATCGTATAGAAAGATCAAATCTTAGTTTTCTTTTTTTACAAAAATAAGAGAAAAATAACTTGTACTTTATGTTATAAAATGTATTTTATTACTAAAAGATAAAAAATTATTTTATATACTTATGTAACAAAGATGCGATCCAAATATGAAAAGAAATTATTCTCTCTATAAAATTGTTTTCACTGCACCACTTGTTACTAATATTTATTGCTTCTCGTTAATACGAAATTTTCGCAGTGACTTTTTCCCTACATTCTTCTTTAATTCTCTTTTAAGTTGATGATAGCCTTTGTACACCATTCGTCAATAAAGTCTTCAAAACTCACCATAAAAAGTCATAGTATGAATCCCATATAAATGATAAACAATATTTTGCTGTGTCAATCAGGTAGGCATAATTATTACAATTTGTTTATTTATTTAAATTTAAGAACACATTATGAAAATAGTCGGGTAGTTTTAAAACTTGGTTTTTATACTAAGTAAAATAAGAATTGCAGTTGTATATAATCCAGTTAATTGTGGCCTAGATTTATGTTTTGCAAATCAGATAGTTTGAACCTTTTTATTTTTGGGTATAAATTAATCTACAATTGTGTAACGCAATCATTTAAGGTTTTACCTTGCAAAAGTAGTGATCAGTACCAGTAGCTCGTTTCTGTATTTCTCGCATCGTAAAATTTCTCACATGAAGCATGAAACAAAAAATTCCATCGTTTCTCGATTTGTGAGAAAAAAGTGTTTCTGTATCTGAATGCGAAAACAGACAACACTGATTCTGTTCATATTGGAATATTTCCAGTAATTAAGTGTCAAATGCCAGTCAAACGTCAACAAAAGAAATAAAGTCAACAAAATAAATAAATTAAACAGTGAAAAGTTAAAAAAAAAAATTAAATAAAATATAAAATCAAAATATAAACAAATAAATATATTAAAAAAGCAAGCAATGTATAGTGCAGCCATAATAACAGCTGAACAGCTTGATCGACGAAATATGCTGCGGCTTTATCGACAGCAACTAAGGGATGCAACTGACCCATTCAGCATTCCGGAGCAACGATTCAGGGACTTATATCGTTTGAGCAGAGACGCAGCTCTTGTTTTATTTACTGATATAAGTCCCTACATGTCGAAGGGTGTGAAAAAAACGTTTATACCACAACCCATTCGAATGTGCACCGCTTTACATTTTTTTGCAACTGGTTCCTACTACAGAGATATTGGCCAAGATTTTACGGCTTCTGTAAGCAAAAGTGTTGTCTGCCGCTGTGTGCATGAAGTAGCAGATATTTTGGAGCAAAAATTAATGGCCAAGGGGATTAAGTTTCCAGAAGTTTCTGAGTACACCCAGAAAAAAGATTGGTTGGAAAATTGTTATACCAATAAAATATCATTTGCATAAACTAAATTTCAGTTCACACAATCAATTTTCTGTTAATCCAAAAAACAATCCATGTTTATTGCCATAAGGGCATAATTGTAATAAAGATATGACTCTCACAATTCTTAAATTGATTGCATCAACCGAGCGTAGGCTTTTGCCATTACTAATTCATTGATTGGTTAACACAACCTAATAAAATATTATGAATTGGATGTTACTACCAACTTTTGGTATTGGCAACTAAAAAATTGTCGTTCTATATTAAGGTTAAAATAAACACTTTCTATCAGTTGCTGCAACTAACTATAGGTTGAGCCTACTATCATAGTTTATACTCGTTGCAGCAAGTTAAAAATTAACTTTTGTGACTTTCAAAGATATTATGATTTATGAATTCTCAAATGGTTTTTGAAAGTCTGTGCATAAGATAACAGGTTTGTGGCTGTTTAAAATGTGTGGTTGAAATAAATAAATTTCAATTAAAAATAACTTATGACAATATGTTAAATAATAAATTTCTTAAATTGTGTATTTTTATTTGCGTTTTTTGCTTATTTTATATCAGCAAGGAATTCCAATTTTTCTTTCACAGGTACCAATTATGATGTTGTTTTAGTTATATTAACCATATTTTCGGTAGCAAGAATAACTTTTATTTCAAAATCCATACTGGTAACCAATTTTTTCTGTTGCTGCAACTATTTGGTTAAGGGTTATAATTAAAATATAGGGTACCACAATCAAATTGCAGTCGTCATACCAGAATTATATGATAGTTGGTTCAACCGCCAAAATTCGATTGGCAACAAATTCGGTTGTGTCAACGAATCTGTTTTCTCTGTGTATGAAGCTATAAAACAAAAGTAAGTATTTTTCACATACATATGTAAATGTTTTGACACATTTACATTTTGGTGACTATTCCCAGATTCTATGAAGAGACTGGTTTTCCTGGAGTGATAGGTGCAATAGACTGCACTCATGTTCGTATCAAAAAACCAAAACAAGAGGTTGAGGGCTGCTATTTGAATAGAAAGGGCTACCACTCAAAAAATGTGCAGCTGGTAAGAATTTCTCTCATTATGATTTTTCTTACAATTATACAAATAAAACAATTAACTCACATTTTTAGATATGCGACTATAATTTGAAAATTATTGGAGGCTTTGCAAGGTTTGGTGGAGCAGCGCACGACTCATATATTTGGGAAGCTTCGCGCATTAACGTTTTGTTGCAAGAGCGGTACGAAAGAGACAGAAATAATCATTCTTGGTTATTAGGTATGTTAATATACTTTAAATTGTAATTCAAATTTAACTTTTATTTTAAATTTTTACTATTTAAAATGTTATTTTTCATTTTGTTTCGATTTATTCAGGTGATTCTGGCTACCCCTTGAGGCCTTGGCTAATAACGCCATACCGTTCATCAACTGAGGATGAAAAGCAGTATAACGCAGTACATGCTAAGGCCAGAAATTGTGTGGAACGTTTAAATGGTGTGCTGAAATGTGTTTTTAGGTGTTTGCAAGTTGGATTGCACACCACACCACAAATGGCAGGAAAAATTATAAATGCCTGTACTGTTCTTCATAATTTTAGAAGAGAACATGGCTTAATGCGCGAAGATAACCAAATGGTTCTACAAGACGAAGAAACTATTTCAATGGACAATGAGGAAATAGAAGAACCACTACGAGAAGCTTATCGTATACGTAACAGATTAAAAACAAGAATTTGTAGAAGATAATTTCAATTAAAGTAAAATTGTTTATTGAAAAAAGCAAATAAATAAGAATTTCAATTCATTTCTGTATAATAAAATAAAATAACTAAGTTAATTCAATTCATTTATAATAAAATAAAATAACTAAGTTAATTTCAAACTAAAGCTTTCTAGAAATTTATGTTTCAGGTAGATGTTGAGTTCATATCTAAAATTCTGTTTAGTTTTTCTAAAATTTCAGAATTTTGTTTTTCAATGCGATCTAATTTTTCCATCACATTACCTTTTCAACGATATGCCATTTATCTCGATCGGACTTTTGGGTTGGGCTCCACAAGGGTTTGAGTGGGACCATATACCGAAAAACACAAAAGTACCGTTATCTAAAAAACGGTACTTAGAAAAAAAAAATTACAGCGTTTTTTCTGTTCAGGAGGTCCCAATTAACTCATCTAGGCATATGGCGTTCTTGGTATTTTTTGGCTGTAAACCAGTGTAATTTTGGATGGTTTGATGTTTGAACAACGCAAGAAAGTTATGTTAATGGTAATCTGTCAAAAAACTGGTTTTTTTAAAATTGTCTTTTACAACGTTATTCGCGGCTGTGCTTCAATTGTATCTTCATATATGAACTAACAATAAGTATTCAAATCTTAAATCTAAAATATAATTAGGCCCGACCAGTGTCAGCTATAAACTTAGTATTAGTTATATATAATACATAAGTAGTGATAATCAAAAGGAAAAAAAAGAAAAGCATTTTCAAGAAGTCCCATCTGGAGTGTTGAGTATAAGATCCCTTGTGTCCCTCTTTTTTAGGCGGATGTGTCCAGTGAAGTTCAAAATATTACGAGCAAGCGGATTTCGAGTTTTGTTAAATTTTTGCCTGCGTGTTTTGCAATCAAATATTTAACAAAACTCTTGATTTCTCTCCCGGCATACGACCACTTGATCCTGCACACTATGATTTTTAGCATGGTCCAAAAATCACTTTTGGTATTTGTATACCTTATTACACTGATAACCTGAAGAACTCATTTTTAATTATTTTAGTGAATTACTATTTCAGTTCGTAATATCTTGAATTTTACTGGACACATCCGCCTAAAAAAGAGGGACACAAGGGCTCTTATTTACAACACTCCAAATGGGACTTCTTGAAAATACGTGTCTTTTTTTCCGTTTGGTTTTCACTACTTATGTATGTATTATATGTAACTATCACCGACACTCTTCGAGCCTAATTATATTTTAGATTTAAGATTTGAATACTTATTGTTAGTTCATATATGAAGATACAATAAATAATAATATATTAATAAAAAAAAGCAATGTGAGTCCGATCATAGGGGAGATGTGTAAACATCTAGTAATGAAAAATTTATTTAAGTTGGAAGTACTTATGCTTTTAGTATATTTTTTTAATTAATCAATTTAAAGTATCAAAACTTTCAATATTGTGAATACATAGGAATTTGCTGGTTTTTGTTTGTTTAATTTAACTTATTTGGTTAGTAAATGGGCACACTGCAGTATATATGTACTGCATGAAAAATTGCAGTAAGCAATTACTGAAAAAATTCAGTAAATTTTTACTGAAAATGAAATTTAATTTGCATTAACATAACACCGCGTTACAAAAACGAACTTTTTTCTGTCCTATGAACCAAATATACTTTTTCGGAAAGGGGAGAAAAAATAAAAATTTATAAAATATAAAGGTCGTAGTGTCCGTCTGTCTAAAAAACTTTGGATAAGTTTTTAATCCTTTTTCCGTGATCCAATCGAGCTGAGTTTTTGCAGGCAGACTCGTGGAAATGTCTGTATCATGTCAAATTAAAAAAAAAAAATTTTATCAATTCTCAGATTTTTTTTTTAATTTTTTTTCTTTTTTTTCAGTACAACTTACTCAAAATTTGTGATCGTATTGTAAAAAGATTTTTACCCCCTAGCGTATAGATGTTTACTAGGGTATTCATTTAATCGGGTTTTTGCTTTAATCGGTTAATCGCTTGATTAGTTAATCGAGGGTTTGGCTTAATCGGTTATTAATCGGTTAATGTGGTTATTACCGGTTAACCGAATAATAAAGATTTTTCTTAAATCAAGTAATTTGAACAAATAAAAGTGCATAAATTATTTATTAATTTGAGTTTATTTGTAAAACAATAAAACGACACCAGAATTCTTAACCCAAATCAAGCAAAAAAATCATAAATATGTACAATATTATATAGTAGTTCAATAGTTTAAAGAGAATTTCTAACACAATCTTTTAGTTTTAGGATGGGCGATAGTGGCATTTATTCGTATTCTAAACACTAATAACACCATTACTAATATCAAACAAAGTAACATAAAAAACCAAAACATCTCTGATTATGAAATTATCAAAGAAAATTTAGGCAAAAATTCAAAAAGAAAATCAGAAATATTAAAAATTTTACGGAAACATTTTCCACAACAATTTAAAACAACATTAACAGAGCTATGTTCAACATATAGTGATATTTTCGGTTTGGAATCAGAAACAATAACAACTAATAATTTTTATGAACAAAAATTGAGAGTAAAAGATAAAGAAAGAAACAAAGATAAAGATATTAAAAATTATCGTATACCACATACACATAAAGAAGAAATCGACAGACAAGTGAAAAAATTAATAGACGATAAGATTATTGAACCTTCCTATTCTGAATACATTAGTCCAGTCTTGTTAGTACCAAAGAAATCACTTCCTAACTCTGACCAGAAATGATGGAGACTTGTCATAGATTACAGACAAAAAATTAATTGCAGATTAATTCCCATTACCTAGAATTGATGATATATTAGACCAACTAAGTAGAGCAAAATATTTTTGCTGTTTAGACTTAATGTCAGGTTTCCACCAGATCAGTTTAGAGAAAAACTCTAGAGACTTAACAGCTTTTTCAACGATTTACTAGATTACCATATAGTTTAAAGATAGCACCCAATTCCTTTCAACGAATGATGACACTTGCTTTCAGTGGCTTAAAACAGACCAAGCCTTTCTATATATGGATGATTTGGTCGTATTGGGATGCTCCGAAAAGCACATGCTTTCGAATTTGAAAAACGTTTTCGATCTATGCCGAAAGTACAATCTTAAATTACATCCTGAAAAATGTTCATTCTTCATGAGAGAAGTAACATATTTTGGTCACAAATGTACAGACAAAGGAATATTACCAGACGATAGTAAATATATAATAATTGAAAAATATCCAACACCAACAGACGCAGACAGTGCAAAGAGATTCGTAGCATTTTGTAATTACTATCGAAGATTTATTAAAAATTTTTTCTGAATACTCCAGACATTTAACAAAATTATCCAAAAAAATACACCCTTTGAATGGACGAAAGATTGTGATTTTGCATTTAAATATCTCAAAAAGGCATTAATGAGTCCAACCTTACTATAGTATCCTGATTTCGCCAAGGAATTTTGTATAACAACAGATGCAAGTAAACACGCTTGTGGTCCTGTTTTTACACAACAACACGAAGATAAACATTTACCTATTGCCTATGCATTCAAAATATTCACAAAAGGAGAAAGTAATAAATCAACAATTGAGCAAGAATTGACTGCAATTCATTGGGCAATTACCCACTTCAGACCATATATATGTATATGGAAAACATTTTCTTGTCCGTACTGATCATTGACCACTTTCTTATTTGTTTTCAATGAAAAACCCGAGCTCCAAGTTAACAAGAATTAGACTCGATTTAGAAGAATATGACTTTACAGTAGAATTTCTTAGGGGAAAAGATAACTATGCTGCTGACGCCTTATCGCGAATTACAATAAATGACCTAAAAGACATGAATAATAAAATTTGTTCTATATTAAAAGTCACGACTAGATCGATGACCAATACAGAAAAAGACAAGAATAGTAATACACTAAATAAACAGCAATAATTTGATAAAAATAAAAATAATGATAAGCCCAGTATATATGTATGTACCTTTAACAAACACTGACTTCAGAAAATACTATAAACTACAGATTTCCCCCGGAAGATGTTATATCAAACGGAAAGTCTATAGTAACATACATACAAATTAAAGATTTGTTTACTAAAGAGAATTTTGACTTAGGACAATTTTTCTCTAGGCTCCAAAAAGTGGCCGGTAAGCACAATATATGTAATTTACAAGTGGTAGGTGCCAAGACAATTTTCGAATTTGTCTCTATTAATGAATTTAAACTTATGGGCAATAAAATATTGTATAAAATTAAAGTAGCGCTACTAAATAAGGTGACCCAAATCAATAATAAGAATGCTAAGGTAATTCTTGAAATTATGCTGAAATATCACGATGATCCAATATAAGGAGGACATTGTGGAATATATAGAACATTAGAAAAACTAAAAAGATATTACTATTGGAAAAATATGTCCAAAGACATATCTAAATACGTAAAAACATGTCATAAATGCCAAACTGCTAAAACTTTAAAACATAATAAGTCCAATGACTGTGACACTAAGCTGAGTCATATAGGCCAATAAGTTTACTGTCGACAATGTCAAAGCTTTTCGAAAAACTGCTCATGACAAAATTGTCCCCAATTCTAGTTAGTAGTGGGTGCATACCGGACCACCAATTTGGTTTTAGAAGTCGGCATAGCACCATTGAACAAACTCATAGATTGGTTCAATTTATAAGAAAAACTTTTGAAGAAAAAAAGTATTGCTCTGCGCTGTTCATTGACGTTTCTCAGGCATTTGATAAAGTGTAGCATGAAGGCCTAATTTTAAAATTAAAGACTTAGCTACCAATAAACATTCTAAATCTGCTGGAAAGTTACATTATTGCCCGGAAATTCACTGTTGTGGAAGGAAACTTTATGAGTACGCCTGAAATAATTTCATCCGGTGTGCCACAGGGGAGTATACTGGGGCCAGTTTTGTATTTGATTTATACTTGTGATATGCCATTGAGCAGTAACATTCTCACATCTACATTTGCCGATGATACAGCCTGCCTTAGTATGCATCAAAACCCTCACAAGGCTTCCCGATATCTTCAGCAACATATTACTCAGCTAGAACTATGGTTAAACATGTGGAGAATAAAGGTAAACGAACAGAAGTGCGCTCAGGTAACATTTACCTTAAGAAAAGACACTTGTTCCCCCGTTACAATCAATAATCAAATTGTTCCTCAAAACTTACATGTGAAATACCTTGGTATACATCTTGATCGAAGGCTCACATGGAAATACCACATTGACTCTAAGCTAACACAAATGAAACTTAAACTAACTCAGATACATTGGCTGGTTGGTAGAAATTCAACCCTCACCCTAGATTGTAAACTTTTAATATACAAGTCGCTCTTAAAACCTATATGGTGCTACGGAATTCAGCTTCTAATGTCGAGAGAATCCAACGAAGGCAAAACAAAATTTTACGGTTAATAACATCGGCTCCACGGTATATAAAAAATTCAAATATACATCGTGACTTAAATATGCCACTAGTGACTGAAGAAATTGCAAAATACGCAGGCAAATATTTAACAAAACTCGAGTCACATCCTAATCCGCTTGCCCGTAATATTTTGAATTTTACTGGACACATCCGCCTAAAAAAGAGGGACACAATGCACAGAAAAAAATATGCAAGAATTATTTTCAACAAACAATGTTATTGAATAAAATTTTTAAATTCAATAATATTTGTCATTAACTTGAATATTATGTTTATCAATACCGCGCATTTTAACATATCATTTAATTTAATTTGTTTGTGTTGGTGTTTATCTTGCTTGTTGATTGACCCAATGTGGTCATGTGCTATTGTTGTTGTTTATTTTGATTGCTCGGCTTGTATACGTGTGAATTACAACAAGTAGCCGAAAAACGTCGTGGCTTGTTTTTTTTTTTCTCAACAAAGTTATTTTTAGATTATATCATAACGTAATGCGCAAATGTAGAAGAAACATAAGAAATCATGTTTTGCGTGTATTCATTATTTGCGCATAGCTATTTGCTCTTTAGCTGAGTGGTAAGTATGTTAAACTATTAGTCAAGAGACTCCCGGTTCGACTCATCCCAAACACATTTAGTTTTAATCGCAGCCAAGCAAAAACAAACCAAAAGGGGTTAAAAAAATGCGACATTCATCCACACACACACACACACTAAAACAAATATCACTGAAAATAAAATTTCAGCCAACAATTTTTTTCTTTGATTCATTAAATCGCTATATTGACTTTATATCCAATAAACATGCTTACAATTTTATTTATCAATATTGTAAAAATCGTCATCACAGAAAATTCGAAAGATTTTTTTATTGAATCAGCGGTTTTCGTATTCAAATATTAAAATCATTTTTTTCTGTGTGGCTCTTATTCACAGCACTCCAGATGGGTATTCTTGAAAATACTTTTATTTTTTTTTTCCTTTTGATTATCACTACTTACATATGTATTATATATAACTATTACTAAGCTTATGTCCGACACTGGTCGGGCCTAATTATATTTTTAGATTTAAGATTTGAATACTTATTGTTAGTTCATATATGAAGATACAATAAATAAAAATCATGCATTAAAAAAAAAAACAAGGGGGAAGGTTTGATGAAACTAAACTCACACAAACTTAACTTTATATACTGGGATGATCCTAATGAATTGGTAGATCGCCTTAGGTATTACTGGCATCACAAGCTGCAGGTCATACTAATCACAATAACGAAATTGTCTCAATTATCAAAGAATTATATGAAGCAAAAATTATAGAATAATATTTATCTGCATTAATCATGTCCATCGATAAGTTCGGGCACTATCTTAATGATACAAGTGGTACAATTTTTGTGAAAATGATCCTAAGCTGCTGGGCTTCGTTATGGATACAACTAATAACATTGACGTTCAAAACAAAAGAATCAAAAATGTGGCAAAAGCTTTGGACGTTGTTAATAAATTGTTTCTGCAAAGTCAAATTGAAGAGGTACGAGATGAAATCAACATACGTTTACATACAATTTCAAGTCTGAAATTATTCTTTGAAAAAGAAATTACAAAGATAAATGAGTTAATTTATGGGTATGTAAGAAATATGTTGGTCGACAGTATTTAAATGAACTCACATTGAACTAAACTTATCCCGTAAAATTCTAAATACGTTAAATAATGACTTCAAAAAGAAATTTAGTAAACGAACTGCAAGCAAGTACGAAAACATTTTCCACGTCGAAGAGTTGTTATGAAAGGCAAACTGATTTAGTTGAAATGGGGAACTATTCTACAGACAATAGAGGTTATCGATTTTTGCTGACCATAATCAACGTTGTTAGGTAATTTTTTCTAAAATTCGTCAAATTTTCAAAATTAAATCGTCAAAATCGTCACCATTTTCAAAACAAATCGTCATACAAGAATTATCTGTTTTATTGAACAACTAATACACCATATTACCAATAATATATTTTATGCAACAAAAACAATTCATCGACTTTATTGTCAAAGATAAAAGCTATAGGGTGAAATTCAAGCAAAAAATTCAAAATATATAATAGTTAGTAACAATTTTAAAATAAAACTAGTTTCAAAATAAAACAATACATACATTTTAGAATTGTGTTTTTATAAAATTTTTCTTAACGTCAACATTGTAACTTTAAGAAGAGTTACACTTCTAATAATCTTTAGAAAACATAAAGATTTCAGGGTTTCTGTTTCCAGTAAACTTCAGATCTTGGTCTTATTGGGATTAATATTACTACACCCAGAGAAAACCCAGCTTAAAATCAATCATCTTATTTCAATATGGAAAAATATTAATTTACAGTATTAATTTATTAATTTTATTTATTTTTAAGTATGTATCTCAATATACATTTTCTATTATATTGAAAATTATTGAATTAATGTGACGCGTAATATTTTTTCAACACAAAAAAATCAAAACAAAGTAAATGACAAACTCACATAAGTTATGAATAATAAGCTTATTGTTTGGTAAATTAATTGATTTAACTTTTCTCTAAACTATATTTATATATATATATATATGTATAAGTTATTATCTTGAAAGTTAAAAAATCTAAATTCTCTTATTTAATTTTCAATGTCTTAATATTTTTGTTTAGACACAATATTTGGAAAACTTTTCAGTAAAGGAAGAATTTCAGAATCTATATTTAAAATAACTGATGCTGTAATTAAATTAAAATTGTTGATAATTGTTTTATAGAAATCAAATCTCTTTTCTGCAATGCTTTGTTGGCATGTTTATGTTACTAAATACTTATTTCAACAAATCGTCAAAATATGAGGAATATTTGATACAAAATCGTCAATCGTCATTTTGGGAAATTTGTTATAAGATATCGTCAAAATGACGTAAAATCGTCATATATAACTACACTGACCATAATTGATACATTTTCAAAATTTGCTTGGGCAGTACCTTGAAAAGAAAGACTGCATGGAAACAACCCAGGCTATGGACAATATTTTGCAATTGGGACGATTACCGACAAACTTGCAAATAGACGACGCACTGTGGCGCCTTTTCCCAAAAACCGTGGCAAAAATACAAAATTTGATGACAAAATTTTGTAAAATGAATGAACACATCGTATAAAACCCATTTTACTGATCAGAATTCAAAAACATTTTTCTTAATTTGATAAGAATTATAGCTGGTGGAGCTGCTTAAAGTCGACAGTTTTTTGGAAAGTCCAAAAAAATTTGATTTTGAGAAAAAAAAAACATTTTAGAATTGAAGTGTCAGAAATATTGCCATGTGATCACTACTTTTTTGGTATTGTTTTAAAGGTATATTTATTGTTTATTAAAAAAAGTTAGAAAATGTCCACCAGATACCCTACTTTTTCGGCAGTTACCGTTTTTCAGACACCCTATATTTAGGTACTTTTTACAAATAAAATAGAGAATATCTAAAAATGGGAAAAAATGGTCACGCCCATATTTTTTTAGCATATTTACTACACAGTACTTTAAATAATTAAGCTAAATTGGTCCACAAAAAATTGCAGGTTTTCTTGAAATTTGAAGAAAGATGTTACAATCTTATAGCCAGCGCTGCCACAGCCAAGATATATTTGCAACCAAAATATAAAAAAAAAATTGCCAAATAAGGAAAAAAACTACCAAAATTTTAATATATTTTATATTTTATGTTATCTTACAGCACAAAAATGTAAATATAAGTGGAACTGATTGACATATTTTTGTTAATGTATGCATATGTGCCTACTTAGAAATATGTATGTACCCTTATTTCATTGAAATATATATAATCGTATAGAAAGATGAAATCTTAGTTTTCTTTTTTTAACAAAAATAAGAGAAAAATAACTTGTACTTTATGTTATATAATGTATTTTATTACTAACAGATAAAAAATTATTTTATATATGTAACAAAGATGCGTTCCAAATATGAAAATAAATTATTCTCTCTATAAAATTGTTTTCACTGCACCACTTGTTACTAATATTTATTGCTTCTCGTTAATACGAAATTTTCGCAGTGACTTTTTCCCTACATTTTTCTTTAATTCTCTTTTAAGTTGATAGCCTTTGTACACCATTCGTCAATAAAGTCTTCAAAAGTCACCATAGTATGAATCCGATATAAATGATAAACAATATTTTGCTGTGTCAAACAGGTAGGCATAATTATTACAATTTTTTTATTTATCTAAATTTAAGAACACATTATGAAAATAAGCAGGTAGTCTTAAAACTTGGTTTTTATACTAAGTCCTGCACTGAAAGGAAACCCTTCATTCAGACAATGAAATTTTTCATTGTATTAATGAAAAGTTTCATTAAAAGTCAGCTAATGAAGCCCTTCATTGGATCAATGAAGAATGTTTCATTGTATTTATGAAGTTAATTTTGGCGGCTATGTCATAAATAAAATGAAACTATTTCATTAGTTCAATGACACTTTTTCATGAATATAATGTAATTGTTTCATTGATTTAATGAAGTTTATTCATTAATATAAAGAAAAGTTCATTAAATTTATGATGAGATTTTCATAAATATAATGAACTACAAGCAGTAAATAATGAAAATTTTCTTTTAAATATATGAAATCATATCCCTTCCAATCCACATACTTAATAAAATATATATATAAATTTTCTTTATTTTATTAATGTATACAAATACATATGTATTTACATATATGTATTTATTAAAGGAAAACATTTGAAATTTAAGGAACTCATCAGTAGAGTTCAACCCAAATAATGTTTTAAGTAAGCCGAAAAACTTACATGTTTATAGTAAAACTCTAAATATGTTGTTGAGAATCACAATGCAGAAACATAAGTTTAAAAGAACCAAACAAAAATCTTAACAAAACAAGCATCTTTATTAGATGTTTGGCACAACCTTTTTGTGCTTGTATAATGGTAATGATAGGGACGTGAATGGATAAAAAAAGATGAAGAGTAAGATGTGTAATATACAATGAAGAATATAACATTGTATAAATGAAATTATGACGACCATACTGCTTTGAAATTAAAAGGGATTAGAAAAGTAAGAAATAGAAAATATTTTTTAACAAAATAACTTTTGATTTATTTATGTTTGACAAACTGCATACAGTAAGTATATAAAATATGTGAAACTTACTTATATTTGCCCCAAATTCGCTAAAAAGAAAATTCGTTTAAACAATGTAACGATTTTCATTAATACAATGAACTATGAAGAACACATAAAAAGCAGAAATTGAAAGATTTCATGTATACAATGTAATTGTTCATTGTATTAATGAAAAGTTTCATTAATATAATGCAGAACATTTAATGAAACCGTTTCATTGTCTGAATGAATGATTTTCCTTTCAGTGTGATTCACACACGTCAGGTCTGAGTCGTCAAGTCTTGAGTTTTTAGGGGAGAGAGAGAAGGAGAAAGTTTTCATGAGAATGCAACACCAAAAGAAAAACTAACTGCTCGAAAAAATATTATACAAAATGAATTTTTTAAGAACCTTGGACTAAAAATAAACTGCCCAAAGCAGGGATATGGAAATACTAACGATGGTAACATGTCCAGATCGTTTTTTGAAAATGATGAGGTAACAGCCCAAATTACTGGTGTCGACAACCATATTATAAAAAGGTTGGCAGTTATTCTAAATGTTATTAACTCTAGAGAAATGGTAAATGGCCCAAAGTTTCAGGATTATGCATCAAAAACTGCCCAGTTTTTGGCTCAAAAGTACCCTGAGAAGAAACTTACTCCTACGGTCCATAAGATTTTGGCTCAGGGCCAAAATTTAATTGAATACCATTGCTTACCAATTAAAGAGTTATCAGAAGAATCCCAGGAATGCAAAAACAAAAATTACAAGCACTTTAGATATGCGAATACTTGCAAAATGTCACGGATTAGACAGAATGAGGATCTTTTTAATATGTTGGCGGCCTCTTCAGACCCACTGATTTCATCGCGGAGGCATGTAAGATCTCGGAAGGATTTGGAAGAATATAATTATAGCTCCGATATGTTAAGTCTATTACAAATCGATCAAAATGTTAATGACTATTTTGAAGAAAACTAACTATTAAAAAAATTAATAAAAATAACTCATTATCATATTATAATATATCATACTATAAAATAATATTATAAATTAACATTAGTATTAAAAATATTTCAATAATTTTTATCTGTAATATAAATAAAATGAGTTATATTAATATAACATGTTATATTAGAGTATGATTTTTTTCTAGACTTCCCTATGAGAATGTCATTTAAAGCACAAAAAGTTGTATATTAAATGTTTGAGAAATTTTAAAAATATTATTACTTCAAAATATATGATTTTTGCGACAAGCAAGGTCAAAGGTGTCATCGTGTCCAATGCCTATCACAATAAGGGAGCACTTATTTTGATCCTAAAAGATTTAAAAATTAAGTGTTTTTCCCCATTACAAATTTCTTGGTAACTTCAAAAATTATGATGTTTTCAACAAAAAAACCACTGTGGGTAGTGCCTCCACAAAGCTATGGTCAATAATGATACTCATTTTTATTAAAATTTATTTTATTTTATTTATTTATTCTTACCTTAAAAGTTATGATGTTTGTAATAAAAACAGTCGAAAGCAGACACTGTGCACAGTGCAGCGCCTAACCTATGACCGTGCAAATCATGTATATTAAAGCTAAAGGAGTTTCCTTTCAAATGCTTTTTAAAATTTTTAAAAATCTTTATCAGTTCAAAAGTTATGATTTTTGCAACGAAAAAAGTCAAAAGGCCCCACTGTGCGACGGCAAAGAGTTTTTCAATAAACACTTTGGAAAATTAATGAATAAATACAACATTAATTACTACTCAACTTATAGCAGAATGAAAGCATCAATAGTAGAACCATTTAACAGAACATTAAAAATAATGATGTGGAAAGAGTTTAGCTTTAATGGGTCGTATAACTGGGTCGACATTGTAATGAATCCTTGTCAAGATGTAGTAATTTGGGAATATGGCTACCTATTAATACAGTTTATGTTTGTCGTGGGTGGGTGGGGGGGGGGGGGGGTGAGTATTAGATTCCCAGACAATAAAGTTTAGTTCATAAACATGCATTAATTACAGTAGATTTAAATTTTAGGTAGCAAAAGAATATTTAGAACAACAATCCACAAATGTTTAACTAAAAGAAAATAATAATCATAAGTTAATGTGAGAGAAGTAGCCATAGTTGTAAATTGCTACACAAGTCTGAAACCCTCCCTATCATGCTGACCAGTCAACGTTTAGCTGTCAGCCCAAATCTATATTAAAAACTTTACTTAACCTACTTCGTACCATTAACTTCACCTTTCGTAATGAAAATATAAAAAACTTATTCCATATTCAGAAATTATAAATATATTTACTAAATATGTACATTCAAAAATAGTGTTAATTTATATCGTTATTTATAATAAGAAAGAAACTCATAAAGAAATTAAGTAAAAGTGAATGTTGTTTTTTTTTAATTAGTAAGAAAAATTTACGAAATTTTGACGTAACATTTCAAAACACTATATATATAAATAAACATCTAAATTTTAACGATCAATGTTTTAGTAAACATTCGTTTATAAAGATTATGTTAAGACTAAATTATTTTAGATTTATTTTATATATATGTATTATTTTTTTTATATGTAGATTTATACGATGTTGTGGTTTTATTTTATTAATAATGCATAATCAAACTTAATTGGTTATTATCCCTCGTTGTCAACAGGCGCCGGAAGATTGTAGTTTGGATGCATACCCTAATTATGCTTATTTTTTTTTTTTTATAATACAAACTCACAGATTGGTTCAATTTATAAGAAGAACTTTTGAGGAAAAAAAGTATTGTTCTGCGCTGTTTATTGACGTTTCCCAGGCATTTGATAAAGTGTGGCATGAAGGCCTAATTTTAAAATTGAAGACTTACTTACCAATAAACATTTTAAATCTTTTGGAAAGTTACATTATTTCCCGTAAGTTCACTGTTGCGGAAGGAGACTTTACAAGTAGGCCTGAAACAATTTTATCTGGTGTGCCACAGGGGAGTATACTGGGTCCAGTTTTATATTTAATTTATACTTGTGATATGCCAGTGAGCAGTAGTATCCATACTTCCACATTTGCCGACGATACAGCCTGCCTTAGTATGCATGAAAACCCTGATGAGGCATCCCGCAAACTCCAGGAACACATTAGCCAGATGGAGCTTTGGTTAAACTTATGGAGAATCAAGGTAAATGAACAAAAGTGTGCTCAGGCAACATTTACCTTAAGAAAGGACACTTGTTCCCCCATTACAATCAATAATCAAATTGTTCCTCAAAACTTACATGTGAAATACCTTGGTATACATCTTGATCGAAGGCTCACATGGAAATACCACATTGACTCTAAGCTAACGCAAATGAAACTTAAACTAACTCAGATACATTGGCTGGTTGGTAGAAATTCAACCCTCACCCTAGATTGTAAACTTTTAATATACAAGTCGTCCTTAAAACCTATATGGTGCTACGGAATTCAGCTTTGGGGTACTGCTTCAGCTTCTAATGTCGAGAGAATCCAACGAAGGCAAAACAAAATTTTACGGTTAATTACATCGGCTCCATGGTATATAAAAAATTCAAATATACATCGTGATTTAAATATGCCACTAGAGACTGAAGAAATTGCAAAATACGCAGGCAAATATTTAACAAAACTCGAGTCACATCCTAATCCGCTTGCCCGTAATATTTTGAACTTTACTGGACACATCCGCCTAAAAAAGAGGGACACAAGGGCTCTTATTCACAGCACTCCAGATGGGACTTCTTGAAAATGCTTTTATTTTTTTACATTTTTTTCCTTTGGATTATCACTACTTATGTATTATATATAACTATTACTAAGCTTATGTCCGATGAGCGGCCCTAATTATATTTTTAGATTTAAGATTTGAATACTCAGTTCCTCGTTGTACCTTCACAGTGAACAGACGTAATAGCGGAATTTTTCTTATATACAAACTAAACAAAAAAAAGCATACAAAAAATATTCGTAGTACATATTAACTTTGATAAATAAGCATTTTTTTGCTTTGATAATATTTTTACATATAGAAATAAGAAAAATAAAAAAAACCGTAAACAAAAAACATACAAAATACCCTTGAGGAATACTCTTTATGAGTACCCCAGAGGAAAAAAATAGTGAAGTGAGTTCTAACGGCAGAAATGCCTATTTTACTGTGAGTTTTGATGCTCATAATGATAACAATAAAAATAAAAAATCTGATAATAGACTTGCTGTGAGTTCTGAAGCTCTTAATAAAAATCAAAAATCTGATAATAGACTTTTTCTAACGGCAAAACCACAGTTTCGTCAGCGATCAACTTCGCTTTGTCCAATGCCAACTAGTGAATCGTTGACATTATTGCCTAGTACTTCTACATTTAACTCAGCGATATCATCCGCTTCGGGCTCGTGGTCAACAATTAAACAAGTTGTTACTGAAGACAACAGTAGTACAAAACCAAAGGTACAAGTAGGAATGGACAGATATATAACCATTTTAAAGCGCGGGCGAAGCCCAAATTCTACTAAAATTGGATCCGCCCCAAAGATGTCTAGGGATAACAGCACATCCTCTATCAATCGTCAAAATCGTTTTTCATTATTGCAAGACAAAAACGACAAGCCCGCTGCATCATCGCAAAAGTCTTTTAAGCCACCACCTATTTATCTGAGAGAAAAAAATTCAAACGCGCTTCTAAAAAATCTACTGTCGACCATTGGTGAAAATACTTTTCACATCATTCCAATTAAACGAGGTAATATTGATGAAACTAAAATCCAAATATATGACGAAAAAGATTTCCGAAAAATTGTTAGTGAGTTTGAAAAAAATAAAACAAATTTTTATACATATCAACTTAAGAGTGCTAAAGGCCTACAAATAGTATTAAAGGGCATAGATTCATATGTTGAGCCTGAAGAAGTAAAATGTGCACTTATCGAACAAGGATTTAAGGTAAAAAATGTTACCAATATAATCAATAGAGAGAAGATTCCCCAGCCTCTATTTCGTGTTGAACTGGAGCCGAATGATATACAGTTAAAGAAAAATGAGACGCACCCAATTTATAGTCTAAAATACCTTTTACACCGAAAAATCACAGTTGAAGAGCCACGTAAGCGTTCAGGTCCCGTACAGTGCCATAATTGCCAAGAATATGGCCACACAAAAACCTACTGCAAATTACTTACAGTTTGTGTTATCTGCGGTGAATTGCATGGTACTGCTAACTGTACCAAGCCAAAAGTACAAGCAGAAAAGAAATGCAGTAATTGTGGACGTAATCACACTGCTAACTACAGGGGATACCCTGTATATTCTTTCGTTAAACAGGCTATGGGTCAAAAATCTAAATTAGCTCCAGTTCAATCAGCAAATGCTTACTCCGCCACTCTTCCTCAAACTAGCCAACTAGTTACTTCACGTGTATCGTATGCCGATGCTGCTAAGACTAGTTCTATTCCCACACAAAATGTTCCACCGCCAAGTAATTCAACGAATGCAAACTCTAGCTTTAACTTTAGTCGTCTTGAAGCTACTATTGAGAATCTGGTGCTAACTATAAACAACTTTACAACAAATATGACTAGCATGATGCAAGAAATGCTGAGAATGCAGAATACTCTGCTTCAAGCATTAGTCAACAAACCATGAACACGTTAAAACTATGTTTCTGGAACGCAAACGGCATTCGCCAACATAAAAATGAACTTGAGCACTTCCTCACGGAAAAAAATATTGATATAATGATGGTCTCTGAGACTCACTTGACTTCGAGAAGCTGCTTTAAAATAAATGGTTACACTCTATATGATTCAAAGGACCCGAGAGGGAGAGCATGCGGTGGATCAGCAATTCTAATTAAGTCAAGACTCAAGCACTATATCCTTGAGAACGTTAGTGAAGAATATATGCAAGCTACGAATATTTTCGTAGAAAATTTTTGTGCGAATTTCTGGATATCTTCAATTTACACACCTCCCAGATTTTCAGTTACCGAAGATCAGTATGAGAAGTTCTACAAATCGCTTGGATCTTGTTTCGTGGCAGCTGGTGACTACAATGCAAAACATACGTCTGGGGCTCGCGTCTTGTTACACCTAGAGGTAGAGCGTTATTTAATACAATTTCAAAAATGGGGTTAGATGTCATTTCGAGTGGGGAGCCTACTTACTGGCCTACTGACGTAAGAAAAATTCCAGATGTTATAGATTTTGACGTCACGAAAAATATCCATAGGGACTTAATTCACGTAGAGGGCTCTCTAGATCTGTCCTCCGATCACTCTCCCACAATAGTTACAATTTTCAACCCACTAAGGAGTGATTTAACTAACTCATATGCGAAAACGATTAATAGGGTCAACTGGCTAGGATTCAAAAAATATATTAGTAGTCACTGCGTAGAAAACATTCAGCTAAGATCACCTGATGATATTGAATTTAATATTGCCAATCTGAACGAATATATTAAACAGGCTGCTGAACATGCCACTACTTCCTATCCGCAGACTGGCTTTAATAGAATTTATTCTACGGAAATTGAACGTCTTGTATGTGAAAAAAGGAGAGCTAGAAGAGAATGGCAACAACACCGATCACCCCTAAATAAAATCAGACTTAAAGAATGTACTAAACGACTCAAAGAGCTGCTATCGTCGGAAAAGACTGCATTACTGGAAAAGTATTTAGAAGGTCTTGATGTAACGTCAACATCTAATTACTCTTAATGGCGCGCTACTAGAAATCTTAAAAGACCCGTTGATCTCAAATCACCTTGCGTACTTCGACTGGAGGCTGGGCAAGAAGCGATAGTGAGAAAGGTAACTTATTTTCTGAGCATTTAAAATCTGTATTCACTCCCAATTCATGTACGGGTGCTGCCGATTTACCGAGTGTAGTCTCTCTACCCCCTCGTCCCTTAAGGTTTAAGATGCGTGAACTACAAAAAATAGTTGCTGAACTCGACCCTAAGAAAGCTCCAGGTATTGATGGCATTAGTAACAAGATGCTGATGAACTTGCCTCATATTGCAACAAGAATCTTGCTTTTTGTTTTTAATGCCATTTTACGAATGCATATTTTCCACATAACTGGAAACTTGCCACGATTAAAATGATTCCAAAGCCAGGCAAAGATCTTACCAAGGCTGAGTCATATAGGCCTATAAGCTTACTTTCAACAATTTCAAAGCTTTTCGAAAAGCTGCTCATGACTAAATTGTCCACAATTTTAGCTGATACTGGGTGCATCCCGGACCATCAATTTGGCTTTAGAAGTCAGCATAGCACTATTGAGCAAACGCATAGATTGGTTCAAATTATAAGGAGGACTTTTGAAGAAAAGAAGTATTGTTCTGCCCTTTTTATTGATGTTTCTCAGGCATTTGACAAAGTATGGCACAAAGGCCTAGTTTTAAAATTGAAGACATACCTACCAATAAATATACAAAAGCTTTTGGAAAGTTATATTCTGATAGAAAGTTTACTGTTGTGGAAGGAGACTTCATGAGTGTACCCGAATCTATATCTTCTGGTGTGCCACAGGGTAGTATTCTGGGGCCAGTCTTGTATCTAATATATACTTGTGATATGCCTGTGAGCAATAAAATCCACACTTCTACATTTGCCGATGATACAGCCTGTTTGAGTATTCACAAAAATCCTAATGAGGCATCCCGCAATCTCCAAGCACACATTACCCAGCTTGAAATATGGTTGAACTTATGGAGAATTAAAGTCAATGAACAAAAGTGTGTTCATAGGTTTGATCCCGTACTTTTTGGGCAAAGTTCGGTAAAATGAGAACAAGCTATAATTTCTCTCAATAATACAAAAAATTTACAAAAGTACGGGAACAAGAAAAACCAAAAATGTTTACCAAAAGCCAAAGCACAAGTAAATACATACTTACACACATACACATGCATGCGTTTACTTACATGTCTAAAACGGTTTGTTTCTTAATTTTACATAAAAACTGATAAAACTTAATTCACCACTTGTTTATAAACCTTTTTGATAAAAATTTTCAATGTTTTTAGTGTTTAGGACAATTTAATTTTACTTTGTAATTGGTTATTTTTCAAACAGCTGATCGTTTATCGGCTTGCCCAAACTAGCCCAAAGAAAAATTACGGGCTGTTTCGGTCAAGAAGAAGAAGAACATTACTCTCTCAAAAGCTCCCTTACTTGCCCAAACTTTGAGTACGGGAACAGTTTTCGGTAAAATTGGGATCCCGCGGGCGCCCAATGTGGAGTACGGGATCAAACCTCATATAACGTTTACCCTAAGAAAAGATACCTGTTCCCCCATTCGAATCAACAATCAAAATATTCCTCAACATTCTCAAGTCAAATACCTTGGCATACACCTTGATCGAAGGCTTACATGGAAATATCATATTGACTCTAAGTTAACCCAAATGAAACTTAAATTGACTCAAATATATTGGTTAATTGGCAGAAATTCAACACTCAGCCTAGACTGCAAACTTTTGATATACAAGTCGCTTTTGAAGCCAATATGGTGCTATGGAATTCAGCTGTGGGGCACTGCTTCAGCTTCAAATATTGAGAAAATCCAAAGAAGGCAAAACAAAATTTTACGTTTGATAACATCTGCTCCATGGTACATTAAAAATTCAAATATTCATCGTGATTTAAATATGCCACTAGTGAGTGAAGAAATTGCAAAATACGCAGGCAAATATTTAACTAAACTCGAGTCACATCCTAATCCGCTTGCCCGTAATATTTTGAGCTTTACTGGACACATCCGCTTAAAAAAGAGGGACACAAGGGCTCTTATACCCAACACTCCAGATGGGACTGCCTAAAAATACTTCTTTTTGATTATCACTATTTATGTATTATTTATAACTATTATTATTATTGAGCTTATGTCCGATATTGGTCGGGCCTAATAATTATATTTAGATTTAAGATTTGATTACTTATTGTTAGTTCATTTTTTAAGATACAATAAATAAATATGTATATGAAAAAAAAAAAAAGATTTGAATACTTATTGTTAGTTCATATATGAAGATACAATAAATAAAAATCATGTATTAAAAAAAAATCTAATAGAAAAATAACTTGGTTTAAGTGTTTAGGACAAAACTGGACTTTGAAAAATACTTCAATTATCGTAGATGTTGAGGAAATTGAATCCATAATATAGAATATCTAGTTTGTCAGTCCTTTTGGATTTCCCTAAGCATATACAATTTTTCATTATGCCATTATAGTTCTAATTTATTTTTTCTATTTTAATTCGAAACACTTCTAGTTGTTTTGGTTAATTTTGTTAGAACATTTCTTGTATTACTATCGATAGTTATTTCTGTTGGCGGGTCATCATCTGACTCATACTGGCAGAGCTCCGCGACTAATATTCGACAAATAAGTTTATTCTGAATTTCTTAGTTTTCATTTTTGTACTTTAAAACACTGTTGCTATAAGATAATATTTCAAAACGTAGGTATTGAATTCGTCTAATCGAATCCTTAATTGAATCGTTGGAAACAGTAGTATTGGCTTTTATTAAATTATTAAACAAAAACTTGGTCATTCCCTCTAGTTCGATTGGAGCAGCAGAAACTTTACTAAACTCTTTTATATATATATATATGCATATTATATCCAATCATTCCTAGAAGCAACATACGGCCACGTCCAAAGATTTTGAATTTTTTTTAAGTTAGAATCACTGAACATATGTACTTCGTTGTTTGTATGAAAAATAATTTTTAAACACATACCTTTTGTATATGAGACGAAACAAATAATTAAACACACGAAAAATACTTTATAATACTACAAAATATTTAAAAATTTGTTACTTCGGGTAATCGCCTGAAATTAACCGGTTTAACCGTTAATCGAAAAAAAAACAATTTTATATTAACCGACCAGTTAATCGGCTAGTAATTAACCGGTTAATCGATTAACCGTTAACCGAATGAATACCCTAATGTTTACACGTTAACAAAAAATAACTATTTAAATTGCTGATGATGCTTGTAAATCCAATAAAGTAATGATGTGTTGGTTAGAAAAGTTGGCGTATTTATACGAAAATTAGTAGCAGTGTCCTTAAAGCATTAATAGTTATTACTTTTTGTTTCTCTGCTGATGAGTGTACTTAATTGAAACTTTGCTGCTTTAAAATAATCGTAGACAAAGAAATGGCTACGTTGCAAAATATAAATGTATTCTACTACATATCGACAAAATATTCTACGCACAAGTTCCCACGGTCATACATACATACATACATACAAATATATATTTCTTAAACGAATAAACAAAATATAAGCTTATCAACGTTATGTGTCGACCCCCACACACAAGCATTAGGGTTGTTCACAATACATGAGAACATTTTACACATGAATAAAATAATTAAATAGATATTTTATTTATTTATTTAATTATTTTATTTATAAACAATTTATTAGCGTGAGAAAATCATACACACACATTTCCACGATTCATATGAGAATCGCGTGTATTCATCAAATGTAATTTCTAGGATATTACTGTTATAGTATTACGATAACAAATTTCTACAGTCTGGCAACACTCACAATTTTCCCTTCGGCTTTTGAAAAAAAACATGTTTTACCGTCGGCATTTGAAAAAAAATCATGTATTGCCGTCGGCATTAGGAAAAAATAATCATGTTTTGCCGTCCGCATTTGAACAAATTAATTTTCACACTTTTCCCGTTGGTATTAGTAAAAATCATTTTCATGATTTTCCCGTCGGCATATACACTCATGAAAAATCTCAATCTTATGAAACCCCTTAATATATTCCCACAAAAAAATCACCCGTTCACACAAAATTAATGTAACCGAAAAATTAAATCGCCCGTTCACACAAAGATAATGTAACCGAAAAAATCACTCGTTCACACAAAGTTAATGTAAACAAAAAAACATCAAAGCGCAAAGAAAACACAATTTCTCAAATTTCAGAAAAATTTCCAAGAATTTTAAAGAATTTCAAATTTTAATTACCCAAATTTAAAATTTTAATTGGGTCAGGACTGGCAATATACAACTGCTACATTTAGAATTATGTTTTGTGCTACAATAAACGCCCCTATTGCTCGCGGAAAACCGAAGTTTGGTGCAACGAAAAATACGTGCAAGGAGTTATGGGAAGAGTTTGCTGCAGAATTAAATAGTTTGGGACCACCGACAAAAACATCTCAAGAATGGCAACGTGTAAGTGTGTCAATAAAATAATATTGAACAACTATAATATTCTTAATATTATTATAATCTTTCACAGGTTTGGATCCACTATAAAGCAAGCATTAATAAAAAACTTGCAAACAATAAAAGAAACACTCCAGCGACAGAGGGAGGAAGGCCCACCACAAGAAATCCCATTAAATAGCCTTGATGAACTGTTTCACAACTCTTGTCTTTGCAAGAGCAACTGGCACCATCTGGCCAAGTTTTTTGGCGTTGAGAACACTGCAGCATCAACTGACAATTCTACTGAAATAGTTGAACAAACAATACAACCAGCAGATCTATCAACAGCTACCCTAATCAGAAGAAGAAGAAGTAATCAGGTGCAAGAAAGCGACCGTCTTAAGTTATTAAGGAAACAGGCAGTAACTCAGAATAAAATTCTGCAAACATTAAAAAATAAGAAAAAAAAAAACAGCTACAGAAACTACGAGATCAACAAAAAGATGCTTGAAATTAAGAAAAAAAATTGCATAGTTCGAACGACAAGCAAATGAGGCTACTGATCTCCACAATCTTAAGGTCGAGTGCGAAAATTAAAAATAGAAAAACTTAAGAATGAATGGAAAAATTAATAGTTTATAAGTATGTATATAGATAAATTTCATTTAATTTTTTTATATACTAAAATTCACAAGAAGCCGTATTATTTTTTTAAGAATTACAAGTTTTTAAGTATATGTACAGAATTCTTTTTTTACCTTTTGAGACTGAATTAACAAATTGTTTCAGAATAAATAAAATATTTTATAACGTTTGAAATGATTGCATAATATTATTTCTAATACTGATTCCAACTTCAGTGTCTTCCATATTTGTGTTAGAGGATTGCACAGTAGCATCTTCACTTTCCGTTATTATTTCTTGTTCTGGAATTTCACCCTGAAAATGAAGGCTAATATCGTGCAAAGCACATTAAACATTTACAATTTGTGTTGATTTTTCAGGTGAATAATGTAAACCTCTAGCGGAAAGGAGACATCGAAATCTGCTTTTTAAAACTCCAATCGTGCGCTCGACGATATTGCGAGCCTTGGCGTGCACAGTATTATATCGCGCTTGCGGATAACCGGCATCCGTCATACGAAATGGTGCCATTAAGTAGGAACGGAGGGGATATACTGCATCACCTAAAATAATAAATCAAATAACATTTTCTTTCTAAAAAAGTCATATAACTTGCCTAATATCCATGTATTTTGTTGAACATTTCTTTGCAAATGAATACTTAAATTACTTAAATTAAAAATTAATGAGTCGTGATTAGCCCCGGGGTGTCTTGCTTCTACATACCGTATATTCATTTTGTAATCACACATCTGGAAACGATAAGTGTAAATAAAAAAAGCAATGTGAGTCCGATCACAGGGGAGATGTGTAAACATATAGTAATGAAAATTTGTTTAATTAATTTTAATTAATTTTTTTAATTAATCAATTAAAAGTATCACAACTTTCAATATTGTAAATACATAGGAATTTGCTGGATTTTGTTTGTTTTATTTAACTTATTTGCGCACTGCAGTATATAGGTACTGCATTAAAAATTGCAGTAAGCAGTAAATTTACTGATTACTGAAAAATTCAGTAAATTTTTACTGATAATGAAATTTAATTTGCATTACCAGTAAAATCGTAGGGCCGTATTCATAGTAAAATTGTAGCAAGTGGCAAAGTTTTTTTCATTCAAATTTTGAAATTTTTGCATTAAAAAAATTTAGCCACTTGGTAGAATTTCATTATGAATACGGGCATTACTGATTACGGAAAATTCAATGCACCTCATCATATAATAAATCATTTACGCACTTTATAAGAATTGTAGAAAAAATTTTAGTAATCAGTAAAAATTTACTGGTAAAAAAATTATTTTTACTGAAATTTCAGTAGTACTGCAATGTGCCCATCTGTGGTAAATGCCTTTACGATTAATTTTTAATTCCTGTTATTCATCGTTTACTAATTGCTGTTCTTGTTGTTGTGTCCGCATTGCAATTAAACTTAAGCAATTATCAAGTTAGATAAAACAAACAAAAATCAGCAAATTCCTATGTATTTACAATATTTTAAATAAGTTTGTATTGCTTCTTTCAAACACTAATAGACCTATATAAATATCTCACACCAATTTGATAACGCATCGCACATCTTACTCAAAATTTGTGATTGTATTGTGAAAAAGATTTTTACACATCAAAAACCACAACGTCTTCGCATGTATACTGGCATTAACAAAAATTTGACAACGGCTCTTCCGATGTTTTGTTAGTTGTTATGATAAATTTTTATCAGGTATAGACGCTATATGTGAATCAAGGTACATTTACTACAGGCACATGCATTAGAGAAAACACTGTGCCAACTCTGTGCTTCTCACATAGTTTGATATGCCTTCGTATGAATGACAATCTCAAAGACCTTCTCACATAGTTTGATATGCCTTGGTATGAATGACAATCTCAAAGACGAAGAAGACTTTTAGTTTAGTGTAAAGAATTATAAAATATAACTTGAAAACGCCACGTGGTCCAATTTGTCTAGTTTCTGAACTACATATGGAGTCGATAAAATAAAAAATGATAATCAAATAATAAAAAAAATAATAATTAACTAAAATTAATAGTCATTGGCTTGTGGCAAAAATAAAAAAAATATACTTAATAGTAACAAACCAAAAAAGTTTGTCTTAAGTAGAACAAAAATAAGCAAATTAACAAACATGTGCATAGTTAGTAAGGAACAAACGACAATGGTAAGACTGTTGTAATATATATGAAAGATGGTAAATTGTTGAGCCTTCATTACCAAACATATATATGAGCAAATTGAAAAATGCAATGAATCAAACCAATTCACATATTCCATTTGCAATAAAGTTTCGTATATAGGACAGACATCTACATCAACTGACACCACACACGGTGGACCAAAACACAGAAGAACGCTGTGAGGAAGGTTTAGTGGCCTTCGAAAACGGCTGGCTGTTCCTTTCAACTATGTGTTGTCAGAATATTTACAACTAACTTGAAGTTATTTGTTCATTAATAATTATCACATGTAATTTGGCTTAAAAAGCGTTACGAACAGTAGCCTAATTCAATTCATAAGAATTTAAGAAACAAATACAGTTCGAAAAATAATAATTAACTGAAATTCATTCCTGTTTGTCTAAAGATATAGGGCCTGTTTCTCTAAATGCGATCTCTCTAGATTCGATCGAACATTTATATTAAAAACAAAAACAAAAAACTGGAATTTGTTTTTATTTCTAATATTAATATTCAGTCGAATCTATCGTTCGCATTTAGAGAAACAGGCGGATAATTCAGTTGGGACCTTCGGAATTAATAGGAAGAAAAACAAATACACTATGTGTATTTGTTCATCCAGTTGTTCAAAGCAATTATCAAGTTACATAAAACAAACAAAAACTAGCGAATTCCTATGTACTTACAATATTTTAAATAAGTTTGTATTGCTCAAGGTCTATTTATATAAATATTTTTAATAAATAGGCCTTGTTATTGCTTCTTTCAAACACTAATGCACCCATACATAGTTAGCTCACACTGATTTGATAACGCGGAGTGCATCTTACTCAAAATTTGTAATTGTATTGTGAAAAAAGATTTTTACCCCCTAGCGTATAGATGTTTGGTAGAGCACCACATAACTTTAATATAGGAGGAATAGCCACTACGCGAACAGGTGTTTTGAAGTGATCTTTGATTTCATCCAGCAAATAACAAAACGCTTCCTTGTTTAGTCGGAAATGACTTATAAATCTATAAATATAATCATCACGAATTTTTCTTCTTATACATATATATAAAATAAATCATCAGTTCTCGTTGTACCTTCATAGTGAACAGACGTATTAGCGGAATTTTTTTTATATACATAAGTACATGCTAAACAAAAAAAACCATACAAAAAAATATTTGTAGTACATAATATTCGTTGTACAATAACTTTGATAAACAAACTTTTTTTTTTGCTTTGCTAATATTAATTTACATAGACAGTAATAACTAAAACAAAAAACAACCGTAAAGAAAATAACTCAAAGTGCCCTTGAGGAATACACTAACAAAGTGCCCTTGAGGAATACTCTATATGAGTACCTCAAAAACAAATAATTGTGAAGTGAGTGCTAACGGCAGAAATGCCTATCTTACTGTGAGCTCTGATGATCTTAATGATAACAATAGAAATAAAAAATCTGATGATAGACTTACAGTGAGTTCTGATGCTCTTAATATAAACAAAATAAATAAAAAACCTGATGACAGACTTTTTTTAACGGCTGAGCCAATTTTTCCTCAGCGATCAACTTCGCTTTGTCCAATGCCAACTAGTGATTTGTTAACATTACAGTTGCCTACTACTTCATCATTTAAATCAGCGATATCATCCGATTCATCACTTACCCAATCTGTCACTATAAATAAGAGTAGCCCAAAACCCAAGGTCCAAGTCGGAATGGAGCGATATATAATTGTCGGAAAGCGCGGGCGAAGCCCAAATTCTACTAAAATTGCATCTGCTTCAAAGGTATCTAGGGATAACAGCGCATCCTCCACTAATCGTTTTCAAATATTGCAAGATGACAACGACATACCTGATATATCCGCGAACAAAACCTCCAAGCCGCCACCAATCTATTTGAGAGAAAAAAATTCAAACGCTCTTATTAAGAAATTAATTTCGGTCATTGGTGAGAATAAATTTCACATTGTTCCAATAAAACGTGGCAATATCGATGAAACGAAAATTCAAATTTATGACGAAACAGACTTCCGCAAAATGGTTTCTGAATTTGAAAAAAATAAAACAAGTTTCTACACATACCAGCTTAAGAGTGCTAAAGGCCTGCAGATCGTATTGAAGGGCATAGATTCTTATGTTGTTCCCGAAGAAATAAAAGATGCACTCGTCCTCCAGGGATTCAAGGTAAAAAATGTTTCCAATATAATAAATAGGGAGAAGATTCCCCAGCCTCTATTTATATAAAATTGAGAAAAAATGAGACGCACCCAATTTATAATTTAAAATATCTTTTATACCGAAAAATAACAGTTGAAGAACCACACAAGCGTTCTGGACCCGTACAGTGCCATAATTGTCAAGAATATGGCCACGTGAATTGCACGGTACTGCTAGTTGTACTAAACCAAAAGATCAATCAGAAAAAAAATGCAGTAATTGTGGAGGTAATCACACCGCTAATTATAGAGGATGTCCTGTATATTCTTTCGTTAAAAAGACTATGGGGCAAAAACCTAAAGTAGCTCCAGCACAAACAGCAAACACTTACTCCGCCACTCTTGCGCAAGTGAGCCAACCAGTTAATTCACGTGTATCGTATGCCGATGCTGCTAAGGCAAGCTCTATTCCCACACAAAATGTTCCACGGCCAAATACTTCAACAAATACAAACTCAGGCTTTAATTTTAATCGCCTTGAAGCTACTATTGAAAATCTGGTGCAAACTATAAACAATTTTACAACAAGTATGACTAGCATGATGCAAGAAATGCTGAGAATGCAAAATACTCTGCTTCAAGCATTAGTTAACAAGCCATGAACACGTTAAAAATATGTTTCTGGAACGCAAACGGCATTCGCCAACACAAAAACGAACTTGAGCACTTCCTCACGGAAAAAAATATTGATATAATGTTGGTCTCTGAGACTCATTTGACTTCGAGAAGCCTGTTTAAAATTTATGGCTACACTTTATATGAATCAAAGGACCCGAGAGGAAGAGCATGCGGTGGATCAGCAATTCTGATAAAGTCAAGACTCAAGCACTATATTCTGGACAACATTTGTGAAGAACATCTACAAGTAACAAATATTTGTGTCGAAAATTTCTGCTCAAATTTTGTCATATCATCAATTTACTCCCCTCCTAGGTTCGCAATTACTGAGGATCAATACGAGGATTTCTACAAATGCCTTGGCCCTCGCTTCGTAGCAGCTGGCGACTACAATGCAAAACATACGTTCTGGGGTTCGCGTCTTATTACACCTAGAGGTCGGGCATTGATCAACACAAGTTCAAAAATGGGCTTGGACGTCATTTCGAGTGGGGAGCCCACTTACTGGCCTACGGACATACAAAAAATTCCGGATGTTATAGATTTTGGAGTCATGAAAAATATTTCTAGGGAATTAGTTCATGTTGAGGCGTCTCAAGATCTCTCCTCCGATCACTCTCCCACGATCGTTACAGTTTGTAGCCCACTAAGAAGTGACTTACCTCACCCGTAGGTGAAGACGATCAACCGTGTTAATTGGCTGGGGTTCAGAAAATATCTCAGTAGTCATTGTACGGAAAACATTACGCTAAGAACATCCGAAGATATTGAATTTAACATTGGCAATCTTATCAAAAATATAAAACAGGCTGCTGAACATGCGACTACCTCCCACCCGCAGACTGGATTTAATAGCATTTACTCTACGGATATTGAACGTCTCGTAAGTGAAAAAAGAAGAGCTAGAAGGGAATGGCAACAGCACAGATCGCCCCAACACAAAATCAGATTTAAAGAGTGCACTAAACGACTCCAAGACTTGCTTGCATTTGAAAAAACTGCACCTTTTAAAAACTATCTGGAAGGTCTTGATGCAACACCAGCATCTAATTACTCTTTGTGGCGCGCTGCTAGAAAGCTTAAAACACCTGTTGCGTTTAACCCACCTCTGCGTACATCTACCGGTGGTTGGGCAAGAAGCGATACTGAAAAAGGTAAAATATTTGCTGAGCATTTAAAATCAGTATTTACCCCTAACACATGTACTGGTGTTATTGATTTGCCGAATGTAGTTGCGCTAACAGGGAACGAAGCCGATCGGCTGTGAGTCGGCTAACAGCCGCCGCCGGCAATTTTTAAAGACCCTCAGCCGCTGCCGACCCATGCGGCTCATTTTCGGCTGCGGCTTAGCCGCTGTGTTAATCAGAATTTTTTTTTTCAAATTATGTGTTAGCTTCTATTAATGATAATTTTTTTTTTTAAATAGTATTTTTTTCTGCAAACAATTTGATATGACTGAAAAATAAAGCTACCAGGGGGGCTACCGCGTATTTCGATTCGAAAAGTAAAATTTTTCGAAAGAAATTTCCGAATCGAATGCTAAACCGTACTGCGTAACTCGTTCGAAACGATTACAGAGTTGTATTTAGAAACGAATGGGATATTATATGAAAAGTTGGTAGCACTGCTGCTAAAGTACCAAAATGGAAAAAAATATCCCATAACAAAAAAATCTTTGCCTTGTAAAAAAATTTAATGTTATACGTATTTTGTGTGAAAAATTAAGTGCTCCTTGTACTTTTTATAATGGATTGTGTTTGCTGTGGTTGGACGAGGATGATTATTATATGATTTGTTTTTAGCATCTGAAACATTTAGATGCCCTCTTGCGAGGTATGGATGCAGAGACATATAGTTTACCACTTCTTCATATTGCTTTTATTTGTGTCATTTTTTTTAGTATTCCTTGAATGTTTCAAAATCACAAATATTAAAACATTTATACCAACATAAATAAGCAATATGTTTTAGCAAATCAAACATTAAGTATAATTTTTTTATAACACCTTTTATTTATATTGAAATATTTAAATAATTACATTTTCTATTTTTGTCTCAAGTTGTCACTAACAAAATGTCTTTCGAACCATTTCCGAACGCTTTTTGCATAACTGACACTCGTTTTCGTATTACAGAGTAGCCCTTTCGAAAGGGATTTTTATTGTTCGTAATACAGAGTTGCTGTCTCGAAAGGGATTTTTAGTTTTCGATAGAGTACAAAAACCGTTCGTAAATTCGAAACAAGTAGTACGAAAATCGTAATACACAGTACAATTCGTTCGAATTCGTAAGTTATTTCTTTCGAAACGAAATACGCGGTAGCCCCCCAGATATCATTGAAAAATGAAGGAAGGCTGCCAGATGTGGCGATATCTCGCCAACTTGACGATTTTAACTACCGGTCTCCACTAGGCATGACCTTGGTATGGGCACCATGTCGGACATCGGAAATGGCTAATGGAGACCGCTCATGTCCAACTTTCGTCCATGCTCTGACATGGATGCCCGAACATATGTATGTCTGAGCAACAGTGTTCGCCATGAGGTTCTCAGTCTGCAACCATTTGCAATAGAAACAAAAGAGACAGAACAAAATTGTTAAATATTCCATCTTTATTGCACTAGCGCAAAATACTTTGATATGCTTGAACATGGACATCGCACTTATTCACCACAATAAAGAAGTTGGTGATTTTTTCACAGTTGCTCTGCCGGCGTCATGTTCATGTCATGTCCAAGTCGAAGGCTAGTTGAGACGTAGGGTACAATTTGGTGTCCTAATTTTCCTATAAGTAGATGTGTATATATAGAAGTGGTACGTCTACAAGGAATTTACCAAGATACTCCATGTTACGTGGACTACCTACATATATATGCAATGATTTTTATTTTCTATTCACCAAACATTTGCGATTCGTTTTAAATTAAAATTAAATTAAATATAAACATATTTCAGAAAATTTTAATGCTTCGGATTAAATTTACATACTCTCTATTATTTCTATGTAGATGGAGGTAAACTACACCAAGTCATCTTGAAAATTTTTGCGGGAGACTGCTAAAACATTTGGAAAATGGCTAAGGTCGCCCATCCATTATACAATATTTTTGCATATGTTATTGCACATATTATTGTATTTTTGACCTAGACTATGTAATAAATGGCACAATATTTTCTTGACAGTGAAAATAAACAACACTGAACAATGCTGCCACCACATTACACAAATGTCTTGATTGCGATATTATTGTACAATTATATTGCAAGTGGCTGGGGCGATCAATGGCTCAATCACGGCAGGATTAAAGGACGGGCACAATGAATCCGTCATACGTTAAACTTCGCCTATTTCAACTGACATTAACGCAACGACAGAGAAGGTTGGCACAATGAGTACTTCATTGACGAAAGCATTTGAACAGCTTCTAAAGGTCGATTCTCCATTTTATTTATTAAATTCAACTTTTTGTATATATTTCGTTTAGTTCTTTTGTTTAGTTATATTTTTGCTACCACAAAACACAAAAATCTAAATCGGAACATACCAAAAAACCAACCAATATCTGTCAAAATACTCAACGTACGCAAAAAGTTAAAAGTTGACCAAATGTTGTACTTTGCGTTGACGGACACGTACTGAATGTAACCGACCTCATAAGAAACCTTGTATTTCAACTTAGCTGTCAGTTGAAAGAGGCGAAGTTTAACGCACGACGGATTCATTGTGTCCCAGCCTTACCAGTTTGACCTACCCCAAATATTTTATATAACTCTAATATCTTTTTATATATCTAATATTTGGGACATTAGAACTTACTGGATTTCAGCTATCGATAGAGAAAACAAATTCTGATTCCAACAATAAAAAAAGTATTTAAAAAAATGTGGCTTGGTGTAGCTTAAGGCCGTTTCACACTATAATACAAGTATTAATACTTTTGTGGAAAATGCAACTCTGACATGTTGAGTTGTTATTGTCTTTTGAAATTTTTGAAACAGAAATTAGATTAGGGATTCATTTTCGTCAAAAGTATTAATACTTGTATTATAGTGTGAAACGGCCTTTGCCTCCTACCTACAGATTTATAAAATAAAATTTTGTTTAAAATTTTTTAAGTTGAATTTTACAACCATAGACCTATCATGAAATGCCTAATTATAACAGTAACTTCATGTTAGTGCTATATATATTTTCACTAAACATATCTTTATCTGTAAAAATACCTCTATTTAGAATTTCTACATGAAGTGATGTCCATCATAGACTAACAATATTCTGTGTTGTCCATAGACAACACAGAATATTGTTGTTGAACTTCTCATTTGTTTAAATGAAAGTTTATAATATAATAACTCTAGTTGTTCTAAATTTTTTGGTAAAGGTTCCCTGGTGATCTGCATTAGCAACAGTGAAATGCGCATAGTATCCAGCTAAACCCCTCAATAATCAATTTCAATGTATTTTTAATAAAAAAAACTATTTTACTAATTAAGTAAAATAATAATTTGGTACTATTAGTGCGTTAAAAAATTTTAAACTTAAATTGTAGTAATTCCCAAAAATAAAACACTAATTATTAACTTGACTGCACCAAGTCAAAAATACTTGTGTGGCAACACTCTATTCTTGAGTAGTTGTTGTTTTTATTTACATTTATATTCTTTACATACTTTTTACAACTACAGCTAGAGCTGAAAAAAAGTCAGCCAATGTAGTAAAGTAAGAAAATAAAAAACATGTTGATTATTGAGTTCTTGTTTCAACTTTGTTATTTGTTGAACTTCTCATTTGTTTAAATGAAAGTTTATAATATAATAACTCTAGTTGTTCTAAGATTTTTGGGTAAAGGTTCCTTGATGATCTGCATTAGCAACAGTGAAATGCACATGGGCTCCAGCTAAACCCCTTAATAATCAATTTCAATGTAGTTTTAATGAAAAACTTATTTTACTAATTAAGTAAAGTAATAATTTGGGACTATTAGTGCGTTAAAAAATGTTAAACTTAAAATGAGTTTTGTTGTGCATAAGTTGGGTTTACTCTCACACGACCAAACTGAGTTGAGTGGAGAACCGCAATAGGGGCAATAATTTATAATCTCTAATTTTAGATCCAAGAAATAAGTGTGCGCTATTTTTTTGGTGATTTTTTTTAATATCACCTTTTTTCTTGTTTTCCTCATCTTTCATTGTTAAATATCAGTAAGAAACCTTTTTGTCAGTCATAAAATGGTTTCCTTTGAAGAGAGGAATACTACTTCCTCTGCCCATGGATGGTCAAAAGTTTAATTTCTATGATATTAAGGCATAAGTACATTTTTTTTAATATTTACATTATTTTTGCAAATAATGTTTTTATCACCGCCCACAAAAGGAAACGGAGACGAAAATGGCATCTTACGGTCTCCTGGGTTCAAGTTTAGGGTTTTGAACTTTCGCCGACGTCAAACAAAAGTATCGTGAAACAAAAGTATCCGGAAAGTTAAGTTTTTCCGATTTTTCCTATTTTCAAGGTTGAACAGCGTAGGACTATAAGACATATTTTTGCTAAGTTTCATTGATCAGTAACTTTTTACAAGCAATATAAACTAAAAAATAGTAATGGCCAGCTTTTTGACTCAAATACTCCTCTGTGCATTGTATGAATCCTCCTTGAAATATTAGTCCTTGTAAGAGCTCTTTAGATAGCTGCTATGTTTGCATGTTTTTTTTAAATTAAAAAGTTCTTTTGTGAGCAAAAATACTCCAAACCGGCAACTCGTAGCGGAACCAGAAGGTTTGTCAGCGATACTTTTACTCTATAATAATAGAGATATGCTCTATTTGAAGAAATTTTTTTACTGGCCATCTTCAAAACTTCAAATTCAAAATATCTCGTTGGCTGATGTAGTAAGGCGTTTTACTGGTGTTCTTGATACACCTGATTCCAAATGTGACATTTATTTTAATAAAACTTAATATTATATTTCGACGTTTTTTCTATATTTAAATAACTTTTTTATGCTTTCAGTTCTCTGAAAGAGGGTGCTAGTTTCAATAGTTCAGTTAAAAATATGTAGCAATATAATATATTAGAGTTCAAACGTTACGCACTATCAAACGTTTATTACTCACTCTATTTCTTTAATTCAGTTGCAGATATGTAGATACAAAAAAATAAGTTGAGATAAGCGTTTTAAATTGTTTTTTAGTCTTAGCAATTTTTAAAATATTTTTCAACAAACTATACATACGAATATGTTTTTCATTACAGCCTGCTGAAAATCTAAGCTGCATGGAATATGCTATCTCAGCATATCGAAAAGACAACTGCGAGTATTTGGATAACATGGATTTTTCAAAATCTTGTGAGTAAAAAATTTATATTAAAATATATCTATATTAATACTATAAAGTTGAAAGGTTTGTATGCCCAGCTAAAAAACTTATGTATGGTCCATATATTTTTAATATATGAATGTGTATAAATATATGTCAATATGTATGAATTCATGTATGGAAATATATAGGATTATACATGGCAAAAGTATTATATATGAATTGATATACGGACTTATATATGAAATGTATTATAATGTATGAGGTCATACATACATATATGGAATATTAATTATGAAGCTCTTCATATGTGGATCTATATATAGAATTAAGATGTAATATATGAAGCCATATAAAAATGTATGGATACATGATATCTCACATAAGATCGTTTTTGCAATCAAAAAAAGCTTGTATTTTATTAACTCTTTTTATCATTGGTGAATTGAAAATCTATGAGAAAATACAATCGGTTTGCAAATTTTATATTCGTTCAACTTTTAAAGAATAAACCCCATTCTTGTACGATTGTATACATAGCGGCCTCATTAAATAAATGAAATAATCAAAAGGATATTTCAGTCATTAATTTTATAGGAAATACCCTATTTTTAATAAACAAAGTTCATATAACTGCGAAAAAATTTATTGAAAACTAGTATTGCTATAAAAACGGATAATTCTTTTTAATGATTAATTGTATTAGTTTTTAATCTAAATTCTTATTAAATTAAATTTTATGTACAAATATTGTTTTTGTGTTTTTATATAATCAATGCACCTTTTCACTTAAAATGATGAATAAAATGTCTTGAAGTTCGTTTTTAATTATTTATCTAACAAATGTTTCATCAAATACAACTTCGATGTTTAAAATCTTAAAAAAAGTAATTTTAATAAATATGAATATGCATTTACAAATATGTATATGTATGAAAATGTATGAATATATATTATCATATAGGGACATATACACTCATTTTTCGGATCCGAACCATATATGGGATATCATATATGCTCCATACATATTTTTTTAGCTGGGTGGAAACAAAGTTGCATTCAAGCATTTTTTCAAGTAATATTCAAGTTTGAAAATATTTTTAAATAAAAAATCAAACTACATACATATATGTTCAAACCTTGTCAAATACGTAATTTATTAAAAAAAAAGATAAATAAAAAAGTGAATTTTTAACAAAAGTGACTAAAACGTGAAAACAATAGTGAAGGTAGATATGCAGAAAATTATCATAAGAAAACTTGTCGATTACATTTCCTTTCTATATTAAATATATTGTTGAAGCTTGAAATATACTTGAATTCAATTGTAATACAAGGTTGAATTACAGTATAATTCAATGCTTGAATTAAACTGTAATACAATTGAATTGTTCGAATTGAATTCAAGTTCCCATTTCACCGGAGAATGCTATTGAAATAAAGTGTAAATCAAGCATAATTCAACACTTGACAATTGAATATGTGACTTGAATAACAGTTGTTTTACACTTGATTTCAAGCAAAATTGCTTATTGGGTATATATAGACCTAAGATTTGATTACTTATTGTTAGTTCATTTATTTTTGAAGATACAATAAATAAATATTTTGTAAAAAAAAATTCTAATCCGCTTGCTCGTAATATTTTGAACTTTATACTGGACTCATCCGCCATAAAAAGAGGGATACAAGGGCTCTTATTCACAACACTCCAGAAGAAAAAGATTGAAAATAATTTTGTTTCTGCTTGTCACGAATTATGTATTATGAATAACTATCACTAAGTTTATGTCCGACACTGGTCGGGCCTAATTAATTATATTTAAATTTAAGATTTTAATACATATTGTTAGTTCATATTTGAAGATACAATAAATAAATATATGTATTAAAAAAAATTTATTAGTGAAAAATCATGGAAAACCATGAAAAACCCATACTAATTCTACAATTACACTCTTAAAATATTTAGTTCACTTATTCTCATCCCGAATTTCGTCTCATAGGTCCATTAAAACATTTAAAACAGACAATTTATATTTATTATTCATGTTCATATTTGCCTAATTTGGTAATTGATCAGAAGTCGAGGGAGGCATAAGTTAAGTTATTATCGGCGGCAAGAAAATAATATGGCGACGGGTGTAAGGTAACTTGAAATATTATTTATAATAGTTTTATTATGAAATCTTTTAGTAATTAATATATCAAAATGCCATACCATACTAAAATTAATAATTTGAAATTTATTTGCTGGTGGTTCAGCGATGTCTATATGAATTTCATTGTTGCTGTAACAAATCGTCAGTAGACTTCAACCACAAATCTTGAACAGTCACAAACCTCTTATCTTATGTACAGACTTTCAAAAACTATTTGAGAATTCACAAATAATAATATTTTTGAAAATCACAAAAGAAAAATAAGCATAGTAGGCTTAGAAACTTATACAAAACCCAGCAAATAATTTATATTCGATATGAATCTATTCTATTTTTCTACACCTTTATACAATTAGAAATCCTTTGGATAACAATAAAAGTAATTATAAGGCAAAATGAAAAATAAAATCTAAATCTAACATTTAAGAAATTTATTAATCGACATATTGTCAAAAGTATTTTAATTTGAAATTTATTTGCTGGTGGTTCAGCGATGTCTATATGCATTTCATTGTTGCTGTAACAAATCGTCAGTAGACTTCAACCACAAATCTTAAACAGTCACAAACCTCTTATCTTATGTACAGACTTTCAAAAATTATTTGAGAATTCACAAATAATAATATTTTTGAAAATCACAAAAGAAAAATAAGCATAGTAGGCTTAGAAACTTATACAAAACCCAGCAAATAATTTATATTCGATATGAATCTATTCTATTTTTCTACACCTTTATACAATTAGAAATCCTTTGGATAACAATAAAAGTAATTATAAGGCAAAATGAAAAATAAAATCTAAATCTAACATTTAAGAAATTTATTAATCGACATATTGTCAAAAGTATTTTAATTTGAAATTTATTTGCTGGTGGTTCAGCGATGTCTATATGCATTTCATTGTTGCTGTAACAAATCGTCAGTAGACTTCAACCACAAATCTTGAACAGTCACAAACCTCTTATCTTATGTACAGACTTTCAAAAACTATTTGAGAATTCACAAATAATAATATTTTTGAAAATCACAAAAGAAAAATAAGCATAGTAGGCTTAGAAACTTATACAAAACCCAGCAAATAATTTATATTCGATATGAATCTATTCTATTTTTCTACACCTTTATACAATTAGAAATCCTTTGGATAACAATAAAAGTAATTATAAGGCAAAATGAAAAATAAAATCTAAATCTAACATTTAAGAAATTTATTAATCGACATATTGTCAAAAGTATTTTAATTTGAAATTTATTTGCTGGTGATTCAGCGATGTCTATATGCATTTCATTGTTGCTGTAACAAATCGTCAGTAGACTTCAACCACAAATCTTGAACAGTCACAAACCTCTTATCTTATGTACAGACTTTCAAAAACTATTTGAGAATTCACAAATAATAATATTTTTGAAAATCACAAAAGAAAAATAAGCATAGTAGGCTTAGAAACTTATACAAAACCCAGCAAATAATTTATATTCGATATGAAAGGTGTAGAAAAATAGAATAGATTCATATCGAATATAAATTATTTGCTGGGTTTTGTATAAGTTTCTAAGCCTACTATGCTTATTTTTCTTTTGTGATTTTCAAAAATATTATTATTTGTGAATTCTCAAATAGTTTTTGAAAGTCTGTACATAAGATAAGAGGTTTGTGACTGTTCAAGATTTGTGGTTGAAGTCTACTGACGATTTGTTACAGCAACAATGAAATGCATATAGACATCGCTGAATCACCAGCAAATAAATTTCAAATTAAAATACTTTTGACAATATGTCGATTAATAAATTTCTTAAATGTTAGATTTATATTTTATTTTTCATTTTGCCTTATAATTACTTTTATTGTTATCCAAAGGATTTCTAATTGTATAAAGGTGTAGAAAAATAGAATAGATTCATATCGAATATAAATTATTTGCTGGGTTTTGTATAAGTTTCTAAGCCTACTATGCTTATTTTTCTTTTGTGATTTTCAAAAATATTATTATTTGTGAATTCTCAAATAGTTTTTGAAAGTCTGTACATAAGATAAGAGGTTTGTGACTGTTCAAGATTTGTGGTTGAAGTCTACTGACGATTTGTTACAGCAACAATTAAATGCATATAGACATCGCTGAACCACCAGCAAATAAATTTCAAATTAAAATACTTTTGACAATATGTCGATTAATAAATTTCTTAAATGTTAGATTTAGATTTTATTTTTCATTTTGCCTTATAATTACTTTTATTGTTATCCAAAGGATTTCTAATTGTATAAAGGTGTAGGAAAATAGAATAGATTCATATCGAATATAAATTATTTGCTGGGTTTTGTATAAGTTTCTAAGCCTACTATGCTTATTTTTCTTTTGTGATTTTCAAAAATATTATTATTTGTGAATTCTCAAATAGTTTTTGAAAGTCTGTACATAAGATAAGAGGTTTGTGACTGTTCAAGATTTGTGGTTGAAGTCTACTGACGATTTGTTACAGCAACAATGAAATGCATATAGACATCGCTGAACCACCAGCAAATAAATTTCAAATTAAAATACTTTTGACAATATGTCGATTAATAAATTTCTTAAATGTTAGATTTAGATTTTATTTTTCATTTTGCCTTATAATTACTTTTATTGTTATCCAAAGGATTTCTAATTGTATAAAGGTGTAGAAAAATAGAATAGATTCATATCGAATATAAATTATTTGCTGGGTTTTGTATAAGTTTCTAAGCCTACTATGCGTATTTTTCTTTTGTGATTTTCAAAACTATTATTATTTGTGAATTCTCAAATAGTTTTTTGAAAGTCTGTACATAAGATAAGAGGTTTGTGACTGTTCAAGATTTGTGGTTGAAGTCTACTGACGATTTGTTACAGCAACAATGAAATGCATATAGACATCGCTGAACCACCAGCAAATAAATTTCAAATTAAAATACTTTTGACAATATGTCGATTAATAAATTTCTTAAATGTTAGATTTAGATTTTATTTTTCATTTTGCCTTATAATTACTTTTATTGTTATCCAAAGGATTTCTAATTGTATAAAGGTGTAGAAAAATAGAATAGATTCATATCGAATATAAATTATTTGCTGGGTTTTGTATAAGTTTCTAAGCCTACTATGCTTATTTTTCTTTTGTGATTTTCAAAAATATTATTATTTGTGAATTCTCAAATAGTTTTTGAAAGTCTGTACATAAGATAAGAGGTTTGTGACTGTTCAAGATTTGTGGTTGAAGTCTACTGACGATTTGTTACAGCAACAATGAAATGCATATAGACATCGCTGAACCACCAGCAAATAAATTTCAAATTAAAATACTTTTGACAATATGTCGATTAATAAATTTCTTAAAATTAATAATGGTTTTCATGAGAACGTCAAAAGTTTCGTAAACTGTGGAATTGTGCATTTTTATAATATAATATAATAATTTCCACTCGTAACTTAAGCTGTGCATTTTGTAAATAAAAACTTCTTGGATTTTTGGGCTTCCTTTACGCATTTTTATACAAACACACTTTTTTATTTTTATAGAAATATATAAATATGTTTTTATATTAAAAATTGCTTTACATTTTATTATTATATATTTATAAAATTAATTATTTGACGTTTGTTTCAAATTTACATAAACTGTTTCAAAAGGGCCTTCATGAAACAAGTCTTGCAAGCTTGATCAATTGCACAAATGGAAATTTTAAGAGTTCTCATGAAAATCCTTAATATGTTTTCTTGAAGAAAGTTTCAAACTCCATTTGCAAATCAAACTATGTAGCTTTCTAGTACTGAGAAATCAATGGAACAATTCCAACAAGTCTTTAAAAACAGTTTTTATTTGTGAAGCACTATGAGGAATGTTGAAGAATAATATGTCAATTTCCACTTGAAAAATATATGTACATATTTACATACATTGGTACATATGTATGTACGTATGCAAGTTTGCGGGTGTTGGTACATTCATATGTAAGTTATATATGCCACCCAAGAAGAACCAATGGTTTTGTAAACAATAGTTCATGAAATTGTTTACAATAATATTGATTTTGTTTTCTGCAAATCTGCTGATAGCCCGGCGATCAATGGAATTTCATCATCCATGATCGTTGTGCTGATCATGCGGAAATAGTTCATAAGTCTAGGCTAAGAATATTCTAAGAACAAAATAAAAGTTTAGTTCTAGAAAAGTGCTAAACAAAAGTGGTTGACTGAAGTACTGAAATAAAATACAAAATTAAAAAACCATTTTTGTAATAAATCTTTTTTTTATTGAAACTCAAAAGAAAAGTGGCGACCGTGACAGGGCCCTAAGTAAGAAATAGGGTCACGCGAATTAAAATAAAATTAATCTATTATAAAGACTAACAATATTATTCATAAAAAGTTAATGAATTATTTTATTGTTAAAGAACACTTAAAAACTGGGAAAAAATAAATCCCGAATTATTTTAAAATACAAAACAAAAATCCAATTTAAGTGAATTGTTTTAAAAATACAAAGTAAACAACTAGAACTCAATTTTAACAAAAAAAATACTCAAAGTGAGAAATTAAGTAGATAATGACAAATAAATAAAAAGAACTAGAAAAACAACTATAAAAAGGTGAACAAAACTCAGCAACCAAAATACAACCAACAAGATCGAAATAAATAAAAAGAACTAGAAAAACAACTATAAAAAAAGTGAAGAAAATCCAGCAACCAAAATACAACCATAAAGTAACACTGCAGCACCAATAAAGCTGAGAAGAATAAATAAATTTTTGACTGCTACTAGACAACAGCCAATCAACTACATATATTGTAAGGGCACAACTATTCCCTGATATTAACCAACTGAAGGAAGACTGCAACAACTAAAACAGGATTTTGGAATTGGAGTTCGTCAGCGGATGGTGTAACAAAAGTAAGCAAGTAAGTTTTGTGGACTTTGTTTTAAAATTTTGAATATCTTCATATAATAAGGAACAAGAGAGATTTTTTTTGTGGTCATGATTGAAATTCAAATTAATTAAAAGTTTTTTCCATACAAAATTACCTTAAAGTTTGTATCATGCGCTTGGTCTAACTGAATTGCTTTATTGTTGCTTTTAGTTTTTCCAATATGTGCGTTCTCGCCTTTCAAATTTATTGTTAGTGGTTTCGCGACATGGGCATAATCTTTTACAAAACGTCTATAATAACCTGTTAATCCCAAAAAACTACTAAGATCTTTCAAAGTTTTGGGTATAGGGAAATTTTCAATTGCCTTTATCTTTTCCGGGTCTGTTGAAATTTTATTATGCTTAATAATATGTCCTAAATATTCAACCTCTTGCATTGGAGATTTTTAATGTTGCTTTATTCAGAGCGTCAATTACCAAGTATATGTCTAACATGTGTTCTTCTGGTGTAGATGAATAAATTTTTTTTTTTTATTAATGCATGATTTTTATTTATTGTATCTTCATATATGAACTAACAATAAGTATTAAAATCTTAAATCTAAAAATATAATTAGGCCCGACCAGTGTCGGACATAAGCTTAGTAATAGTTATATATAATACATAAGTAGTGATAGTCAAAAGGAAAAAAATAAAAGTATTTTCAAGAAGTCCCATCTGGAGTGCTATGAATAAGAGCCCTTGTGTCCCTCTTTTTTAGGCGGATGTGTCCAGTAAAGCTCAACATATTACGGGCAAGCGGCTTAGGATGTGACTCGAGTTTTGTTAAATATTTGCCAGCGTATTTTGCAATTTCTTCAGTCACTAGTGGCATATTTAAATCACGATGTATATTTGAATTTTTTATATACCATGGAGCCAATGTTATTAACCGTAAAATTTTGTTTTGCCTTCGTTGGATTCTCTCGACATTAGAAGCTGAAGCAGTGCCCCATAACTGTATTCCGTAGCACCATATTGGTTTCAAAATCGACTTGTATATTAAAAGTTTACAATCTAGACTGAGTGTTGAATTTCTACCAATCAGCCAATGTATCTGAGTTAATTTCAGTTTCATTTGTGTTAGTTTTGAGTCAATATGAGGCTTCCACGTAAGCCGTCGATCAAGGTGTATACCAAGGTATTTTACGTGTGAATGTTGAAGAACAACTTGATTGTTGATTCGAATTGGCGAACAAGTATCTCTTCGCAGGGTAAATGTTACCTGGACACACTTTTGCTCGTTTACTTTGATTCTCCATAAATTTAACCATAGTTCCAGTTGTGTAATATGTTCTTGTAGGTATCGGGAAGCCTCGTGAGAGTTTTCGTGCATACTAAGGCAGGCTGTATCATCGGCAAACGTAGATGTATGGATATTGCTGCTCAAAGGCATATCAGAAGTGTAAATCAAATACAAAACTGGCCCCAGTATGCTCCCCTGTGGCACACCGGATGATATAGATTCAGGCACACTCATGAAGTCTCCTTCCACAACCGTAAACTTCCGGGTAGTAATATAACTTTCTAATAGTTTCAGAAAATTTATTGGTAAATATGATTTCAATTTTAAAATAAGACCTTCATGCCACACTTTATCAAATGCCTGAGAAACGTCGATAAACAGCGCAGAACAATACTTCTTTTCTTCAGATGTTCTTCTTATAAATTGAACCAATCTATGAGTATGTTCGATAGTGCTATGCTGACTTCTAAAACCAAATTGATGGTCCGGTATGCACCCACTACTAACTAGAATTGGGGACAATTTTGTCATGAGCAGTTTTTCGAAATGTTTTGACATTGTTGATAGCAGACTTATTGGCCTGTATGACTCAGCCTTGGTAAGGTCTTTGCCCGGCTTTGGAATCATTTTAACTTTGGCAAGCTTCCAGCTATTTGGATAATACTCCAGTCGTAAAATGGCGTTAAAAATAAATAACAGGATTCTAATTGCAATACGAGGCAACTTTATTAGCATCTGGTTACTAATTCCATCAATACCCGGAGCTTTCTTCGGGTTAAGTTCAGCAATTAGTTTTTGTACATCATACGTTCTAAATTTTATGGGTCGAGGGGGTAGCGCCACTACATTCGGCAAATCAATAACACCAGTACATGAGTTAGGGGTAAATACTGATTTTAAATGCTCAGCAAATATTTTACCTTTTTCAGTATCACTTCTTACCCAACCCCCTGTAGATGTACGCAGAGGTGGTTTAACCGCAACAGGTGTTTTAAGCTTTCTAGCAGCGCGCCACAAAGAGTAATTAGATGCTGGTGTGGCATCAAGACCTTCCAGATTACGGGTGAGGTAAGTCCCTTCTTAGTGGGCTACAAATTGTAACGATCGTGGGAGAGTGATCGGAGGAAAGATCTTGAGACGCTTCAACATGAACTAATTCCCTAGAAATAATTTTCATGACTCCAAAATCTATAATATCTGGAATTTTTTGTATGTCCGTAGGCCAGTAAGTGGGCTCCCCACTCGAAATGACGTCCAAGCCCATTTTTGTAATTGTGTTGAACAATGCCCGACCTCTAGGTGTAATAAGACGCGAACCCCAGAACGTATGTTTTGCATTGTAGTCGCCAGCTGCTACGAAGCAAGGGCCAAAGGATTTGTAGAAATCCTCGTATTGGTCCTCAGTAATTGCGAATCTAGGAGGGGAGTAAATTGATGATATGACAAAATTAGTGCAAAAATTTTCGACACAAATATTCGTTGCTTGTAAATGTTCTTCGCAAATGTTGTCAATAATATAATGCTTGAGTCTTGACTTTATTAAAATTGCTGATCCACCGCATGCTCTTCCTCTCGGGTCCTTTGAATCATATAAGGTGTAGCCATAAATTTTAAAAAGGCTTCTCGAAGTCAAATGAGTCTCAGAGACCAACATGAAGATGAATAAATGAGAACGTCATCTATGTAGACATACCCGAAGTTACCAATGAATTCCCTTAGTATGTCATCTACACACAGTTGAAAAATTTAAGGTGCATCCTTCAATCCAAAGGCATTCGTATGAATTCATACACAAAAAGCTGTTTTTTCTCGGTCGCTTTCTTTAATTCTTATTTGGTGGAAGCCAGATTTTAAATCTATTGTTGTAAAGAATTTAGCTTTCCCTAGGTTTTGTAAAATTATGTTTACATCAGGAATGATATACCTGTCTGTAACTGTGTGTTCGTTTAATTTACGGAAATCTATTACCATTCTTCTTTTGGGCTTACCGTTTTCGTCTATACCTTTTTTATGTACTGTCAACATAGGTAAGTTATATGGGCAGTAGCTTCTTTGAATTATGCCATCACTTAATAATTTTTCTATTTCTTTATTGATGAACTCAATATCATTCATATTACCTGGATATTGCATTGTCCAGATGGGCTCTTTAGTAGTTGTCCTAATACTTGCTTCTATTGTTGTCTTAAAAGGACCTATTTTATTATTTTCCTGCATTAATATTTCTATTTCCTCTTCATACTGTTTATCTCCTATAGAGTAATTAATTTTGTGTAACGATTCTAGGACAATAAACAATTTTTTTTCTATGTCTATGACTTCATTTAACTGTTTTAGCCCTTCGACTCCTAACATCAAATCGTAATCATCATTACTTTAAATTTCAAAAAAATCTACTTCCTCCTTAAATATTTTTATTTTTAAGATATTGCATAGCTTTTATCGCAGGCTGTGAGGGTGTCGACCGCATCAAGAAATTCCGTAACGAAAAAAACCTAGGACTATTTTTATTTGAATCGCCAAGTGTATGTTAACCCCTTAAGTATGCTATTAATTTTACTACCATACAGTATTGCCAGACAGATTTTTACATGTAGGAAAACACAATGTGGCGTACTTAAGAGCAATCGAGGTTGACAAAAAATGATAAACACAAACAGACAATTCGTAGGATTTTTATTTTAAAAAATAAGTTTGCTTTACCGTGGTAGTCCCCGAGTGCCACACGTATTTTTCTGTTTATGTGTTAAGATAGATTCACCATGCATTATGATCATTCTAATTGGTTTTGTTCTTGTACTAGCTCCAATAACAAAATTCTTATTAATAAAATTATGGGTTGCTCCACAATCTATAAAGATTTTATATTTCTTATCGTCTTCATACTTCATAAATATATAGAGCAATCCGTCAATTAGTTTAATTGCTTACTATGGTTATAACATGACTTACTATTTTTTCCGTTGTGGTGCTACTGTTGTCATCTTTGGGTTGGGTTGTTTCCATTCTGTTATTGCGTTGAAATTTCCTCATCCTTTTCGAGGGTTGACTGTGGAATCCCTTGTCATTTTATTGAATTTGTCTTGTGTTGCCAGAGGATGTGTCCATTGGTTGTGTTTTCGGAAAATTATTTTGTTTGCGCCAATTATTTTGGTGTTGGTTAAATGGGCGGAATGATGAACGTCTATAATGTTGATGATATTCCTTTTGGGGTTTTTTCGTGTTCTGATGTCTGTTTTCTCTTTGATTTATGTTGTTGTAATGTAAGTTTTTATAGGTGTTGTCATGCTCTATGGTTTGGGCAACTGCATAGGCATGCTCCAAATCCTTGATTGGGTTCCCATAAAGCGTTGATCGAATGAAATCATTATTGATTCCATTTTTAAATGTACGCACAGCGTCCTCCATGGCGTGTATTGTCGTGCATTTTATTGTGTCTGGTGGATCCCCAGACATCGATATTTTGGAAGTGATCACTGTTAAGGCTTTACTAAGCTGGTCATGAAATTCGAATAATGATGATTTTCCTTGTGTAATTTTGGATAAATCCTCCTTTAGGACATATAGGGCCGTTGATCACAATAGGTGTAATCCAACCTATTTAATATTGCTTGGAAGTTGAAAATCGTGTTATGATTCAGAAGTATATCTGCTGTTGGCCCAGTTATTTTTGATTTGACGATGGTTAATGCTTCCACGTATATATTTGAATTTTCGTGCCGGCTGATGCTGCAATGTCGATAATTATTTGTTTTTCCATCAAATGTGGATATCGATTTAAATATCTCCAGATTAATTTCACCGGGATTATCATATGAAGCTACACTTGGCTCCAGAACATCAGGTCGTTTTTGAATCTTAGCTGGGCTTATCGGTATCTGGGCCAGTCTGTTTCTTAGTTCCATATTTTCTTCTTGTATGTTTTGCAAGGATATTTGTAGGCTTACCATTTGCTGCATCAATTAATTAACATTTATTTTTGCCTATTTTTCTGAATTGAATGATCTATTTCTGTAAAAATTGTTGGCTTTTAAAGATTTATTTCATTTTATTTGTGATTAATTATATCGCGAGTTTCCTACTGCGACAGAATATCTTGGTCCGCTCACTGGAACAATAAAATATATATTGCTCCTGGCAGGACCGCCAGTTAAGAATCTTTGTTCTTAGTTTATACAAAAAATTATAATTCCAAGATACCACTGTATCTTGAAACGTTCTTTATTTAATGTTTCTTATAATGAGTTTACTTATGAACTAAGGAACGAAAGTATTTACATTTCTATTTATACTTTCGTTCTGTATATCTTCAAATAGTTAAATGTGTATTGTCTAGAGATAACGAAAGTATTAACATATTTATTTATACTTTCGTTCTGTATATCTTAGGGATGGAAATACTTAAAATACTTAAATGTGTATTGTCTAGACTCTAGGGATACTCAACCCATGGTATCAGCGAAAAGGGTTTTCGTATTTTCGTGTTGATATCATGCTTTGAGTCTGACATTCAAACGATCATATCTTTAATTAGTTTGTTTGTTACATTTTATGATTATGTTATTTTTCATATTAGTCTGACCTTCAAAGGATCATATCTTTATTTCAATTAGTTTATTATATTTTATGATTATGTTATATTTCATATATGTCTGACTTTCAAAGGAGCATGGTTTATTTTAATTAGTTTATTATATTTTATGATTATCTCAAATTTTCTTTGTTACATACTAAATCTTCTAACTTACATACATACATACGCATGAAGCATTTATAGTTTGCATTTACAATGAATTACTTTCTTGTTATCTTTTCAGTCTTTTAAAGTTTTTTTTTTTTTTTTTTTTTTTTAATGCATGATTTTTATTTATTGTATCTTAATATATGAACTAACAATAAGTATTCAAATCTTAAATCTAAAAAATATAATTAGGCCCGACCAATGTCGGACATAAGCTTAGTAGTAGTTATATATAATACATATGTAAGTAGTGATAATCAAAAGGAAAAAAATAAAAGTATTTTCAAGAAGTCCCATCTGGAGTGCTGTGAATAAGAGCCATTGTGTCCCTCTTTTTTAGGCGCATGTGTCCAGTAAAGTTCAAAATATTACAGGGAAGCGGATTAGGATGTGACTCGAGTTTTGTTAAATATTTGCCAGCGTATTTTGCAATTCCTTCAGTCACTAGTGGCATATTCAAATCACGATGTATATTTGAATTTTTGATGTACCATGGAGCCGATGTTATCATGCGTAAAATTTTATTTTGCCTGCGTTGAATTTTCTTTACATTTGTTGCTGAAGCAGTGGCCCATAGTTGAATTCCGTAGCACCATATTGGCCTTAAAAGCGACTTGTATATTAAAAGTTTACAGTCTAGGCTAAGTATTGAATTCCGACCAATCAGCCAATGTATCTGAGTTAGTTTAAGTTTCATTTGAGTTAACTTAGAATCAATGTGGTGTTTCCATGTAAGTCGTCGATCAAGGTGTACACCAAGATATTTCACATGTGAATGTTGAGAAACAACTTGATTGTTAATCCGAATGGGGGAACAAGTATCTCTTCGTAAAGTAAATGTTACTTGAACACACTTTTGTTCATTTACCTTGATTCTCCATAGGTTTAACCAAAGCTCCATCTGGCTAATGTGTTCCTGGAGTTTGCGGGATGCCTCATCAGGGTTTTCATGCATACTAAGGCAGGCTGTATCGTCGGCAAATGTGGAAGTATGGATACTACTGCTCACAGGCATATCACAAGTATAAATTAAATATAAAACTGGTCCCAGTATACTCCCCTGTGGCACACCAGATGAAATTGTTTCAGGCCTACTTGTAAAGTCTCCTTCCGCAACAGTGAACTTACGGGAAATAATGTAACTTTCCAATATATTTAAAATGTTTATTGGTAAGTAAGTTTTCAATTTTAAAATAAGGCCTTCATGCCACACTTTATCAAATGCCTGGGAAACGTCAATAAACAGCGCAGAACAATACTTTTTTCCCTCAAAAGTTCTTCTTATAAATTGAACCAATCTGTGAGTTTGTTCAATGGTGCTATGCTGACTTCTAAAACCAAATTGATGGTCTGGTATGCACCCACTACTAATTAGAATTGGGGACAATTTTGTTTTGAGCAGTTTTTCGAAAAGCTTTGACATTGTAGATAGTAGACTTATTGGCCTATATGACTCAGCCTTGGTTATATCTTTGCCCGGCTTTGGAATCATTTTAACCTTGGCAAGTTTCCAGTTGTGTGGATAATACTCCAGTCGTAAAATAGCATTAAATATGAATAACAGGATTCTCTTTGCAATACGAGGCAAGTTCATCAGCATCTGATTACTAATTCCATCAATACCCGGAGCTTTCTTCGAGTTGAGTTCGGCAATTAATTTTTGTAAATCACGCATCTTAAACTTTATGTCTTTTAAAGTGAATTAGTTATTTTTGTTTTGGTTTGCTCATAAGACGAATAGCGGTTTTTTTCTTTATGAACAGCGATAAAATGTTCTTAAGGTAGTTTTTATAATTATATACATACATATAGGTACATAAGTGTATATTTGGGGTATTCACAACAGTGTCTTAAGTGTCCTAAGTGTCATAATGTCTTAACATTTTAACATAGTTTAAAAAAATTGTTGTTGTGGCTCAAACAAAAAGGTCATAAAGTAATAAGACTTTCTCAGCTATATTTATTGTTTGTCATAACTACATGTAGAAATGCGTGAGAGTTTACCAAAGGAATTGAGAGAGAGAGAGAATAAGCAATGTACAAAGGTGCTAAAACCAAAATACAAATAAGTACAATATTTTTAATTGTAAATTATGAGGGGTTGCTCACATCATTATATTTTTTCGTGTTATTACTTTAAAACCTGTTAATTTATGAGTACCATCTGAATACCCCAATTGTATATGTAGACTTTGTAGTGTATCACACAAGTTGATAATGCTTGCACAATGAATGCAACAAAGAACTAATAAAGTATCAATAACATTACTTTCTTTGTATGCATGCATGGTGCAATGCTGAACTGCTTACGAATAATTGTTTGAGTGACACATTTCTGTTTGAGTGCAATTGTAAATATAAAATTCGATGATTGGTCAAACGGAAATGTGTATACGATACTTCATAGTATTGAAAGTGAAAACAATAACATTTGTATGTTTAGAATAAGTTAGAAAGGTTAAGATTTATTTTCAAAATTAGTATATAATCCAAAGAAAAAATAGAATAAAATCAGACTTTAATTTGATTAACATAAATCGGCTCTTTAGCCTTGTTTTCTTTTTAAAGTTTCAAAACTTCTTTTGGCAGTTCTTTTGAACGCCTAAGTTTTAGCTGGGACCCCCTCATCTTTTTTAAAATAAAAGAGGGACTATAGAGACATTTTTCAAAGACACTTTACAAAGACACTTTTATGTTGCATAATTTGGCGATCATTGCGTATTACATGGCGATCCTGCCACATCGAACAATTGAAATAAAATCACTTAAACTTAAATCTTATTAACGCTTATATGTATGTTTAATAATTTTTAGTTTTAAATGACTAAATTATGCCAACCGTTTAATAGCCATGCTTAAGCAAAAACTAATCAATAAGCGTATATATCAAAATGATTTTCTACAGTGCCTTGTGGACATGGGTTTTAAAAAGGAGAAAGCTTAATATGCCTTAAAAATACACAACAATATATACTCAAATGCTTTGGAATGGCTCATACAACGTCAGTCGGAAGATATGGGTATTGAGGAAACTGTAATGGGTTTGCCCAGAACCACTTCATTATCATCTCCCTATAGTATTATGTCCAATGATAGCCCTATCGAAAATATAGCAGCCTTATTGGAAATCGTGCGGATTTATTTATACCGCCCAGTCTGGAGGCCATACAAAACCTAGTGAATATGGGCTTTCAAGAAAGTGATGCTATCGAAGCTTTAAAAAAGACTTGCAATAATAAAGCTGCTGCTTGTGAATGGTTCTGCGGTAATCGTACCGGAAGCTTAGTAGAGTTACGTGAAGGCTTAGCTCAAGATTCGACTATATTAAAGACAATACTTGATTTGCCACAAGTACAATTAAGCCTAAGCAATCCCAAACTATTATTAGCCTTTTTAGAAATATTGGAGAATGAGCACACTATACGTGTTTGGAGTGGTGACAGCGATACCATTTCTGTTATAACACATATCCTGCAAAAATATCATGAAGAAAAGCATGTCTTAGGAATAAATCAAGTCTATACTAGTCGATAGTCTTTCTAAAAAAAAAAACAATTTTTATTATTTTACATCCTCAAACTTGTTTACACTGGCACCTCACAGCTTGTTAAATATTAAATAATATAAATCTAAAAATAATCGAATTTATTTTTTTTTTATTTTTTTTTCTTAAATTCTTATGAATTGAATTAAGCTACTGTTCGTAACGCTTTTTAAGCCAAATTACATGTGATAATTATTAATGAACAAATAACATCAAATTAGTTGTAAATATTCTGACAACAACACATAGTTGAACGGAACAGCCAGCCGTTTTTGAAGGCCACTAAACCTTCCTCATCAGCGTTCTTCTGTGTTTTGGTCCACCGTGTGTGGTGTCAGTTGATGTAGATGTCTGTCCTATATACGAAACTTTATTGCAAATGGAATATGTGAATTGGTTTGATTCATTGCATTTTTCAATTTGCTCATATATATGTTTGGTAATGAAGGCTCAACAATTTACCATCTTTCATATATATTACAACAGTCTTACCATTGTCGTTTGTTTCTTACTAACTATGCACATGTTTGTTAATTTGCTTATTTTTGTTCTACTTAAGACAAACTTTTTTGGTTTGTTACTATTAAGTATATTTTTTTTATTTTTGCCACAAGCCAATGACTATTAATTTTAGTTAATTATTATTTTTCGAACTGTATTTGTTTCTTAAATTCTTATGAATTGAATTAGGCTACTGTTCGTAACGCTTTTTAAGCCAAATTACATGTGATCTATATATAAATAGGCAAGTGAAAAAAGTTAAGAACCATTTTAACTGACTTAAACTCAACGTATTCGCTTGATTTTTTTTTGTTAGATAGATTGTCAATATGAGCAGTGCAGAATGTATTTTTCTTCTAAATTTTTGTGTCTAAGATAGTTAAAAAGAGTTAAGAATATTAGCCAATCATAAAGCCATGATCTCTCTTTCTCTCTTAATTTGCTAAAAAAAGTTACAACAATTTGGCTTGGCAACTCCGTAAACACTCAGAAGGAAGTGTATAAAGAAATTTTCCTTAGATAAAGATGCCAGTCGTACAACTACTTTAAATATTTTGAATAAAATGAAATTTTTTACTTTTAGTTTTTCTTTAATTAATCAAAAATTTTAATATTGTTAATATAGGCAATAAATTTATGTTTCTTAAATGAACATCAAAACCGTTTCTATTATTTATTTAGAAACCTCACATTAAGGTTTCTTTACATGGTAATACAATGTATTACGACATGTCAAAAAACGCTGTAGAATGTACAAAATCTTATCATGTAAACGCAAAATGTATCGAGTAGGAGAGAATACGGATAGAAAATTTAACAAGCGGTCGATAAATGTTTTATTTTCTAAACCATTTTAGAAACTCAAGTATTCTCATCACACCAGAGGTGTATTCCGAAGTAAACATTGGCAGCACTAAGTGTACCTATTGAAGGTGTTAACACTTTTGCAGAATCAACCAAAATCAACTCAGGAAATTTTCATGTTGTTTTTGTAAATATTGTAAACTGCAACCATCAAGTAAGTAGCTGATGGTACAGCAAAACCAAACCAACAATAAACAAACGTATAAAAATAAATAATATTTTGTAGTAAAATTACATTGAAATAATAAAATGTGTTCTCCAATATTCAGTTTTATTAGTACACATCTTTTTTTTGTGGAATTTTCCAATTTTTATTATTAGCTCATCAGTTCAATATATTTGCTTGCATTTTACTTATAGTATCAGTGTAAACATGAAAAATACTAACAACAGACTCCTGTTCTCTTTTTTTAAGCACGGAGAGGATTTCATAATATCCCTGCAGGAAATGGAACTGACACAAGACCAGTCACGTGACCGGTCCCCAGGTGATAGGGACCAGTCCGAGTTCTAACACTTCCTGTGAAGCGGACAAGTCACTTTTACATGGGGATGGCCTAGGATGGGGTTAATTGATACTTTGTATGCACCTTGTGACTTGTCGCTGAACTATCCCATAGGGACCTATTCGATGTATAATAATATAAATTATTTATAAATAAAATTTCAACATTTAACTGTAACAATTAACGCTTATATATTTTTTTATTGTTACAAATGCAATGACATTTTTTGAGATTCGAACCGACAACCTCGTGCATGACAGGCTGGCACACTACCCACTCGACCACAGGACCACTCATATTTCAAAAGTATAAATACCATTTAAGCTTAGGTTAATATCTAAGTATAGTTACGGGACTGATCCCAGAGTCACATTGAAGGGAGCAATTAACATTATATTTACACTCTGCCTTATCGTGGTTGGCGTATTTCAAATACGACTACGACTGTTTGGTAATAGATTAAAGAAAAACTGTTGAAGTCTTCTTTAATCTATTACCAAACAGTCGTAGTCGTATTTTAAATGCGCCAACCACGATAAGGCAGACTATTTGATAGGTCCTGTGTTCGACCACATCGAACATGTTCAGTGCAGTTTACTACAATACTAGACCGATTCCGAATTAAATTGGCTCTAGATCAAGACGATACACCACGAAAATGGTCAATATGCCACCATTTAAACGATATGACTTTTTTCACCATACACTACTACGTACTTTTGATAACACCCACATTATCTCCAGTTATAGGACGAGTACATTTGGATCAATTGTCACCAAATTTTCTGCAGGGATTTTAATTCTACAAAGTCGTAATACTTTGTATTACCGTGTAAAGACACCTTTAATAGATACAACTATTAAAGAACGGAGTAAGTACGGTAATACATTTTATTCGAAATGAAGAAAAATATGACATTTAATCTGAGCCGTTTTTTATTATTGCAATAATGGTTGATTTTCAACCACTGGGCGAACACTAGTAATTATTAATGAACAAATAACATCAAGTTAGTTGTAAATATTCTGACAACAACACATAGTTGAACGGAACAACCAGCCGTTTTCGAAGGCCACTAAACCTTCCTCATCAGCGTTCTTCTGTGTTTTGGTCCACCATGTGTGGTGTCAGTTGATGTAGATGTCTGTCCTATATACGAAACTTTATTGCAAATGGAATATGTGAATTGGTTTGATTCATTGCATTTTTCAATTTGCTCATATATATGTTTGGTAATGAAGGCTCAACAATTTACCATCTTTCATATATATTACAACAGTCTTACCATTGTCGTTTGTTCCTTACTAACTATGCACATGTTTGTTAATTTGCTTATTTTTGTTCTACTTAAGACAAACTTTTTTGGTTTGTTACTATTAAGTATATTTTTTTTATTTTTGCCACAAGCCAATGACTATTAATTTTAGTTAATTATTATTTTTCGAACTGTATTTGTTTCTTAAATTCTTATGAATTGAATTATGCTACTGTTCGTAACGCTTTTTAAGCCAAATTACATGTGATAATTATTAATGAACAAATAACATCCGCTGTTCCGTTCAACTATGTGTTGTTGTCAGAATATTTACAACTAACTTGATGTTATTTGTTCATTAATAATTATCACATGTAATTTGGCTTAAAAAGCATTACGAACAGTAGCCTAATTCAATTCATAACAATTTAAGAAACAAATACAGTTCGAAAAATAATAATTAACTAAAATTAATAGTCATTGGCTTGTGGCAAAAATAAAAAAAATATACTTAATAGTAACAAACCAAAAAAGTTTGTCTTAAGTAGAACAAAAATAAGCAAATTATCAAATATGTGCATATTTAGTAAGGAACAAACGACAATGGTAAGACTGTTGTAATATATATGAAAGATGGTAAATTGTTGAGCCTTCATTACCAAACATATATATGAGCAAATTGAAAAATGCAATGAATCAAACCAATTCACATATTCCATTTGCAATAAAGTTTCGTATATAGGACAGACATCTACATCAACTGACACCACACACGGTGGACCAAAACACAGAAGAACGCTGATGAGGAAGGTTTAGTGGCCTTCGAAAACGGCTGGCTGTTCCGTTCAACTATGTGTTGTTGTCAGAATATTTACAACTAACTTGATGTTATTTGTTCATTAATAATTATCACATGTAATTTGGCTTAAAAAGCGTTACGAACAGTAGCTTAATTCAATTCATAAGAATTTAAGAAACAAATACAGTTCGAAAAATAATAATTAACTAATATTTATTTTTATTTTTTATTAATTAAATAATTAATTATAATATAGAAATACGAATTAATATATTTATGAGAAAATATTTAGAAACTTGAAGTGCATAGATTAAGATAAAAGTGAAGAAGCATATATGTATGTAAAACGATGACAATTTTCGAAATGTTCTTACTTTTTTCGATTGAATATTTTTAAGTAATTCAATAGCACCCAAAAGCGGCATGACACACATAAAAATTTTAAACACAACAAACGACTACGTAAAAATAAAAGGCATTCAACTTCAGACTGACCCACTTAAAAATTATGAGATATTAAGTTACAATAATATGAACAATAACGAACGTTTTGAAAGAATAGTGAATGAAGTAAAATTAGACCATAATGACAAATTTGTAAAAGCACAATTAATAGGAATATTTAAACAATATGAAAATGTTTTTCATTTAGAAGACGAAAGATTAACCGTCAACAATTTTTATAAACAAACAATCACGACCTCGGACAACACACCAGTTTATATAAAAAACTATAGACTACCACACTCACATACTGAAATAATAAATGAACAAGTACAGAAAATGCTTGATGACAAAATAATAGAACCATCAATTAGCCCATATAATGCTCCACTCCTTTTAGTACCAAAGAAAAATATAGAAGATAAAAAGAAATGGAGACTTGTTGTTGATTTTAGAAAACTTAATGATAAAATTATCAATGACAAATTTCCTTTAACTAGATTAGAAGACATTTTGGACAAATTAGGTAGAGCAAAATGGTTTTCTACACTCGATATGACCAGTTCCTTTCACCAAATTGAGTTGAATAAAGAATCCAGACCACTAACTGCTTTTTCTACACCACAAGGTCATTTTCAATTTGAAAGACTTCCATTCGGATTAAAAATTTCTTCAAATAGTTTTCAAAGAATGCTTACAATAGCACTATCTGGATTAGAATCCGAAGCATTTCTTTACGTTGATGACATAATTGTGTACGGATGTAGTTTAAATCATCACAATCAAAATTTAATAAAAGTACTAGACCGATTACAAAAATACAATCTAAAACTAAACCCAAAGAAATGTTGTTTTTTAAGACCAGAAGTTGTTTACTTGGGACATTTAAAAACAAAAGACGGAGTAAAAACAGACCCATCCAAATACGAAGTAATCAAAAACTATCCAGTACCGAAAAACGCGGACGAAGTAAGACGATTCGTTGCATTCTGCAACTACTACAGAAAATTTATACCAAACTTTGCCGACATTGCAAAACATTTGTACACACTATTAAAAAAATCAACTAAATTCATTTGGTCCGTCCAATGCCAACATGCTTTTGAAGAATTAAAAGAAAAATTAATGAACCCACCAGTATTACAATATCCGGATTTTGATAAACCATTTATTTTAACAACTGACGCATCAAACTATGCGTTAGGAGCAGTCTTATCTCAAGGCGAAATAGGACAAGATTTACCAATCTCATACGCTAGTAAATCATTGCAAAAACATGATATTAACAAACCAGTAATTGAAAAAGAACTCCTAGCAATTCATTGGAGCATAAATTTCTTTAAACCTTACTTATACGGCAGAAAATTTATTGTAGTTACAGACCACAGACCATTAATTCACAGACCTTCATCAAAAATGACAAGAATAAGACTTGATTTAAGTGATTATGATTTCACAATTGTTTATAAAAAAGGAAAGATGAATACAAATGCTGATGCACTTTCTAGGATAGAACTAGATTCAGACATATTAAAACAAATGATACCAAAAGAAAATGACGAAAAAGAAAAAAAAGTATTAATAACGACATGGGCTATGCAAAATAAGTTAAACAATGCAAATAAGAATAAAATTAATGAGGCAAATAAAATAATAGATAATGAGAAAAATGAAGAGGAAAATGATATAGATAATAATACACGTGTAGAAGAAAATAATATGGAAAAATGTAATTCTCAGAAGCCTGATCAACTTCAAATATGGGAATGCATATCCATTAATGACGTCAAAAATATGAAAAAATTGCAATTTAATAAAAGGGAAAATATAGAAGAAAAAGATATAATTATTGAAGATAATATTATGCACATTGGACATAATGATAATTCATCGAAACCAGTTTCGACCATGAAGAAATTATGTACCAAAAATAAGATTAATAATAATAAAGTAAGTAACGATAATTCTCCGAAACCAGATTCGATTATGAAGAAGTTACATACAGAAAATATGAATAAAAATAATATGCATGCAAGATTCAGTGATAACTCAGCGAAACTAGATTCGATTCTGAGTAAACTGATATCTAAAATGAATAAAGAAAATATAAAAAAATTAGCGCTTTCAAGTTAAGATAAAATATTTAAAATATATACCAAAGAGGAATTGAAAAAAGCATATGCAAAAATAAGAATAAATAACAAAAGTCCTCAATTGAAAATAATTATATACAATGCCCCAAAAAGAATAACAGATGACATTTTAAAATATAAACTAATTGACCAATTCCACAATACCACCCACACTGGACACTTAGGAATAAGAAAAACAATCATTAAACTAAAACAACGATACATATGGAAGAACATGAACAAGATGGTAAAACAATTTGTATCTTATTGTGACAGTTGTAACAAAAATAAACAAACAAAGCACATAAAAGAACCACTCACACTACAAACACACCAAACAATAGTTTTGAAGTGATTTCAATTGACACCGTTGGTCCTCTTCGTATATCAAACGACTACCGCTACATCTTAACAATGCAGTGCGAACTGACAAAATTTGTCGTTACACACCCAATGCAGACAAAAGATGCACTCACCACAGCAAAAACATTAGTTGAACATTTTATTTTAAAATATGGTCAATTTAAGGTACTTAAATCCGACAGAGGAACAGAATTTACAAATGAACTTATGAAAAACATATGCTCATTATTACAAATCAAACAAGTATTTTCAACACCATACCACCATGAAACATTAGGTTCAATAGAAAGAAACCATAGAGTTCTTAACGAATTCTTGCTAACAACCGCAAATGATTATGAATGGGATAAGCGGATTCCATATTTCACTTTTGCCTACAATACGGCACCACATGTAGATACAGGCTACTCGCCTTTTGAATTAGTTTATGGGAAATTACCAAGCCTACCATCTGACACCATAAATAATAAAATAAAAATATATAATTATGACGACTACTACAAGAATTACGAGTCACATTACAATTTGCATTAAATAAGGCAAAAGAATTATTAATAAAATCTAAAGAAAAAAGGGTGAGGGTGTAGTGTATCACACAAGTTGATAATGCTTGCACAATGAATGCAACAAAGAGCTAATAAAGTATCAATAACATTACTTTCTTTGTATGCATGCATGGTGCAATGCTGAACTGCTTACGAATAATTGTTTGAGTGACACATTTCTGTTTGAGTGCAATTGTAAATATAAAATACGATGATTGGTCAAACGGAAATGTGAATAGGATACTTCATAGTATTGAAAGAGAAAACAATAACATTTGTATGTTTAGAATAAGTTAGAAAGGTTAAGATTTATTTTCAAAATTAGTATATAAGCCAAAGAAAAAATAGAATAAAATCAGACTTTAATTTGATTAACATAAATCGGCTCTTTAGCCTTGTTTTCTTTTTAAAGTTTCAAAACTTCTTTTGGCAGTTCTTTTGAACGCCTAAGTTTTAGCTGGGACCCCTCAGCTGTTTTAAAATAAAAAAGGGGCTATAGAGACATTTTTCAAAGACACTTTACAAAGACACTTTTATATTGCATAATTTGGCGATCCTTGCGTATTACAACTTGCTTGCATTAATTTTTTTTTGTAGATTAAAATAATTTTTTTAACACTAGAAACGAGCCGAAACTTTCTACAGTTCGGTAAAAATTACCTTCGGGTAGTGTTGACCAAAAAGGTCATAAACTCGCGCTAAGCCCTCATATAAAGAATTTTTTTTATTTTTTATTTTTGGAAAGAAAGAAGGAAATGTAACGACGTTACAAACGATAAAACGTATAGTTACATACTACACAACGGAAAGGTGCATACCACCTCAATTAATGTAGGGTACAATATAATTGTTAGTTTACATTGTTTGTCAACGTTGAAGTTGAAGAATATACGTTGTAAGTCTCATACAGTTGTGGAATGGAACTTTATAAGAAGTCAAATTTTGAAAGCAATCGGCAAGCAAGTCACGACACCGTACGAATGGTAGTTACAAGAAGTCCACTAACTATCATCCGAGAGCTTTGCCGATTCTTGTTCAATATACATGTAGTTTTTATTATTATGGTGCACAAGAATTTTTCAAACGTTGTTCTGTTTGAAGTTTTTTTATTAGATTATAAATTGTGAAAAAATATTTGAATATAATTAAAATGAAAAGTTGATTAAAAAAAAAAAACAATAGCATGAGTATTGTATACACAGGTTGTGGTATATGCTTTACAACTGCTCTTTTGTACTTCCTTGTAGTTTTATTCCCACATCTCGGCCATCCTGCGTGTCTATTACATCATCATCGTCATCGATAAATTCTGGCCATGGTTTCATAAATTCTGCACATGTGGAAGTACGTCTGGGACCTTCAAATTCACCAAACTTTATGACGTCGTACGTATCGTTCGGTTTTACTTTGGTCCTTTTAATGGCAACAAGATTATTAATCTTATATTTTCTAGATGGTCTGCGTCGAAGATCATATCTTTTCTTGTTTTCGGTTTGAACTTGAGCGATTTGTTGTATGGCTATGTGCCTGATCTCATCTCTTTGTTCAGCATAACAAGCTGCAAATTCTTGTTCTATCAGCTCTTTCAGTTGAAAATCATCTTTAGTCTTCATTTTGGTTCCTATTAACATTTCAAATGGCGTAGTACCAACACTTCGTTGATACGTGGAGTTGATGACTTGCTGTACTCGTCCGACGAACTTAAACCATTTGGTTGGGTCATCAGCGCTTAATTTGGACAAAACTGAAATTATTACGCTATTCAGTCTTTCGACTTGTCCGTTCGCACGGGGTAAACCAGTTGTTATGAGGATATGCTTTATTTTCTCTTCTGAACAATAGGTTTTGAAATCTTCACTTGTAAAGGCTGCACCACGATCAGAAATGATTTGTAGTGGGTTACCAAAGATAGCGTTTTGTATTTGTAGTCGATATGATAAGTGTGGAGTGGGGTGGCATCTTTATGCAATGGGTGCAATTCCCCTTCCTGCTTTCCTCTTTTTCTATTGATTAATATGCATGGTATACAATTAGCAATAATTTTCTGTATCTTTTCTTCAAGTTTTGGTATAAAATAGTCATTAATTATTAATTCTTTTGTTTTTTTGGTTGAGAAATAACCTCTTTCGTGTGCTCTTTTTATAATTTCGCTATGCATACTTTTAGGAATTACCAACAGTTCATTGTCATTTAAGATTTTGTACAATATATCTCCTTTTATAAAATAATCATCATATACTGACCTATCTTTTAAAATTTCTTTGATTGCTTTCAGATCTTCATCGTGACTTTGCAAATGTTTAATCTTTGAAATTATGCTATCTTCCATTATTATCATAACTGGATGTCGGCTTAGGGCATCAACATGTCGCATTTGTATTCCAGGTCGATGTTCTACAACGTATTCGTATTCTTGTAAAAACAAAATCCAGCGCGCGACCCTTGTAGACAAATCTTTTTTATCCAAAGTCTTCGTGAAAGCATTGCAATCTGTCACTAGTTTAAATCGCAAACCAATCAGATAGACTCTAAATTTTTTCAAAGCCTCTATGACTGCAAGCACTTCAAGCTCATAACTCGTATATTTGCGCTCCGGATCTGTTGTCTTCTTGCTCATGAAGTAAACTGGGTGTAAGAGGTTATCATTTGGTGACCTCTGTAACAATACTGCACCGTAACCATCAATAGATGCATCTGTATGGACTTCAGTTTCATAGTTTTGGTTGAATATACTTAATACTGGACCATTAGTCAATGATGTTTTCAAATTGTTGAAAGCAGTTAAATGATCATTGTCAAATTTAAATTTAGCGTTCTTCTTTTTTAAATCAGTGAGTGGTTTAGCAACTATAGAAAAGTTGTGTATAAACTTTCTAAAATATCCGGCAAGACCAAGGAAGCTTTCCAATTGCTTGACATTGCTGTCGTCTTATCTGGAGAGGGTGAAATTTTTTGGTTTTCGATAACATGACCTAAAAATTGTATGCGTTTCTTCAAAAATTTGCATTTTTTCAAGTTTAGATCAAGTCCATAATTTTTGCATAACTCTAAAACAAGTTTTAAATTATTCAACGCATCGTCTTCGTTTTCGGCTGGTATAATGACATCATCAATATAGGGCAAAGCGATACCTAATCTCGTTAGATCACGAAATATAGCATTGATATGCCGCTGAAATACGCCAGGAGAGTTTGAAAGGCCAAAGGGTACCTTCCTAAACTGGTACTGTCCGTTATGAGTTACAAAAGATGTATACTTTCTACTATCTTCGTGTACTGATACATGGAAAAAGCCATTGCGTAGGTCAATAGTACTAAAAATGTTTGCAGTTTGTAGACGATCAAGCTGATCTTCGATCAGAGGCAACGGATACCGATCTTTTACGATAACTTTATTTATACGTCGGTAATCTATACAAAGTCGGGCTGTTAAATCACGTTTCTTTGCCAGCACTATTGGACTGCAGAATTCAGATTCTGATGGTTCAATTATTTCTTCTTTTAGCCACGTTTCAATTTGGTCATCAACAATAGCTCTTTCTTTCATTGGTAATCGCCGTGGGTTACAATATATAGGTGTTTCATCTTTAAGAACTATACGCATTTCAACATTTGTCGTTCTAGACTTCTCAGGTTTGTATTCTTTTATAAGTTTAGTAACTACGTCTTTCGCTCTTTCACTCACCGTTTCCCCAATATCGATAGCAGGTTCATCAGCAACATCTATCTTCATCATCGGGTGCATTTTATCATTTCTATTTAATTTCTTAATACTGAAACCTTCAGGTGTGATACGCACGTCAGCTTGTAAACACAGTTCTTTACCAAGAATCGCATTAACATCCATACAATCATCTGGTACCACATGAAACGTTAGATTAAAGTCATCATCATCAATAGTTGCTAGAAAGTCTGTGTTACCAATTGGTCTAATTCTGTTGTCTTGACTGTTACGACCAAAACCACTTAAATAAAAATTAGATTTTATTAAAATACTCCTTGGTAATGTTTTCTTAATTTCGTTGAAAAATGACTCCTTCATTATATTAAATTTACTACCCGTATCAAACAGAGTTTCTACCTTAATTTTGCCAATTTCAATTTCCTTTATCATAATATCGTTACAAGTATTTACTAAACGGATATTTGACTCACCTTTTTTCTGTGGACAATCTTTGGATATATGACCATACCTTTCGCAGTTGAAACATTTCGCCCCTTTCGATTTATTCAAACAATCAGAGGATTTATGTCCTTTGTTGCCACAATTGAAACATTTTATTTCAAATCTTGTATCTTTTCTAAAATCTCTGTCGCATTTTTTAGGTAAAATTAAACGTTTATTTGATGATTTAGTCATAGTTTCGTAACAACGTAGTTTGTATTTAAATTCTTTCGAATCGGTTGCACCATATAAAATCAATTTATTTGCATCATTGTCACTGATTCCATCAATAACATATTGCATTAGCGAATTGTAGTCAATGCCACCTCTAGCAGCTAACTCTTTCATTTTCAAATAGTATTCATGGACATTTTCATCTTTCTTCATTTTCCGCTCACATAACATCTTATGGATTTGCATATTACTAGCGCGAGTTTCAAATTCTTCCAACAATGCGTTCTTCAACTTATAGTAAGTAGTTAGTCCTTTTTCGCTTGAGATAAACAATTTCGCTACACCCTTGAGTGATTTTTTTGCGAAAACATATTTCTGAAATTCATCCCATTGCATCACTGCAGCTACTTCCTCAAACTCATCAATCCAGACATTAATGGGAAAACTGTTCGTTCCGTCAAAACAACGTACAGAGTCTTCTATATCCCTGAAACTCATAGAAAATTTTGTGTTATAGTTTGCGCCACGCTGATGGCTTCGTCGCCCGTCATTGTAATCATTGAACTTATCATTACATCGTAAGCCTTGCTGCATATAGCCGTCGTCGTTATTAACCAAATTGTTGTTGCGTATTACCGCTGGTAATCTGTAGTCGTCATTCCAATTGTTAACGTTGCGGCTTCGCTGTATTAATTGTTCGATAACATGGTAACTTTCACACACACCTGCAAGAGTTTCCACTCTTTCACACATTTTTGGAACATTTTCTGTTGATATCGTCGTTGGGTTATTGCTATTCTGCACGATTGTATTGTTTGAAATATAATCATCATCGTCTTGATCATCTTCGTCGTCAACGTCATCTACATGCCTCAAACATAGCAACTGGCACTTACACAGATTCATGTATATGTGCTCAAATAAATTGTCTGTGTTGTAATCTAAGCTAAGTAAATTACATACACATACCAAGTCAGCTTCACTCAGATTCTTCTCAAAATATTTCTCCTTCTTTGATTTATTTTTAGCGTCATCTTCATCGAACCCTTCGAATTCACGCAATCGCTTTCTGTTACCACGATCACCTTCGTCCTCAAATACAAATTTATGTAAAGCAACCACTACCATACGTCCAATTGAAGATAACTTCTCCTTTATATCAGGATAATCTCCCAAACACGGCATTGTTTTGTTAAATTAGGAATTCACACAATACAAATTAATTTTAATTTTTTGGCTCCAATAATTGCTTGCACATATGCTAATTTTCTTTCTCACTGTTACGCACAGTCCAAAATTTTGGTTGAGTCCCCAAATTTGTAGTTTTTATTATTATGTTGCACAAGAATTTTTCAAACGTTGTTCTGTTTGAAGTTTTTTTATTAGATTATAAATTGTGAAAAAATATTTGAATATAATTAAAATGAAAAGTTGATAAAAAAAAAAACAATAGCATGAGTATTGTATACACAGGTTGTGGTATATGCTTTACAACTGCTCTTTTGTACTTCCTTGTAGTTTTATTCCCACATACATATATTACCTAGTAGAGTTTATAATCGTATTTAGTTAATACACGAACTAACGAATCTTTCGTGTATTGTATTTAGTAAAGCATACGAACTTTCGAATCTTTCGTGTGCTTTGTAGCTAGTAAACCTAACTCGTATTTTAGCAGATTACACGAATTCCCGAATCTCTCGTGCATTCGTAAATTGAATTTATTTAATACACGAACTCCCGAATCTTTCGTGTATTGTATTTAGTAAGGCATACAAACTTTTCGAATATTTCGTCTATTCACAGGAGATAACAATATTCTCCGAGGACTTTTACAATTACAAGGGCAAGGTATCCGGGAGTCACCCAGACGACACAAGTGAATTTTATAGCCATTGTATCTACGTATTGAGTGTAAAGTAGCATAAGTTAAGTTAAGTTTCTTGAATAAAAGTATACTGTGTTCTCTGAATATTACACACCAATATCTTTGTGTTATTATTTGCAAAGGAAGTAGACCTTTGGTAAGGCCCTGGACAGGCTGACGCCTACCCCGGCTGAAAACAAAAACTGCGCTACAGAATACTACCCTCAATTTGGTTGTGGAGCTGTCCGGCCATAAAACGCAATGAAGTGGGATGAAATAGTTTGGTGAACGAATAGCAGTTGGCGATATCTTCGTCATGTAGCAGCTGGCGACTATAATGCTAAACATACGTTCTGAGGTTCGCGTCTTATTACATCCAGAGGTCGAGCGTTGTACAGTAAAATTTCCAAAATGGCTTGAACATCATTTCGAGTGGGGAGCCCACTTATTGGCCTACTCACATACATAAAATTCCGGGTGTTATAGATTTTGGCGTCATGAAATATATTTCTAGGGAATTAATTCGTGTTGAAGCTTCCCTAGATCTGTCGTCCGATCACTATCGTTACTGTATGTAGCCCACCTAACATGTGAAGATGGTCAGTCGTGTTCATTGGCTGCGATTCGAAAAATATATCTGTAGTCATTGCACGGAAAAATTTACGTTTAGAACACCCGAAGATATTGAAGCTAACATTGCTAAATCTTAACGAAAATATTAAACAGGCTGCTGAACATGCCACTACCTCCCATCCGCAGACTGGGGTTTAATGTAATATATTCTACGGCTATGGAGCATCTCGTATGTGAAAAAAGAAGAGGTAGAAGGGAATGGCAACAGCACAGATCACCCCAAAATAAAATTAAATTTAAAGAGTGTACTTAAGGACTCCAAG
>OX101754.1:71141685-71303685 GCA_944452675.1 Tachina lurida
TGTGTTCCAGCGCCGTTTACATCATCCAAATTAACGATACCACATTCTTGTTCTAATGGTCTTTTAGGTAAAGAATCACGCATGAAAACACCTCTAAAATATTTAAGATGTTTACCATATTTTCTTATATCTATATCCGTTAGTGGACGATTGGGTAGATTTTTTAAAAGTTTTTTGGATATGGACTATAGTACAATCCGTAACCAGTCTTATACGGTTTTAGAAAGAGACCTTTTCCCATAGCAATTGCTTCCATATGTCTATTGTGACGAGTAGCTTCTGCTAGTTCTTCCTTCCCATTTTTAATGTTATTTATAGCTTTCACTATAGCTGATCCACCTGTAGCTAAGCTACCCAATGCAGATAATGCTGTCAAGACAGGAACTAATGGGAGAAAACCTCCAACTTTTGACAATGGAATCACTCTTGGTACACTTATATTAGATCTCCTTTTACCCTTGAAATTTGTGAAAACAGCTTTTTTTGCAATTTTAACAGCATCATATATATTATTAGGATTTTCTTTCTTCAAAAGTTTCAGTGTATTCTTGACGGTGTTCGAAAATAATTTCTTACTACATGACTTTCGACTCTTTCTCTTAGCATTTATCTTCGATTTACGTTTTTTAGTTCTTGATGTTTGCTTCATACCTAATCCAAATTTAACTTTTGTCTTCATTGCGTTCGTAACAAACCAAGCATTTGCTCGTTCTCTTAAATCACTATCTTTAGCTTTTACTCGTTGCCAAGCTTTTTCCGCTAATATTTGATCAGCTTTATGTCTTTCACTTAAATCTTTTGATTGTGAGTATGCAATATCGTGTTCTCTGCATGCAGAATCTAATAAATTTATTCCCTTATCTCCTCTTGCTAGACGTTCTTTAAGTTTTGTACCAGGTCCACAAAATTGATATCCGGGTAAATGTAATTCAAAGGGTAGTTTGTTTATTAACGTGTTTACCAAACCACTTCCTGTTATAGACTGTTGTCTACTTTTGTGTTGAAAGTAATTTATAACCATTCTTTGTTCACAAATATTGTACGATTAAGATATAAATGAAAATGTTTATTTTTTATATATAGTATAAAAGATAATTTTCAACATAGGATCACATTAATAATCAAAATGCGTTTAATTAGACAAGACAAACAAATTGTAATTAGAAATGCTGATAGCAAAGAGGAAAAAATGCATAAAACTCGACATAGTACTCTACTACCAAATTCAATACGAGCTTTAATTGTAGGACCATCAAATTGCGGTAAGACTAATCTTATGTTAAGTCTTATAGAGAGTCCTAATGGTCTTTGTTTTAAAAACATATACATATATTCAAAGTCTTTATATCAACCAAAATATTGTTATCTTAAGAGATTGATTGAGCCAATCAAAGGTCTAAAACTATTTACTTTTTCGGAAAATTAAAAAGTTTTGAGTCCAGAAAAAGCGAATCAACATTCTATAATAATATTCGATGATGTTGTGGTAAACAAAACACCATAAGAGATTATTTTTGCATGGGTAGACATAAAAATGTGGATTGTTTCTACTTGTGTCAAACATACACAAAAATTCCTAAACATTTGATACGTGATAATGCAAATATGATTGTTGCATTTAAACAAGATGAAATGAATTTACGTCATATCTACAATGATCATGTCATCGGTGATATATCATTTAATGAATTTACAAAGATTTGTAGTGAATGTTGGAAAGACAAATATGGTTTTCTGGTCATAAGTAAGGATGATACAATTATCAAAGGTCGTTATAGAAAGGGTTTCGATAATTTTATTCAATTGTAAAGTGATATCAGATATAAAGCTGATCGATAGCTCATCAGAAGCAGTATAAAAGCTGTTCGATAGCAGTTCAGAACCAGTTCGATAGCAGTTGGATAGCAGTTCGATAACAAATCGATAACAATTCGATAGCTCTTTGGAAGTTGACAAAAGCATAATCATGAATAAAAAACTTATGAAAGAACTTATAAATACTAGAACAGTATTAAAAGAAAAACTAAAAAAAATAAAATTAAATGAAATCGATAAAGTTAATATGTTGGAGGATACCTTTCAACCTATAACAAAACCATTAAAAAATATAATAAGTAAACTAGATAATGTACAAACATTTAAATCAAACAATAAAAAAGTAATACCGTTATCATCATCATTATCATCATCATCAGCATCATCATCATCATCAGATATTGCAATGGATTATGATAATAGTTATAATAAATCTGTATCAGATAATGTAATAGATTATGAAAATAGATATGATAAAACTGATTTCATCGGTATTAATAACGATAATGATTATGTCAATCCAAAAAAAGATGTGTTAGTAACTTCAACACCAATAAAGGAAAATCGTTCAAACTCTACACATTCAATTCAAAGTACATCACTTCCATTATCATTTGATATTGGTAGTCCCGTTGGTGACCATCATCATCATCATCATCATCATCATCATCATCATCATAATCAACAATCTAAGAATGATTCTAATTTTAATATAAGCTTTGAGAGTGTTAAAGAAGTGAAAAAAAATCTTAAAAGGAATAGACCATCAACGACAACTTCCAATTCTAACATGAAGTACAAGCGTATACAAGGAATTCCACCATCATTATCATCATTGTCTATAAACGTGAAACCTTCAACTTCCTCACATTTGTTGCCGAATAATCTTGAAACTGATAGAGATAACATAAACAAACCAGTAACGTTAAAAAGGGGAAAATCAAAACGAAAGAATACCTCTTTGTTGAGCAATTTCGATGAAGATGATAAAAAGCGATATAAAACTACACATATTTTATCAAAACAAAAGAGTAAAACACAATTGAATACTGATAAGAAAAGAAATAAATTAGACGAAAATAATAAATCATCACTTGTTGAAAATGTAAAATTATTAATGGAAAATAGAATATTAGATAAAGTCTATGGATTTAATATAGATCAAAGTGGAGATTGGCGTTATGGAACTAATAAATTAAAATTTCGTAGAGATAATATGTTAAATATAGGAGATATGAAGATTAAAGTAACGCCAGGATTATTCGAATTATTATTCCATTCTAAACCATTACATTATACTTAAACCGATTTGGAGAAATATAAGAGTATTATAGTAACTACAAATGTACACAAACGCAACTATCAATCAAATAAACAAATTAAAGGTACAAAAGCATTCAAGTATCAACGTGTTATAAAAAAATTATTAAAAAAAAAACATAATGTTCTAACAGAGGGTAGTGGATTATTACTAAAATCTGTAGACGGTAGAAAACCAAACTATATATATTGGGATGATCCTAATGAATTGATCAACAGACTACGTTTACTTCTTTCATCAGAAGGTGTTGGTCACAACAATCATAAAAACGAAATAATTTCTATTGTTGAAGAACTAAAGGAGGCTAATATAATTTATTAAACGCACACACACACATACAAAAAATGAGTTATATTAACAAGTTTGGAGAAATTTTAAATAAACGAACACGAACAACTGATGATAAAGATGATGATGATGATAAGAAATTACATATCGAACTATTAAAGGTATTCGATATTACTGTAGATAATCAATGTTTAGATGTTCGTAAGAAAAGAATCAGCAATCTGTTAGCACCTGTTGACCCTAAAGACGCTGTTACAAGAGCATATCTAAATAATAAAATTATTGACATAAATAATACTCATGCAGATGATATAAAAAAGATTAAAAATGAAATCGATATAATAAATAATACTCATGCAGATGATATGAATCGGATTAAACATGAAATAAATACTTTATTAGATATTAATCTACAAAACGTTTATAAGGATATTAAAAATAATAAAGCTGACGTTGAACTACTGAAACAGTTGCACAAGGAAATAGAAGATATAAAAGCTAAACATAAAACTGATATCGAAAAATTGAGTCAACTAAACAATGAAATAGAAAATATAAATATTACACATTCAACTGATATTAAGCAGTTGAAAATTGATACAAGTACATCACTGAACAACAAACTAGAAAAGATTTATACGAATATAGACGACGTTACCAAAGCTGTTCAAAATCATATAAGTAAACAAGAGAAAACAATTGAAGAAATTGCTAAAAAATATACTCTAAACTCAAATAAGACATATATGACTAAAGTTGAAGAGAGATTTAACAAAATCGAAGAATACATTTTCAAATGGGTTGCACTCGATGAAAGATTAAACAACATTGAAGATTATCTTTACAAAAATATTGTTGGAAGGTCTAAGCAGTAAATATGAATTTAAATGTAGACAAAAGAGAAATTGTTAATGAGTTGCATAGACAGGCGAGAAAAAATTATAAAAGAAGGAGAGTTATCGTAAAGGGAATTGATGATTTATGGCAAGCAGATTTAGTAGAAATGGGTAGTTATACTACTTACAACAATGGATATCGCTATCTCTTAACTGTAATAGATACATTTTCGAAGAAGGCTTGGGCACTTGCTGTAAAAAATAAAACTGCTCAAAGTGTTACAAACGCCATGAAAACCATATTTGATGAGAGTCACCGACAGCCAAAAAATCTACAAACTGATGACGGTAAAGAGTTTTTCAATACTCAATTTCATCATCTAATGCAATCGAAACAAATCAACCACTATTCAACCTACAGCGTCTTAAAAGCATCAATTATTGAATGTTTCAATAGAACACTAAAAGGATTAATGTGGAAGGAGTTTAGCTATCAGGGAACATACAAATGGATTCATATATATCAAAATCTTTTAGATTTGTATAATAATACATATCATAGAACTATAAAGATGACACCGAATCAAGTAAATTCATCGAATGAGAAACCATTATTGAATACTGTCTACAACAAATTAAAAGTCTTTCAAAGGTCAAAGTTTAAAGTTGGCGACAATGTTCGAATAAGTAAATATAAACATGTCTTCGAAAAGGGCTACACACCAAATTGGACAACGGAAATATTTAAAGTTAAGGCTGTAAGAAACACGAACCCCAACACATATATGCTACAAGACTATCAAGGTCATGATATTAAAGGTGGGTTTTATGACTACGAACTAATGAAAACCAAATATTCCGACACGTATCTATTTGAAAAAGTTATAAAGAAGAGAGGCGATATGTTGTTCGTTAAATGATTAGGATTTTCATCAGAACACAACTCTTGGATCAACAATTCATAAATATCAACATTAACATCAACATCATCATTATCATTTGTATGAAAACCATTAACAAATTTAAAAATCAACTTAATTTTAAGTCGACTGCGAAGATGACAATTACATTAACCGTAAACGGAGATAGTTCGTTATTAATTGCAAACTATTTTCCACCAATTCAACTCAAAGAAAATTATGTATGCGGATTAATAAGCTTCGATACATATCACTCAATCCCAAATATTGATATAGAAAACAACTTGTTTCATATTGGAAAACATGAAATTGAAATTCCTGTGGGCTCCTATGAACTTTCAAGGACTTTACATTGCTAATAAATTTCATGCAAAAGAAGTATACATTTCAGTAGCAGATTTTGAAATCGTAACTTTTCTCATTGAATCGCCAGTAAAATATTCAGAACTTACTAATAAGGATAAAATTACAAATAAGTGGTTGTACAATCACTTACATATATTAAATTGGAATAAGGGTATTTCTACAGTAAAAGACGTGTTAAAATACTTAATAACAACTATGAAAAAAAGGAAGGATCAATACTATCCTGTATATGTTAAAGGACTTGAGAAAGTGAGATGGTTAGAAGAACTTCTTAAAGGAGAAATAGAAGTATATATAGTTAATTTAGATGACTTAAACTGTCCAAACATAAAAACTTTATATAAAAATAATCCTAAGATAAATATTTGTAAAAATCATTATAATTACAATCAAATATGTGCTGAAAAAAAATGTTGTTTTGCTTAAAAATTTTATTAAGTTATCTTTAAATAAATAAAGAAAACCTTATTTTGTAGACAATAAAATCTATAAATCATTTTCGAGTTGTTAATTTCATTTAGTTGTTTGCTAATTTGTAAACAGACTACACCACCTGTCATCATCACTTATTATTATTATTGTTTAATCTTAAAATGATATCATCAACCAAATTGGAAGAATTATTAACAAAATATAGTAACCAGATTGATAAGCATCATATAGAATTATTTCTTAAACTCATTAACGAATTAAGAATGTGTAACAATAATAATATAAGTAATCCATTCATATATGTTAATAATATCATACATAAATATTATTGTGAAAATATTTATACACAATCTTTTAACATATGTAGATGTCAAACATTTTATGAACAATATTTATTGACACAAAATATTTTTAATATGTATAAACATATACTTAATCTGAAATAAAAAATTAATAAGAAAAAACAAAAATATCCTTTCAATTTTTTTATTTTTATTTTAATTTTTTAGTCATCATCATCATCATCATCATAATCATCTTCATAATCATCATCATCATCATCATCATCATCATAATTTTCTATCTCATCAATTTCTTCTTCCTCTTCCTCACTTCCCATTACACTGTGGGAAGTGAGGTCTATATAGTTATTATTGTTATTACTTAAAATTTCCTCCAGGGTAACGTTTTTTATGCTAAAGCGTTCCCCCTGGCACACAACAATGTGGTAGCCAGAGGGTTCCTGTCTACATTCAGGACAAATAGTTTTTCTTCTGAACCAGCTACACATGCAGCTGACACAAAGAATATGACTACAAGAAAAAAATATAAAATTGCAACACTCCTTATAACTAAGGCATACTATACACTTATGTCTTTCTGTGTATAGTTTCTCTAAAGGAGATTTTTTTTTAGAGTTTTAACAGTATTTTGTTTTCTTAAATTTTTTTTAATTTTTTGTAGTAGTTTTGTTTTTTCTGTATACAGCTTTTGAAGTTTGACATTAATCTTCTCAAATTTCCTCTGATACAACATCCGTTTTTTTTTCTAAGGTATCCGCTTCAACCTTCTTCTGGATAACGATGTCAATGTATTTTTTCATAAGAGCTCGAAACTCTAGGGTCTCGGCTTCAGGGACACCTTCACCTTCTATCTCCCTTCTTACAGGTCGGGATATAGTTGATCCTTCTTCACCTCCTTCTATTTCCTCACCTCTCATTGTTTGACCATTAGGAAACAATTGGGTTTCCTCATCATCAATTAAGTTGAACCTCATGCCGGACATCATATTTTTTATTTGTAATTGAAAAATTTTGCTTGAATAGTTTTTAATTATAATAGAAAAATTTTGCTTGAACTACATTTTATACTAAAATTTCATAAATTTCTATCGCTTTAAAACTATATAAAACTATACAAAAAAACTTGGCGGTTACATCTATTTCCGTTACCAAAATAAAAATAAATATAATCCATTTGAATTTACCACACAAGATATAATTCCATTTATTAACAATTTCAATTTCTTATAAAACCAATATCTGATGGTTTTTAGTATATAAATATAGAAACATTTTTTTCATCCTACAAATAAAACAGTCACAAAACCTAAGAACTAGACTTAAAAGTTAAAGTTCTATTTTTTACATTTATGATTAATTGTTATTGTTTTAAAAAATATGTGAAACTAAAACCATACAACAACACCTAAATTTATTTTTATACAAATATCACAACTGCAAACCTTATCAAAAATAAACAAAAAAAAACCTCAAAAACAATTTCTAAAAAATTATCAACTCATCAAACGCTTCACATGAGTATACAGTAGACTGTTGACACACACACACACACACCACCATGATACTTAAAGAAATTTACAACTTTTTAAAATTATTCTCCAACACACTTTCGGAAGAAGATAAAGCTAAACTCATCAACATTCAAACACAAATAGAGTATGTAAACAACTTGAAAACAATAAAAAACAGACATGGCGAACATTTCGAGGATTGTGTTTGGTCGAACGAAAACAATAATTGCGGTCCCGACACCTGTCACTGCGTATATCATAAGCACACATACCATCAAGCCGAAGATGAAGGTAGAAATATAATTAATTTTTATAATCTTATTAAATGTAAAAATTGTGCTTTTAATAAAATGTAATCATTATAGAATATAAACAGTAACTCGCATTTTAGAATTTTATTTCCAGATGTAAGAATGTATATATATATATCGTAAGTATCAATTCTTTTACATTTCTGTTTGTTTTCACTAAACAAATAAGTATATAGTTACTCACTTTCATTACACATACATATGTGGTTAATTGAATTAAAAGTTAAAGACCTTTTTCACATTTATGATTAATTGTTATTGTTCCAAAAATATGCTAAACTAAAACCACACAACAACACCTACATTTATTTTTACACAAATATCACAACTGCAAACCTTATCAAAAATACAACTCATAAACAAAAAACCTCAAAAACAATTTCTAAAAAAATTATCAACCCACCACCCAGCCTGACGCACTCATCACCAACCACAAACGCCACCACCTAACTTATTCTATCTTACTCATGCAATTACCCAACTAACAATCTTACACACAATCACACACTCAATTGTGTGTTTACCTGGTTATGGCATGAGCCAACGATTTGTATGGAAAATCTGGGCCAAAGTCCCCCTATTTATACTACTACCCACCAAACCTTATATAGAAACACTTGAAGTTAAAATTCTCCCAAACATAGATATTCCAATGTTTCCCAATAAGCACTCTAAACATTAAAATTCAAGCACTTGAAATTTAACTGGAAACAAAGATGAATTCAAGCATTTTTTCAAATAATATTCAAGAGTGAAAATATTTTGAAATAAAAAATCAAACAACATACATATATGTTCAAACCTTGTCAAATACGTAATTTATTTTTTAATAAAATTGAAATTGTGGGGAAAAATAGCAAAGATAAATAAAAAAAAGAATTTTTAAAAACAAATGGTGATCAAAAACGTGAAAACAATAGTGAAGGTAGATATGCAGACAATTATTGTAAGGAAACTTGTCGATTTCATTTTCCTTTCTATTTTAAAAGCATTGTTTTTGAAGCTTGAAATATACTTGAATATAATTGTAATACAAGGTTGAATCACAGTATAATTTAAGGCTTGAATTGAACTGTAATACAATTGAATTGTTCGAATTGAATTCAAGTTCCCATTTTACTGGAGAATGCTTTTGAATTAAAGTATAAATCAAGCATAATTCAACCCTTGACAATTGATTGTGTGACTTGAATAACACTTGTTTTACACTTCATTTCAAGCAAAATTGCTTATTGGGTTCTAACAGAATATGAAAACACTGAGGGTGAATTGATGATGGAGGTAACTGTTATTTTGGATCGATTTTCTAGAATAGTTGATTACTAAACATGTATTTCTGTGTATATAAAATAATTTCTACATACATTCATATATTTACCTATATGTATGTATATATTAATACTTTTAAAAGAATAGAATATATACATATATTCTCTATTTCAAGTAGTAAAATCTGAAAAAATAGTAGTGACACATTATCATCACTATTCAAGAAGACAAATTATGATCGCTATTCAAGAAGAAAATAAGATTGTTCATTATGAATTAACTAATTTAAAAGTACATTTAATTTCAGTCTCATATCCATATGATAATGATCCTAACATAAAATTTAAAAATAAACGTAATGCAATTCTACATAGTTATTATATGTATCTAAGATTCCAGCAAAGGTAGTATATGAAAGAATCTCAAGCGTTTCTACCTGTACCAGAGTTTAAGATAAAAGCTCCTTTTATTCAATAGCGAGACAATTGAATAAAATTTTAATTTGAAATAGTAAGCAAATAAATCAGCTTACTGTATTCTTATTCATAATCATATACTAGAATATTGTATACCCATCAAAGGTCAAATTCTAAAAGTCTTATAAATTAAGCAATATGGAAAATAACATAATTTTTATACACGTACAATGTTTCAAAAATAACTCAAATGAATTCATTGGAAAAGAAGTAGCGATTGTTTTCAATAATTACGAATATAATAATTTCATTATGAAACTCAATAATCAATAAAAAATAAAAAAAGAAGCAAGCTGGCTAACAAAAAACTATCGTTACATAAGCTGAACTGCTGGATCAGTTTCATTTAAAAATGTTTATAAATGTATAAAAGGCAATGCACGATGTTCTAAAATAAATGTAAAATGTGATGAAAAAAGCCTACGGCTGGAAAAAATTTTATATAAAAATATTTCTAAGGATGAAGATAAGCTGCATCAACTTTAAACAAATGTAAATTAAATATAGGAAATATTGCTATTGTAGTTAATCTAAAGTATGTCTCATAAGGAATTCAGTTTTACTTAAAACAGAGCATCCTCACAAGCTTTTAAGTAAATACAGATAAAAATTATATCAACGTTTTTCTAATTTCAAATAAAAAAAAATTAAAATAAATTCAGTAAAGTGCGACTTTCACTCGCGCACGAAGGGTTCCGTACGTTGGGCTTTGAGCATTTTTTTTAATACAGTGTTTGTTACGTTTTTTCAGCTGAAATAATTTTTTTTATTGTTTTTCGCTTTTTTCTCATTTTGGCGATTTTTTAAATTTTGGCAATTTTTTTTTTAATTTTGGCGATTTTTTTCATTTTGGTTATTTTTTTTTTGCGATTTTTTTCATTTTGGCGATTTTTTTTCATTTTGGCAATTTTTTAAATTTTGGCGATTTTTTTAATTTTGGCGATTTTTTCATTTTTGCGATTTTTTTTCATTTTGACGATTTTTTAATTTTGGCGATTTTTCCGGTTTTCCGCGATTTATTTTCGATTTAGAATTTTTTTTTTAATTTGGTGCTTTTTTTTCGTTTTGGCGATTTTTTTTTTGATTTTGGCGATTTTTTTCGGTTTGGCGATTTTATAATTTTGAGATTTTTTTGTTTTACCGTTTTTGAAAATTTCAAGAAGTTTGCTCTTACGGTTTCCAAGATACAGCAAGTTATCAAAATTACATAGTCAAAATTACATTAACTGATGGTACACCCTCTAATTAAAATTTTTTAAATTTTAGTGTTAATTGTTGTAGTCTGTATAAAAATACACTAACCTTACAAATTTCAAGTGCATATACATACAATTGTATGTATATTACATGGGATTTTAAAATTTTTCGTTGCTCGTTTTGGCACACCCTTTAATTTCCAACTCTCATGTATTTGTTGTTGTAGCGGCCAAGGGTCTACACACTCTGTCCAAATTTCAGGTCCGTAGCTCTTACGGTTCTCGAGAAAATACCCTGTGACGGACAGACGGACAGACGGCCAGACGGACAGACGGACAGCGTAGCGAAAACAATAGGGTTCCTTTTTCACCTTTGGTGTACGGAACCCTAAAAACTATGAAGATATCTCACATCTATACATAAAAGACCAGCCGAATATTTACAACATCAACAAAAGACCGCACATGACATAAAATTCAACTACGGAGCCAAACACTTATTTGTATGTACATATGTACATACATACATAAAATCAATTTGTAGACATGTACATATGTACACATAATATCAAATTTCTTATCAATACTCAAGTATTTATTAGATCTTGACAATCACACTTACATATCTACATCATGAAAATATATGAACAGCGTAAACCATTCAGTCAGAGCACATGCCAAAGCTAAACGACCTTATTATGGACAGAGAAACTATAAATTCCCATGATAGTATAAAAAGTCAAAGAAGCCGGATGCAGTTAAATAAACAAAATCAGTAATATAAACAAATTTCTCACAGGCAGACTTTAAAGCTGGACAATTTTATAGCAACCTTGAGTATGAAAATATATTTATATGTATATGTATATAGGATTAGGGAGTTCAGATATATAACAATAATTTATAGCACCAAATCTCGATATTGAAAACAATTTATTTCTACGTAGATAAAACTACTAGCGTGAGAAAATCATACGCATACACACATATACTAGATTTCATTTAATAAAAATTTAAATTATTTCAACAACACACCGCCCCTCACAAATCACGGCCAACCTTAAATTCCTACAGATATACATACAAAAATTCTCATGGTCATTCCTACAAACAACACGGACAACAACACAAATCACGATCAGCCTTAAACTCCTACAGACATAAATACAGATTCCCACGGATACATATTACTCGTACGACAACACCCCCACCTACCCTCAAATCACTGATAGCCTCAAACTCCTGCAAACATACATACACACAGATTCCCACTGTTACATATTACTACACCAACCTCACCTACCCTAAATCATGATCAGCCTTAAATTTTTACAGACATGCATACATACAGATTCCTACGTATACATATTACAACAACACCCTCACCTTTCCTAAATCACGATCAGGCTTAAGCTCCTACAAACATATAGACATACATACAAGCAGTCGATCAACCTCAACTACACCACACCCACTCCCAATAACAGCCTCTCTTAAATTCCCCCAGACAGACACATCCACAAATTCCCATGGATACATATTACTCGTACAACAACACCCTCACCTACCCCAAATCACTATAAGCCTTAAATTCCTACAGACTTGCAACACCTGCATACACGCAGTCGATCTACCTCAACTACACCCCGCCTCCTGTCAATCACACCCTGTGTATGTAACATTGCAAAAAAAGAAAATCCTCCAACCTATGAACCCACTTAACGTATGTCCACAAACATACACACATACAAATTCCCACGGCCACAAAAAACCGGACTTATTGAACCACGCTCGTATGTAGTAAACAAACAAAACTCCTTATGTAAACAAAAATCTCCTTATGTAAACAAAAAAACAAAAAATCAAATATCACAAATTTCCAAGAATTTTAAAATTTTACAATATTAATTACCCAAATTTCAAATTTTAATTGGGGTGGGATGAACATTCCCCTACTACTCATAAGTTTACAAACTTTAAATAAAATGAAATAAAATTTTATTAATAGTTTACAATATTCATTAAATTTCGAAAACGTATAAATTTTTTAGGCAATGGCTTGGTAAAGATATCAGCAAATTGTTGATTTGTGGGAACATAATTAATTTCAAACATATTTTTGTCTTATGAATTGATATTTAACGTCGATGTGCTTACTACGTTTCTGAAACTCAGGGTTTTTAATTAAACGGATAGCACTTTGATTATCGATGTGTAGACAGATTCTAATATGATTTGGTACCAATTCAGATACAAGGTGCTGAATCCAAATTAGCTCTTTTATTGAATGGCAATGGAATACCCTTCAGGTTGCGTGACATAAACATCTTCATTTATACATCCATTTAAAAGCGCTGTTTTTATGTGAAATTGTTTTAATTTTAAATTTTCTGTTTAACGTTTATTAACGCACTAATAATCCCAAATTATTATTATTTTACTTAATTAGTAAAATAACTTTTTTATTAAAAAATACATTTAAATTGATTATTGAGGGGTTTAGCTGGATCCTATGCGCATTTCACTGTTGCTAATGCAGATCATCAGGGAACCTTTACCAAAAAATCTTAGAACAACTAAAGTTATTATGTTATAAACTTTCATTTAAACAAATGAGAAGTTCAACAAATAACAAAGTTGAATCGGCAATACTCAAAATCATTCTTATGGATGTGGATTTGGCTACAGGGCTAAAAGTTTCAAAATAATCAATGACATATTCTTGATTAAAGCCACGAACCACCAATCTTGCTTTATAACGTAGAACTTCATTTTCGGTAGGCCCTTTTATTGTATATACCCACTTTGTGCTAACAACTTTACACCCTTGTGATAAATCGACTAAATACCCATGTACTGTTCTCTCTTAACGAATTAATTTCTTCATCCATAGCCCTTTTCCAGTTATTAGATAGTTTTGTTTCATTATAACTTGCTGGACAATTAGCTACAAAAGCATGACCTTCTTCAATTGCTTTTTCGCTCTGTTGTCTTACTTTACTACGTAAACGATCACTTACAAAACTTCTTCGTGTAATCTCTGTTTCTGCGGAATCACCAGCTTCTTCAAAAATTTCACCATCAGAACTATTATCTAAATTATTATTTTCAATGTTTTGATCACTTGTCGCGTTGCCTGTTACTTGCTCTGGACAATCATAAATATTTGCATCAGTTGCTTCAAAAGATGAGTTATTTGTGTGTGTATCTGAAAAAAAGAGTGTTATAGTCGTTGCTATTATTATATGGTAAATTATTCAGTGGAATTGATACATCACAAACTGTTTGCGTTGAATGAGTATCTTCACTTAAAGGGAAACATATGCTACCAGAGCCATCAAATGCTTGGCAACTTTCTCTATTATAAAATTTTACACCCCTAGCAATTTCAACTTTATTTTTGTCTGGTATATATATACTCGCAAACCAGTTGAATCTTCGGCATAACCAACAAAAATTCCTTTCTGAGATTTTTTAGCCCATTTCAATCGATTTTGCTTCGGTACATGTATGAACACAAGGCAACCAAACTCTTGCAAACTTTCAACATTGGATTTCTTGCCAAACCAAAGTTCAAAAGGTGTTTTGTCTTTTTGCGTACTAGTTCCACTTCGATTAATTACATATGCAACTGAGTTTACTGCTTCCGGCCAAAATTTTTTATCTAAATTTTTTGCATATAATGCCGTTCTTGCTGCTTCCACAATAGTACGGTTCTCTCTTTCTGCTGAACCATTTTGCTCCGGATTATAAGGAACTGTTTTCTGATGCAATATCCTATTTTTGCGTAACAATAGCTCGATATTTTTATTTATAAATTCTTTCCCATTGTCTGAACTAATCGCTTTCACGCTGTTACCAGTTTCTGTTTTTACATAATAAATATATTTTTCAAGAAAACCACAAACTTCACTTTTTTCTTTTAAGAAAAAAACTTTTGTATAATGTGAATAATCATCTTTTAACAAGAGAAAATAACGAGCGCCACCAATCGATTTCTTCTCCATGGGACCGTAGAAGTCAACATGTACAAGATCTGCTACTTTAGTGGTTTTATTTTCATTGTCACATTGTCTTATATAATCGCTATCACGCTGTTACCAGTTTCTGTTTTTACATAATAAATACATTTTTCAATAAAACCACATACTTCACTTTTTTCTTTTAAGAAAAAAACTTTTCTATAATGTGAATAATCATCTTTTAACAAGAGAAAATAACGAGCGCCACCAATCGATTTCTTCTCCATGGGACCGTAGAAGTGAACACGTACAAGCTCTGCTACTTTAGTGGTTTTATTTTCATTGCTACTAAACGATGATCGACACTGCTTTCCATAAATGCAAGCATTACAAAATATTTCTTTCTCATCTTTAAACTGAATGTTGCAATTTTTTAAAAAACGTTTACAATATAAAATATTTTAATGCGCCAATCTGCAATGCCACTCAGTCAAAGACAGTTGTTTCGACTCAGAAACATAAGAGAAATTATTATTTGAATTCGATGGCAAACTTATTTTTATTAATAATTTAAATAATTTGTCAGTGCGTACTCCCACTAAAACAGTAGTGTCAGTTTTCGAAAATTCGCAACGTTGATAATCAGAAGAAATTTTTAAACCTTTTTCTAAGGCCCTGGTTGTTGAAAACAAGTTTAAGCGTATAAAGTACATTTGCTTAATGATTTTCACTCCACTTTTTGTTGCTGAAAAAATGTTGATAGGGCCACTTCCAAAATCTTTAATGATATTGCCATCTCCGAGTCGAATTTCCATTGGATTTGCAAACTTAGTGTATATCACAAAATACTCCTTTTTATTTGTCATATGGTCACTTGCACCTGAATCAATGAACTACTCATTTTCTTTATCAATACTGTCTGCTGCCTCTCTTTCACACACAAATGCATTTCCTTTTATATTAATTTCTTTGGACTTATTTGCTTTATTTAAATAACAGTCACGTTTCCAGTGTCCAGCCTTTTTACATATAAAACACTTTCTTGGCTTCTTATTAGTTTTATTAATATTTGCTGTTTTCTGTTTCGCTAAAAATGCATCCACACTATTTGAACTTACACTAGATGAATTTAATCTCGCTTCTTCCATTATAAGTCGATCAGTCAAATTTTCAATTGTTTGCTAGTCAGTTGCTGTAGACTCCCATGCACTATAGAAATGAGCAAAACTGGGTGGAAGTGTCATTAATATTTTTGTTATCACCATTGTTGTAGAAATGTTTTCACCAACATCTTTTAATTGCGAAACCAATGCCTCATGTTTTAATATATGCATAGTGATGTCATCTTGAGGGTCTTTTTGAAAACTATAAAATTTTTGCTGTAATCTGTGCATATTCGCCGTAGATTTAAATTCGTATATGCTTTCCAGTTTGCACCACATTTTTCTTGCAGTTTTGCAATTCATTATATGCATTAATGGCTGTTGCCCTAGAGTCATAACAATAACTTTTTGAGACTTACCGTCACCTCTCAACCAATCTCTGACATATTTTTGTTCACCAACATTACCACCTTGAGCTCCAGCTTTACCAGCTGCACCAGTACCACTACCCTCAGTAGCCGTCCCAGCTGCACCACCACTGGCACCTACACCAGCAGAAACTGTACCACCACCAACCCGACCAACTGCATCTTCAGTGATGTAATGCAGTAAATCACTGGCATTCTTCAGTATTACTTTAATTTGAAAACGCCACATATTCCATTGATCTGCTCTCTCCAGTTTTTCAATTTTTGCATATTCTACTTCCATTGTTCACAAATAAAATAACTCCCTTTGATAATTAAAAAAAACTTTATTTTAAGCAATACTGTAGTTATTATAGTTTAACAAAATTGTCTGGGCGCATAACCTGTTGAATTAAATAAAACGCAAGCAAATCAGTTGACAATCAATAAAGAACTGCACAATATATACTTTATAACAGTTTTAATGAACGTAAAGTCAAAACAAAAAGAATTGAAAAATTAACTGTTTTGGTGATTCATAAATGCATGTACACGTTAATACAATATAATGATTTTATGTAAATAGAAACCGTATATACATACATATGTAATACATGTATCAATAGTTATAACTACGTGATACAGTGGGATGATTTTAACCAAAGTTTAAACAAATATTTTCAACAATTTTATTTTCAAATATTAATAAAATTTATTACTGCAAAAGTTTTAAAAATTATACAAAAAAGCAATAATGATAATAATAATGATAAGAATATCTTAATAATTTCTAAACACAAAAATCCAAATTATGGAAAAATATACTTCGATATAAACTACCCTCATATATACTAAGATATCTCTTCCAGAAAAACACAAACAAATTAAACAAACACAACACAACCCGCGAAGCGATTAGCATAAAGATAAATTTAAAATATACCTCGTCGCTTGTTTCAGATATACATATATTCCTCATCCATTGGTACGAAATCTTTATATTTGAATGAGTCATCACAACTTTCCACAATTTCTTCCAAATCGCTCTCCATTCTGTCAAATTTTTTTTTGTTTTTGAAGTTTATTTGCGGCGCTTAAATAATTTTTCAAATTGACCGGATTTTAAAAATGACATTATGACAACGGTACACAATCAATACATGTATTTAAAAAATATATATGTATATAATATATAATAATAATAAATAATTCTTCTTTTTATAAAGAGCAACGACTCTGTAAACCACATAAACAAAAATTCTTATATTTTTGTGCAATAACTACGTATGCCACAAAAACTTAAAGAAATCATACCACGCTAGTTTCTGATATATAAATTTCATGTCTCTTGGGAAAAGTCCTTTAATACCTATTGATCTAACAAACACATTAGAAGAACTTGAAAAAAGCTTCCAGTTTTACCAAAATCCATCAATGAGAAAAAGAACAAGTAAAGTTACTGTGGCTTACAGAGTTGTTGAGGAAAACAAAATAAAAATATATAATATTGGAAGAAGTAGATATAGTAATACCGCTAAATTAATCGAATTTCCTTAAAATCTTTCTGGCATATAAAGCTGTGGTACCTAGCAAATATATTGAGCACATAAAATCAATATTTGATTCCATGTGGCTTACAGAGTTATTGCTAACCAGTGTACGAAAATAAACTGTACATTATTTAATGTATTATACAAAGGGTAAGATATGACAACTTTCTACTTTGTGTATGTTTACATGTACACTACGCGATTAGAATCACAATGATTTTTCAACTCAAGTAAAATACTTTATAAAGCACTCTGCTTGACGGTCATAGCATTGAAATTAAAATTCTTGTGTACATCTATGCGCAAATAAATTGTATTTTAGTGTTTTTTGCCAAAGTGTTAGTGCTTCATAAGCAAACCCTGTAAAGATATGTACATCCAGTGTACGAAAATAAACTGTACATTATTTAATGTATTATACAAAGGGTAAGATATAACAACTTTCTACTTTGTGTATGTTTACATGTACACTACGCGATTAGAATCACAATGATTTTTCAACTCAAGTAAAATACTTTATAAAGCACTTTGCTTGACGGTCATAGCATTGAAATTAAAATTGTTGTGTACATCTATGTGCAAATAAATTATATTTTAGTGTTTTTTGCCAAAGTGTTAGTGCTTCATAAGCAAACCCTGTAAAGATACGTACATCCATTCATGCATGCATGTATGAATGGATGTTCATATAAAGATGTGAAATTAAAAAAAAATGGTTTTCGATGGGAGGAAAGTAACTAAGAGAGAAAATTATTGAGAGTATAAAGCAAATAGAATGTATTTTGAATATACCGTGCCGCAAACCAATAGCCAACCGACGACAAAACATCAGTGTTGCCGAATTCTGCGATATTATCTATACATGGAACAAACCAATTTTTCCACAACTATATTTGAATTACAAAATATATATGTAATTTTAATATAATTTTGCTAGAATTATTCAGTGGAAAGAATATTATAGTTTACACTTTTGATTTTGACACATTTCGTGTTATATTAAAAAATTATATAAAAAGTATTTTCTTTGTCATTTATATATCGCACACTAAATCATAAAGAGTCAGATGCTGAGTAGTTGCAAACAACTGTTGATACTGTACAAATGACGCAAGCATGTGACATAATAACAAGCATAACGATATTTTATACTCAAGAAGACTGTATTGCAAAAGAAATTGTTGAAGTCGTTATAGATTTCTTCAATTAACTGGTTTCTCGTTGTACCTTCATAGTGAACAGACGTAATAGCGGAATTTTTCTTACATACAAACAAAACAAAAAAAAAATCATACAAAAAAATATTCGTAGTACATATTAACTTTGATAAATAAGCTTTTTTTTTGCTAATATTTTTTTACATATAGAAATAACAAAATCAAAAAAGAACCGTAAACAAAAAAACATACAAAGTACCCTTGAGGAATACTCTTTATGAGTACCCCAAAGGAAAAAAATAGTGAAGTGAGTTCTAACGGCAGAAATGCCTATTTTACTGTGAGTTTTGATGCTCATAATGATAACAATAAAAATAAAAAATCTGATAATAGACTTGCTGTGAGTTCTGAAGCTCTTAATAAAAACCAAAAATCTGATAATAGACTTTCTCTAACGGCAAAACCACAGTTTCGTCAGCGATCAACTTCGCTTTGTCCAATGCCATCTAGTGAATCGTTGACATTATTGCCTAGTACTTCTAAATTTAACTCAGCGATATCATCCGCTTCGGGCTCGTTGTCATCACTTAAACAAGTTGTCACTGAAGATAAGAGCACCCCAAAGCCCAAGGTCCAAGTCGAAATGGACAGAAACATTACAATTTTAAAGCGCGGGCGCAGTCCAAATTCTACTAAAATTGCATCTGTTCCAAAGATGTCCGGGGATAACAGCACATCCTCTACTAATCGGCAAAACCGTTTTAAAATATTGCAAGATGATAATGAAAAACCCGCTGAATCTGCGAATAAAACCTCCAAGCCGCCACCAATCTATTTAAGAGAAAAAAACTCAAACGCTCTAATTAAAAAATTAATTTCGGTCATTGGTGAGAATAAATTTCACATTGTTCCAATAAAACGTGGTAATATTGATGAAACGAAAATTCAAATTTATGAAGAAAAAGATTTTCGCACAATGGTTTCTGAACTTGAAAAAAGTAAAACAAATTTCTACACATATCAGCTCAAGAGTGCTAAAGGTATGCAGATTGTGTTGAAGGGCATAGATTCCTATGTTGCTCCCGAAGAAGTAAAAGATGCTCTCGTCCTCCAGGGCTTTAAAGTAAAAAATGTATCGAACATAATAAATAGGGAAAAGATCCCTCAACCTCTATTTCGCGTTGAACTTGAGCCAAATGATATAAAATTGAAAAAGAGTGAGACCCATCCAATATATAATTTAAGATATCTCTTATATCGAAAAATAACCGTTGAAGAACCACACAAGCGTTCAGGACCCGTACAGTGCCATAATTGTCAAGAATATGGCCATACTAAAACTTACTGCAAATTACCTACTGTTTGTGTCGTGTGCGGCGAGTTGCACGGCACTGCTAGTTGCAATAAACCGAAAGATCAAAGTAACAAAAAATGCAGTAATTGTGGAGAAAATCACACTGCTAACTACAGAGGTTGTCGTGTGTACTCTTTGGTAAAGAAGACTATGGTGCAAAAACCTAAATTAGCTCCAGCTCAATCAGCAAACGTTTACTCTGCCACTTTTCAGCAAATGAGCCAACCAGTTACTTCCCGTGTATCGTATGCAGATGCTGCTAAGGCTAGTTCTATTCCGACACAAAATGTTTCACCGCAAAATAATTCTACAAATACACACTCAAACTTTAATTATAATCGCCTTGAAGCCACTATTGAAAATCTTGTGCAAACTATAAACAATTTTACAACAAATATGACTAGCATGATGCAAGAAATGTTGCGAATGCAGAATACTCTGCTTCAAGCTTTAGTTAACAAACCATGAACACGTTAAAAATATGTTTCTGGAACGCAAACGGCATTCGCCAACATAAAAATGAACTTGAGCACTTCCTCACGGAAAAAAATATTGATATAATGTTGGTCTCTGAGACTCATTTGACTTCGAGAAGCCTTTTTAAAATTTATGGCTACACCTTATATGATTCAAAGGACCCGAGAGGAAGAGCATGCGGTGGATCAGCAATTTTAATAAAGTCAAGACTCAAGCATTATATTATTGATAACATTTGTGAAGAACATTTACAAGCAACGAATATTTGTATTGAAAATTTTTCCAATAATTTTGTCATATCATCAATTTACTCTCCTCCTAGATTCGCAATTACTGAGCATCAATACGAGGATTTTTACAAATCTCTGGGTCCTTGTTTCGTAGCAGCTGGCGACTATAATGCTAAACACACGTTCTGGGGTTCGCGTCTTATTACACCCAGAGGTCGAGCGTTGTTTAATACAATTTCCAAAATGGGCTTGGATGTCATTTCAAGTGGGGAGCCCACTTATTGGCCTACTGACATACATAAAATTCCGGATGTAATAGACTTTGGCGTTATGAAAAATATCTCTAGGGATTTAATTCAAATTGAAGCTTCTCTAGATCTCTCGTCCGATCACTCTCCCACGATCGTTACAATTTGTAGCCCATTAAGAAGTGATTTACCTCACCCATATGCCAATTTGATAAATCGTGTAAATTGGCTGCGATTCAAAAAATATCTTAGTAGTCATTGCACGGAAAACATTACACTAAGAACACCTGATGATGTTGAATCTAACATTGCCAATCTTAACGAAAATATTAAGCAGGCTGCTAAACATGCCACTACCTCCTATCCGCAGACTGGGTTTAATAGACTATATTCTACAGATATTGAACGTCTCGTATGTGAAAAAAGAAGAGCTAGAAGGGAATGGCAACAGCACAGATCACCCCAGAATAAAATTAGATTTAAAGAGTGCACTAAACGACTCCAAGAGCTGCTTGCACATGAAAAAAGTGCATCTCTTAAAAACTATCTGGAAAATCTTGATGTCACACCAGCATCTGATTACTCTTTATGGCGTGCTGCTAGAAAGCTTAAAACACCCGTTGAGTTTAAACCACCTCTGCGCACATCTACCGGAGGTTGGGCAAGAAGCGATACTGAAAAAGGTAACATATTTGCTGCCCATTTAAAATACGTATTTACCCCAAACACATGTACTGGTGTAATTGATTTGCCAAATGTAGTCGCTCTACCCCCTCAACAAATAAAGTTTAAGACGCGTGATGTGCAAAAACTAATTTCTGAACTCAACCCAAAGAAAGCTCCGGGTTTTGATGGAATTAGTAACCAGATGCTAATAAAGTTGCCTCGTATTGCAATTAGAATACTGTTATTTATTTTTAACGCCATTTTACGACTGCAGTATTATCCAAATAGCTGGAAGCTTGCCAAAGTTAAAATGATTCCAAAGCCGGGCAAAGACCTTACCAAGGCTGAGTCATACAGGCCAATAAGTCTCCTATCAACAATGTCAAAGCTTTTCGAAAAACTGCTCATGACAAAATAGTCCCCAATTCTAGTTAATAGTGGGTGCATACCGGACCATCAATTTGGTTTTAGAAGTCAGCATAGCACCATTGAACAAACTCATAGATTGGTCCAATTTATAAGAAGAACATTTTAAGAAAAGAAGTATTGTTCTGCGCTGTTTATCGACGTTTCTCAGGCATTTGATAAAGTGTGGCATGAAGGCCTAATTTAAAAATTAAAAACATTCCTGCCAATAAACGTTGTAAGTCTTTTGAAAAGTTACATTACTGCCCGGAAGTTCACTGTTGTGGAAGGAGACTTTATGAGCATGCCTGAAACTATCTCATCCGGTGTGCCACAGGGGAGTATACTGGGGCCAGTTTTGTATTTGATTTATACTTGTGATATGCCTCTGAGCAGCAATATCCACACTTCCACATTTGCTGATGATACAGCCTGCCTTAGTATGCATGAAAATCCTTACGAGGCATCCCGATATCTTCAAGAACACATTACCCAGCTGGAACTATGGTTAAACTTATGGAGAATTAAGGTAAACGAACAAAAGTGTGTTCAAGTAACATATACATTACGAAGAGATACGTGTTTACCCATTCGGATTAACAATCAAGTTGTCCCTCAACATACTCATGTGAAATATCTTGGTATACACCTTGATCGACGGCTTACTTGGAAACACCATATTGACTCTAAGTTAACCCAAATGAAACTAAAATTAACTCAGGTACATTGGCTGATTGGTAGAAATTCAACCCTCAGTCTAGATTGCAAACTTTTGATATACAAGTCTATTTTGAAACCCATATGGTGCTACGGAATTCAACTATGGGGCACTGCTTCAGCTTCCAATGTCGAGAGAATCCAACGAAGGCAAAATAAAATTTTGCGATTAATAACATCGGCTCCATGGTATATAAAAAACTCAAATATACATCGTGATTTGAATATGCCACTAGTGGTTGAAGAAATTGCAAAATATGCAGGCAAATATTTAACAAAACTCGAGTCACATCCTAATCCGCTTGCTCGTAATATTTTGAACTTTACTGGACACGTCCGCCTAAAAAAGAGGGATACAAGTGCTCTTATACTCAACACTCCAGATGGGACTGCTTGAAAATACTTTTTATTTTATTTTATTTTTTCTTCCTTTTGATTATCACTACTTATGTATTATTTATAACTATCTCTAAATTTATGTCCGACAGTGGTCGGGCCTAATAATTATATTTTAGATTTAAGATTTGAATACTTATTATTAGTTCATATTTGAAGATACAATAAATAAAAATATGTATTAAAAAAAAAAAAAAAAACTGGTTTATAAAAAAGAAAAGGCACTTCTATAATTTTGAGTTGTGACTCTTTATGATTTAGTGTGCGATATATTAAATACATGTAAACACTTAAGTATGGAACTAAACGTGTGTCAAACCTTTAACTGATGGCATAAAATCTTCCACAGGCTCATCAAAACTTCATAAATGACACTTTATAAGATATGACATTTTAATGCCTTTCGATAGAGAAAAACATACCGCATCGATTGCCCTAAATATTTGTTTTAGTTAGAAACTCTACATGTCGAAAAAATTTGACGTATTAGGTTAATTTCTTAACCAATGTATAGAAAATGTTAACAGTATTTTGTCTCTCGTGTAAAATTTTATTGAAGTGAGTTAGCAGGTTTGCACTCTAAGACGACGATATCTTACGATAATCGTTTATTGTAACCATTATTTGAATTAATAAATTTTAAGGTTAAATATAACCTTTTTGTCATTTCTCCTATAATTGTTATGTCCCTGGTTATAACTTTTTATTTTTATAACTAAAATAATATTGCCCGCAAGATAGATCATTGGGAGAATTACGTCCAAATAAAGTTATATGTACATGTATGGAAGCATTTATGTATTTAAATAATTGTTTGTCTTATACGTATATGTAGAATTGAATTTCAAAACTCGCTACATGCAAGGTTAAAAAACGTTTAGTCCTTATTTACACTAAGCAAGTCTTATTGCTAATCTGATTAGTTTGTCGGTGAGAGATACGAGGGTTACATATAAGTTTCTTTTCCCCTCGTCTCTCTTTCCTAAAAAACTAATCAGCTTAGCAATAAGACTTGCTGAGTGTAAAGTGGGACTTAATAAAGCAAGTGTGTCATTTACAGTTATGTATTTTCGTTATTTTGTTGGATAGGCACATACATAGTAAATTTTTGCAAAAAAATATTTTACTTAAACCATATATGTATAGCAGCACTACTTGGCAACGGAAAGTACGACAACTACACAAAGCAAAAATAAGAGTTACACATTAGGCTGGTTATGGTGCAAGGGACGAGTTTTGTTCTGTTCCACGTAAGCAAGAAGTTTTTTTCTCACTAGACAATGCAAAAAAAGAGTTTTGGAACTCCCTCCAAAGTTTAATGTAATTTTCAGTAATCATTGAGCAATTTGCTTGTTATTTGTCAGAAGTTACTGCTATGGTGATTTTTTTATATACATGCAAGTAATGTACATACTTATGTACATATGTATTTAGGAATAGAGCGCCGTAAATAAAATTACAAAAAATTTTGTTTGCGTAATATCTAAAATTTGGATTAGTTTTATCGCTGTAAAATGAATTATTATTCCGGAAAAACTGATTAAACCAGCCGCACAGAGGAGTATTTGACCCAAAAAGCTAGCAAAAAAGGCAAAAATTAATTTGATGAAATCCTAAAAAGTAAGCAGATCGATAGAGAACAAAATTCTACATCATATCGCACATTTTAAAGATTGTAAGTTAAGATTTGTAGTTGTGAGACACTGTTAAAGTCAGGAAAGTGAAGAAAATTGCATGCGTTTTTATTGAATTTTTTCGATTTCAAGATATTTATATATGATATTTTTTTTGTGGCTAAACGAATGGAGGTATTACATTGAGTTTTTTTACCTGAAAGATTTCATCAGCAGCTATTTTCAATATTTAAAAAGAAAAAATTATCTCAAATATTTATTTCAAAAATATTAATTATAAAAAAACTATATATTAATGTATATATAAATTCTTACCAAAACAAAAAAGGAAAAGCTTTTTGAAAGTGAAGGTAGCTGTTGTACAAATAATGTCATATACCACAATAAAATACAAGATCTCTAATTTAAGAAAAAAGAAAAAAAGTTTGCGCAAGTTTGCGCCATTATTTTTGGTGATTTCTTGAAAATTTAATCTTTTTTTATATTTTTGCTCATAAGGGACTTTTACTTATACTTTATTGTCGTCATAAAATGTTGTGTTTTTCGAATTATTGATGTGAAATACTATTTACATCACTTTTAACAACTACCAATGTGATGGATTGCCTGCCCTTAAAAAAGGCATAGGTAGATAAAAAAATGCACCCAAGTATCAGATTATTAACTAAGGAACGGGAAAATGCACTTTGAAAAATATACATATATGGCTTATTGCGCAAAATTCTTATTATAAGAGTTTTCCAACTTTGAGAGATAAAATGGAAAAAATTTACACAAGATTTGAGTTATTCCAAATAGTACAGGAATCTAATGCTAGAACCATTGACGAGAAGTTGCAGTTTTTAGCTAGTAAATTGTGTGCGATTTCAGAATGCCAAGAAGATGGGGATATACAATCAGTAAAGCAGTGTGTTATAAATTTCAAAAATTTTTTCAAAAGATATTGGGGTTTAGCACAACGGAAAGAGGACAGATTTTTAAGCACGTATGCTAAATGGCTGGAAGGAACTGTAACAATACCAGTATGTGGCAGTTCATCTTCAGGGCGACCAAAAATTTAATGAAGCAAGTGAAAGAACAAAACGCAAAAAATTCGTCAGCAATTAACAACAGAGGAGATCACATTTGCTGCATCAATGAGCCAGAGAGCAGCGGGACATAATGATGCGGCTAAATTAATAATGGATATAACACGATCTCCAAGAAAAGCAAATATTTGCAAGCGATCGTTAACAACTTCCGAGGTCAACCCAGTTAATAAGCTTTCAGCTGAGGGTGCCTTAGCATTGTTTATAAATGCTGATCTCACGAAAAACCAATATGAAATTTTATACAATGCCAACAAAAATGTATATCCATGCTACTCATTGCTAAAAAATGTAAAAAAAAATTGCTATCCTATCACAAAGCAAGAAATAGAATACATAAATAACCAAATTCAATTGTTAAAGAAAAGTGAAGTACCATGTAATAGAAATATTGCACAAATTAAACACACGATGCAAAAGTCTGCAATGCTGCAACGGACACAAAATCCACAATGCGGTGTTACATTTGCGGACAATCTACAAAAGATTTTAACACATTGCGGAAAAATCTTTCTGAAAACCCTGATGCTTTAAATTTTGGGCTATCAACTTTACACGCACGGATACGCTTTTTAGAATTGATACTTCATCTTTCATATAAACTGACACTTCCAAAGTGGCAAGTAAGGAGCAATGAAGATAAAGCACTTGTTAAAGAAAGAAAGATAATCATCCAGAAGAGGCTTAAGGAAGAGATAGGGCTACTTGTAGATATTCCAGAACCGGGATATGGCAACACTAATGATGGCAACGCATCAAGAAGATTTTTTGGATCCAGCAACTGTTTCGAAAATTACTGGCATAAATGAAGAACTAATCAAACGCCTGAATATAATATTGGAAACAATAACTAGCGGGCACCGCATTACTATTGAAAAATTTTATGAATATGCACATAAAACAGCCGAAATGTATGTGTTGGTCTACAATTGGCATCCCATGAGTCCAACGATGCACAAGACTCTAATTCATGGCGGTAATGTAATAAAGCAAGCAATTTTGCCCATTGGACTATTGTCAGAAGAATCTGCCGAGGCCAGAAATAAGCACTTCAGATTATTATTTTTTAGCAGTCACCCTTTTTTAAGCTGCAATACACAAAAAACACGAAAGATAAAAAAACCTTTTCATCAGATACTACCAAACTACTTCTTCCTCATATGGATGATTCCGCCCATAATGAAATATGTATGACATGATCATAATTTTGAACTTTTTAATTAGTTAAATTTTTTCATGTGATGAATATTTAATAATATAAAATAAATAATAAATAAAAGTGAATATGTTTTGTTTATTTAATATTTAATATTGGATAAATTACAATTTTGACAAGGGGGACATTGTAACATCCCTGTATTTACACAACTCCAATAGTTCGACTATCTAAATTTAATTTGAGTTGCTCTTAGAATAAAGTACAGTTGCAAACCAAATTTTGCCGGAATGCGAGGGGGAGACCGGCACACGTAATAATAAATAATTTTTCTAAAAATACACAACAATCGTATAGCGAGGCATACCGTTTACGGATAAAAATTAATATATATAAAATTAAATTCTCTTCAAAATGAAAAAAAATTAAACAAACTTATAAAAGGTGGGTGGGTTGGTGGCTGGGGCGGTGTCAAAAATAACACTAACCCAATAATAATCTGCCACAAAATTTTTTCTACCAAACTAAAGCTAAAACTATCAAAAAAGTTAAACTTTTAAAACAAAAAACACACTTAATAATTTTGGCCAGCTTTTTGGGTCAAATACTCCTCTGTGCGACGTCATGCACTCTTTATACTTATCTATTGATAATTTTAAGCTAGGATTGCCAACTTTAACAAATGTAATGTAAAACCGTTCTTCTTGTATTAAGTTTGGCAATAAAGTGTGGATAAAAATTTCTAAAATTTTTTTACCTGTTTACATATTTATGTACATATGTACGTAGAAAATAAAAGAACATTGTTTTTGTTGTATTTATCCTTTCTTGAATTTTAGCGGTAATTGCGGAATTTAATGTTATGGATTTGCAAATTGTAGCCAATGTATTCTAACGAGCTTTATTTTACTACATTTTATAGTTAGGAAGTAAAGAAAAGTACTCGTAACCAATTTTGCCATTGAAAATGTCAAATTACACACACACACACACACAAATGCGATAAGCAAGGTATTTTTAAGCAATTTGAAGTTAAAAATCAGACAATATTATGGTTTCTAAAGAATTTATTTCAAAATTAAATTTCATTTTTATTCGGCAGTCTTAAAAGTTAATAAATCATAATGTTATAATATTTTACTTAAAAGTATTGCAATATTTAACCTAATAATAAAATAAAAAATAACACAGACTTCAGTTAAAATTTACACGAAAATCTCTTACATATAAATATTAAAATTCATTGAAATGCGTTTATTTAATTTGGTAAAAGTTTAATAAAAAAGTTAAAATGATATTTTTGCTTGTTTTGTTGACTAAACAATGCATTTTTTAGCTTATTTTATATATTAAAAGTTATGTGTTTTACACAAATACATACATTTGTATATATACATACTAGGGATGTAACGAATGTTCGCATTCGCTTTCGCATTCGCAAATAATTCGCTTACTCTTGCTATTTGCATTCGCATTTGCATTCGCTAAAATGTATGCGAATATTTAAAGCGAATACTAAAGACAAAAATATTGGAAATATTTTCCAGTTTTTGAAAAAGAAAAGGCAGTGTTTGGTTTGCGCGAAAATATTTTCTACTTAAGACTATTCTGTTAAAAATGATAAGCACCATTCATTACTTCGTACAAAAAATTTGAAATGCAAAAATATTAACTAATCCTTCTTTGTTGTAAATTTTTTGCGAAACAAGTGCCACTCATATTATTTCGCATGAAAGCTTAATATGTTGAAGATATATTTCATGTTTTTCTCAAGATGAACAGAGCACTACTTCTGCAAATTTTTTTCATGATATGTATTTTGGTAGCATTTTACAGGAAATGTTGAACTTAGTTCAAGGTCTTAAGGCCAAAGTACGAATGGGTTGATTGCCTAACATTTTGTAAATTTATTTTTAATTATTATCTATTCTTATTTTAATATGATTTCATATATCTTTCAGTTTAACAATTTTGAATAAATATTTGCTGAATTCAAGACTCAAGTGGATCTATCTATACAACACAAATTCATGTTCTTAGACAAATTTATTTACATGTGATTTTTTTAACGTATTGTAATATTTGCATTCGCTTTCGCATTCGCTTTCGCAAAAATTAAAATGTATTATTCGTTTTCGCATTCGCATTCGCTAAACTGGTATTCGTTACATCCCTAATACATACATATATGTAAACATATGTAAATTGAAGCTAATCAATAAATAAAAATATTTTATTACCCCTCTGAAACTAAAGATCGATATTTTTTAAAGAGGATTCCCAAAACAATTAAGGGATCTAGGTAAATAGGTAAATTTTTATATTTTTTTTTTTTTGAATATTTACGTATATTTTCGCAAGGCAATTAATTAAAAAGAGATACTTTATCTGATTGATTTTTCAAGCCGCGTCCAATGGTGCATTTAACTTTACTGTTCGTACCATCAGCAATGTATTATTCCATTAAAACTACGATTTTTAAGCATCGTTACAGCCTGTGCAACTTATATTAAAATAAATTCTATAATTTCTTTAACTATTATTTGACTCATTTGAGTCATTCATTGTTAACTTATTTCTGTTAAAAGTTTTCCCAAAAAATTCCCTCAAGACCTTCCAACAGAAATAAGTTAACAATGACTCAAGTAGTTGGGCGATTTTTAATATTTTTTTTATAACGATGTGCGCTAGGGCGTGTAAAATTTTATTTTTGCAAAATTACTAAAAAAAAGCTGTAACCTTAATATACATACATATTTCAATATTTGGAACTTAAATGCATTGTTTTTTGTTGTAATAAAGTACCTGAAATACTAAAGTACCTAAAACACTCCAAGGCACATAATTACATGTATATGTAAATATATACTATATACATACACACAAATATATCTTTAAGGTATAGCTTTCAATTATTTTTGTATTTAAAATAAACATTTTAAAATTTTCAATGGAAAAAGTGGTTACAAATCCTGTTCGTTACCTGCTAACAACGCACACGCATTATTTTAAAAAGAAACCATAAAACCTTGGAAAATCCCACAGCCCATTGTAAATGCATAAAATTTAAGTACCCAATTACTCTTAAAATCAAAGAGTATAATGGTAAAGAAAACATTCGATTTACAATTTATATTGAAAGAACAAAAACAAATTTTCATATTTCATTGTTGTTTTCAATACAATTGTAAGTCGAAAGTTTTATTTCGCAGTTCGGAAATAGGCCATATATACAAAAATGTAGGATTAATTCTTTTCTTCCCCTTTTTTTTACCGAACTTTGTGGTAAATTTTTTTATTCTTTCGAGGTTAATATCAATTGTTGCCTTGTTAAGAACATATTAGACCATATTCGGATGCCATTTGTTGACGGCTTGGTACCGGAAATCACAGAATTTTCAAACAAGTTGACGACATCGAACATTTTGCACGTATTTTTTCATGTATTTTATACCTGTATGTAGACTTTTTTCCTATGGATTTGGAATATTTTTGCTTTTATTGTTGTTATTATAATTATATTTTAATTTTTTATTTTTTGTATAAACATATTTATTAGCACCCTAAATTTTGTCATAATTAATTTCTTGAATTTCTTCCCAAGTTTCCTTAAACCCCAAAAATTATGGGTGTATGTAGAATTAATTCCTTAACTGTACATACATACGCACATGTTTTGGGAAATTGGAAATTGTTGCAATCAAAGATATCCCGTAGATTCTTAAAATTAGAGAATTTGTTTTCAAAAGGCAGATTTTGAAAATAATATAAAATCAGAAAGTTGAAACTAATGACATTTTGGGTTCGTATTCAAAAGTAGAAATTGATAATATGCCTGACTTACATATATGTTCATAATTCGTATAGCCGACACATGTAAGAAAACGATTTTAAACAATACAGTGTTTAATATCAGTTGTGGCTATCTTGGTAATATACATATGTATGTATCTACTTAAAAGTATTAATAGCATTGACGATATGCTTCAAAATATATATATAGGCAACGAGTTAGAATATTTGCAGTATGAAAGTGTGTAGAATTTAGAGTTCGACCGATTAATCGGCTTCGGCTTCGGCCTTCGGCCAAAAATTGGTAATCGGCCAACATTCGGCCTACGGCAAAAATCGGCCGATTAGCCGAAGCCGAATATTTTTCATTACAAGCTTGAAAAATAAAGTTATGTTTGGTCGTTGCTTGCCGACAGTTTCTATTGTGTTTAATGTTTTGAAAGGGTTGCTTTGAAATACAACCCTGTTCCTTTCTATTTTCTTTTACTTGGACGTTCTTGTGAGTGATCATATGAAAAAGCAATCTAGAAATTGCAAAATAGTTTTATTTTTCTTGTTATGTATCCAATAGATATTACAGCTATTTCAGTGATCTCAAAAAAGCAAACTTTTTTCTTAATTCATATAAAATTTAAGTATCATTTTCAAAATTTAAAACATTCGGCTTCGTCTTCGGTTTTGGCCGAAGTTTAGGATTTTAGCCGAAGTTCGGCTTCGGCTTCGGCCAAAAAAAACGCCTTCGGTCGATCTCTAGTAGAATTCCGTCGGCTATTATTGTTATAAATAAAAAATATTTATTAATGTGACGGGAATTGTTCTTTCGGCTTAAGGTCGTTTTTTTTAAATAAAAACAATTAATTTTATTTCCATAAAACTCTTTTGTTTTTATTTAATTATATTTTAATTGTCTCCGATATTTCGATTAACGTCGCTAACCATTTTCAAGGAATCTATAAACAAATTATACATACATATATTATATAAACCATTTTCACAAAAAACAACAAGTATTTACATACATACATAAAAAAGTTATTTAAAAATATGTAAAAGTTTTAAGAAGTACGAGTACAACCGTCCGTCCTTTATGCGAGTTATTAAGTAACAGAGACCTGCAAATTTCATGCTTTTTGATGATTTACTCATACATTAAAATTTTTACTCACATTTAATCACGTACAAAACATTCAACGTTCAATAAAATCAGCGTTGTAGTAATATCTGTTCATTGGAGTGATTGTGAGTGTAGCGATCGAACATGTTTAAATCAATTCACTCACCATACCAGAAATGTTTTATTCACATTTAATCATGCAACAAAACTCAATGTTGAATTTAATCAGCATCGTACAAACGAACGCATCGTTTGAATAATTGTAAGTGGAGTGTTCGAACTGGTTTTATTCAAACTTCTACGTGAACAATTATTTTAAAACACACACACATAAACACATAAGGGGAACTCATTTAACCTGTTATATACCTCTTGAAGTTTAACCTTCTTGTTTTCAACAAATATTTGATGCTTATTTAGAGCTGATTTAACAACTTTCTTTACGATAGTTGTCGAAAGACCTTTGTTAATATGTAAGTACATATATTTTATAAACAAGGCTGTTAAAATTTTTAACATAAATTTTGGGTAGTAAATTGCCTGTTCAAAACTTTTAAAATACATATTATCGTTAACGATAATTTACGTACAAAAACATATTTTTCAATATTAAAAAAACTTTCTCCCAAAAACTTTAGTTTTTGTCGCTTACGATTAATTCGAATATAGGGCTCAATATTTCAAACATAAATTCTGTTAAGTTAATTAACAAAAATTAGTTTTTGTATTGAAAATCCTCCTCAAATTTTATTTTAAAATGCATTTTTTTAACAATTAATCTCAGAAATTTATATAACATTTTTGTCTCTAATATTTTTCAAAAAGTTCGTAGCGAGTAGCTCTATTAGACAGTTTCTTTAATTTTACCATCCCTGACATAAAACACCCAACTTAACTACACAAACACATACATACTTTAAAATTGGTTTGTTATTATGACAGCAGTTTGCGTTGGGTCTTAATAATTACCACATTCATACACAATGATTTTTTTCATTTTCGCTTTTACTCTGCATCAACTACTTGATTCTGATTTAAAATGAACATTTTTTTCTTTCGCATTATATTCTTTAGACTTGTGTCCAACAGTTCTTTTTGAACTAGTTCGTTCAGTTGGACACAAGTCAAGTCAAAAACATCAATGTAAATTAAATGGGTTTGAAACAACTTTTGATCAAACGCTCTCAAACTAGTTCAAAAAGAACTGTTGGACACAAGTCTAATATTCTTGTTCAAAACACTCATTGTCGAACCAAATACCAATCGTCCGAACTGATTGGTATGATGCTACGCATGATTATAATTCACACCCAACAATACTCCACTCACATGAGCGATTAAAACTTAGCAATGAATATATGTACGTGTTTGAACAAGTTTGATTTTTTCAAAAAAATAGCATGTTTTTAGGATATTGATTGCGTATGATTATTTTACCAATCACCCGTTGCAGGTCACTGTTAAGTAACTAATTATTATTTATTTGGTTTGTGTTTATTTATTATGTGTCGATATAATTGCGCGCACTTGTCTGTGTAGTTAAGACGTTTATTTGTTGGTACATTATCTGGTACCAATCTATATGTAATGTTTCTTTATCCCTCATTATTATGCATTCTAAATAGAAACATTACATGTAGATTGGTACCAGAAACCAACGTCTTCCAACAGACTAATAAATTTTTACTCAAAACATCCTAGGCGTATGATAATTAATACAGCAACAAATTTCATAAGAAGAGTGCTAGATATTAATGATGAAAAATTCCATGAAGTAAATAAAGAGAAGATAATAAATATACTACGGAAAAATGCATATCCAAGTAGAACGATAATTGAACTTATGAAACATCTGGAATTAAAACGTAACAGAGTGACCAACAATGACAACACTGGCAAAATATATAAACCAATGTCTTATATACCGGGTTTATCAGAAAGGATAAAGAATACTGACATTTATGACAATAACAAATATGAATTAGCTATGAAAACCAACAACTCACTAAATAAATTATTTAGTAAAACCAAAGATGTAATAAAAAAAGAAGAAAAATCTAACGTGATATATGAAATTAATTGTATTGGAGATGGTAAAAATAATTGTAATAAAAAGTATATTGGCACTACTAAAACAAAACTAAAAACAAGAATTTCCTCACATAAATCAGATTTGAAACAAAAGAATAAACCCCTAGAGCAAAAAACTGCCCTCGCTGCCCACTGTGCAGAAAGCGGTCACAAACCTGACTTTGATAGTGTTAGAATATTACAAGAAGAAAAGAACTACAAGAAGAGATTTATATTGGAAATGCTACACATAATTAATGTACCAACAAATAAACGTCTCAACTACAAGACTGACACAGACAAGTGCGCGCAATTATATCGACACATAATAAATAAACACAAACCAAATAAATAATAATTAGTTACTTAATAACTCGCATAAAGGACGGAAGTACTCGTACTTCTTAAAACTTTTACATATTTTTAAATAACTTTTTTATGTATGTATGTAAATACTTGTTGCTTTTTGTGAAAATGGTTTATATAATATATGTATGTATAATTTGTTTATAGATTCCTAGAAAATGGTTAACGACGTTAACCGAAATATCGGAGATAATTAAAATATAATTAAATTAAAATAAAGGAAATAAAATTAATTGTTTTTATTTAAAAAAACGACCTTAAGCCGAAAGAACAATTCCCGTCATATTAAACTATACAGGTCAACTATACAAAATACTCAAATATTTATTAATCATATGAGTTAGACTTGTGTCCAACAGTTCTTTTTGAACTAGTTCGTTCAGTTGGACACAATTTCGGCCAAAAACATCAATGTAAATTAAATGGGTTTGATGCAACTTTTGATTCAAACGCTCTCAAACTAGTTCAAAAAGAACTGTTGGACAAAAGTCTAATATGAGTGAAGGTGGATTAATAAGCAAACCGTAAAATTCGTTAAAATTAAAGGTCTTATATATTTTTATATTTCATATTTTTTTTATATTTTCATTAGCATTCACAAATTATGGAGAAAAATTATAATTTTTTCCACTGTGATGTTTTCCCAGTTTTTTTCCTTGTTTTTTTTTTCCTTATATTTTTCAGCCAATAGCAATGCATTATGCGTCAACAAGTACCGTAATAGTGTTTTCACACTGAATTGGTTTTAATAAAAGTTGGTTTTAATGTTAAAACCAACTGTTAAAACCTGGTTTTACCATACAAATTGTTTTTGTTTAATCCAACTTAAAACCATTTCTGAATTGGTTTTATTTTGGTTTTATGAAATGCAACCCTGTTTTCGCTGTGTAAATTCAGTGCTGCCAAGTTAAAATGACCGGAAGCAGCTGATAATGTTTATGCCAGTGAATAACAAGAGATGTCGCTGGCAAGATTTTCAACTTAAAAATGTATGCAGCAGCAACAATAAGTAAAAAATTAAGGAAAAATAAGAGTTTTTTGAAAGGAAAACAACAAAAATATTTTCATTTACCTCTGGAAAGTAAAAATAAACGTTATGACCAGAGCTAATTTTTCTGGCTTTTTGCCAGAAAAAGCATTTTTTTGCATATTTTAGTTTTTTTGTAGAAAAATGCTTATTTTGGATCACCTTGCATAAAAAAGCTTATTTTTCACTCTGGCAACGCGATTAATATATAACGACTCATATAACTCAAACTGCTGTAAAAGAAATTCACATAAAATATATTTCACTCCTCTTCTTGCACATGTATGTCTGCATGTTATTAATTTTTTTCTTTACTTTTCTATACCTTCTACCACAAAGTCGAACCGTTTGCGTGCAGTATTCGATTCAATCGGGCATCCATGTCAGAGCATGAACGAAACATGGACATGAGCGGTGTCCATTCGGATTTAAATACGCTCCTGTTACATCTACTGATGTTGAACGCATATTTTCCATGTATTCATCTGTTTTATGTGACAATAGAAGATAATTTCTGTTTGAAAATTTAAAAAAAAACATGATTGTTCATTGTAATAAAGATTTCTTTGAATAAAAATACTTTGAAGTAACAAAATTGTTGATTTTATTCTTGCATATTTTGCATATTTGTGCATATAACCGGGCATATTTTGAAATTTTTTCGTGCTATTCCTGGCGCATATTTTTAATTTTTTTTTGCCTATTTTAATTAGCCCTAGTTATGACAATCGATCCACCGATAAAAAAGTTGTATCTTGTGATTTATTTGTGCATTTTTAAATACAATAACTTGATTTCCAAGCACTTCTTTACTTTGTATTACTAGTGCCATAATTTTAAAATATTAACTTACAAAATATACAATAATTTCCATTTTAGAGCGCATTGTAAAGTTTCTTATGCCCCTATCACGGTTCTCAACTAAGTTCAGTTTGGTCGTCTAAGAGTGGACCAAACTTACACACGACCAAACTGTGTTTTAGTATCATGAATCACAACTGTTTTTTAGTTGAAATTGTCATCGTGTTGCCAACTTAAAATATCAAGTTTGACAGAAAACAATTAATTTTTGTGTAAATTTAAAAACACAAAGTCTTAGAAAATATATTGTTTTTAGTGTTTTAGTTCATGCCAAATAGATAAAAATATGTGTACATTTATTTTATGAGGACGAAAAACGTTTTTTAGTTATTTCTGGCTGAACAAAGAAACGTTTTGTTATATGTATGTTGGATCACCTAAAATCACATTTAAAGAAATGTTTGTATGTGCCCGGTATACCCCCGATACTGAAACTGTTGAAAAAATTAAATTAAAAATGTTATTAAGCATAATAAATATTTCTAGTTGAAAATTTTAAATTTTTTCTGCTTTTTATGTCGCACCAACTTATAATTAGAAAATCCCAACCACAGACCCAACTACTAAAAAGCAGTTGTGTATACTCAACGTTTTTCTTAACCAAACTTAGACAGAGTTGTAAATGACGATACTAAAACACAACTGAAAAGTCAACTGTTAATTTAGTGGAGAATGGCAATGCAAATTTATCAATCCCAACCAAACTATTTTAAAAGTTGAAAACCGTGATATAAAACAAAATTTTATATATTTTTAGGTTTTTAGAAAAATGTGGTTAATTTTAGGAAATATTCGTTGATTTTAGGGTACAAAATGCTTCGTAGATATGTAGTAGATGTGATATTTCTTTATTTTACGAAATATTTGTTCTCTGCAAACAAAATTTTGTATTTCAAATTTTTTTTCGTAAATTTAAGAAACACAATGTTAATAATACAAAATAAATTAGTGAATCATGAAAAGCAAGTTTGTGTTATATGCGAAATTTTGTATAAAATTAAAATACGTGGAATATAAAAATCTGCAAAAAATTTATATATTCTTGGAAAATAGTTTATTAATCTTTAATTCCTAGAATTGAAGGTTGTAATAATTATGAAAATAAAAAGATAACTTAAGGGAAGTTGTTACAGGCTCTGCATTCCTCACACATCACATACATACACATACATACATGAATATTTTGCAATGAAACTCAGGAATCAAACTGGGAACACAATTGGGACGAAGACGAAGTTTTCGTTGCGAACTTTTGTCATGGAAAATAAAATATATTTGTTCATATTAAAATTAACACAACGCCTCCATAAAACAAAGTTTATAGAGCGTGACGAACTCTGCGATAGATTTATTTCTATTTTGTACACCGACGAACTATGAAATACAAATTTTCTCTCTCTCTGGCTTTGTAAATGCTTCAAACAACTTTATAAATTATAACAGCTGAATTCGTTGAGTAAATTAGTCGTTGTTGTGTGAAACGAAACGACTAGCATGAACTAAAAACAAATTTTTTATTACAATAATTTTTTATACAATAACAGGAAAATAAATGGGGCATATAATAAAAAGTAAAACAAACCAACAGTTTTTATTATATGTTTAAATTGTTTTTTGTAAAATTCACGAAACTTGTGTAGGTTTAAGAATAATTTTGTACTGTAAACAAAATGATAACAAAACAAAATTTATTTATTTCACGAAATTTCCAATTTTGTGAGAATGTTTTATTTCTTCCTAAATTCAATGAAATAAACGAAAAATGTGGTACTATATACGAAAATAATTGTAGGAAATCGTTTTTGTAACTTAACGACATTCGTAAAATTATGAAACTTGTTAAGGCCGTGATACACTATCATACAAAGTCGTGCGATCTACGAATAAATACAACCCTGATATGATGGAGTTTATAAAATATTTCAAAAGACAAGAATTCATCACACAAGGGTTGTACTTTTTTCGTAGATCGCACGACTTTGTATGATAGTGAGAAATGACCTTTATCCTGCAAAGCTACAAATATTTTAGTAAAATTTAAAATTTTTTAGTTTATTGTACAAAAATTAAATTACGAAAAATGTTTCGTATTTTTAAGCATGGAATATTTTGGAGTGTATTTCATTTATAAAACAGACATACATACAAACATACTGGAGTATAAAACACACTAAAAATGAATTACATCAATATGAATCTTATTTTCAGTTATTTATATCCTTATCATGATGCATAAAGCTATTGATGCATCATTATCCAAAATGCTAGTTCCAAATTAATAAAAGGAACTTTTCCCCACTATGTTTCATAAGAACCACACTTTAGATATAGAAAACAAATCTCTTTTCATTAATTATTTTATGTTGTAGAAAACCTTCCTTGTGAAAAATTTGCCATGTTTTTAACATTAATCTACATTGTTTAAATTGCATATGTGTGTTTAGTTAAAATAATCGCAAATGAGTTGAAATATATAAATGAACAAAAGGTTCGTCAAAATTTTTATTTTAAAACAAAGCTTTTGGCGATTTTAGAGACACATCGTTACATCCGACAGCACTGGCGGTGGTCATACTCTCAATTTTCTATAATTGGGACAGTGCTATCAACTTTTAAATTTCGAAAAGCACTGCAACTATGAAAAGCACTTAATTTATATAAACAGATGTACTCAATGTAATTGGGCCTTATTTCGAGTGTCGTATTACGACTTCGGCTACGACGATTTTGTAGTAGACTAAGGAACATTGCAAGATTTTTTCTTCAATTTATTACGAAATCTTCGTAGTCGTAGTCGAAATACGATACTCGTTATCAGGCCTAATATGTTTAACTTTTATGAAACCCACTCATATATTAAAAAAATCAAATATTAAGGAACATGTATATAGCAAAGATAAAAAAGATCGAACATAACAAGGTTTCATTTCATAAAAATATCACAGTCCCTATTTGAAAAAAGAACTTATTTAACAAAAAAACTGATATAAAAAAATTATAAAAAATAGAAAACTGTCTATTACAATAAGTAAAAAATAAGTTTAAAGTACTAAAGAGATATACATATCATCGTTTTTCCGACAAAATCAGGTTTGTTTTCAGGAGAGCAAAAAAACTGTGTTATTTTGAAACCTGTAAATGTTTTTATATAAGTATTTCGTAAAATTAATCTTAAATAATTGTAGATTTGAGAGGTATAGCGGAAGTGCCTCAAAAACTACACATAACTCATTTTATTGTTCAGCTTCAATAGCATTTCTAATAAAATAGTTTTTTATTTTAACACATAACAGTTTATGTTGAATATTTTTTCATAAATATGTAGTATACTTTTGCTAACTTCTAAACCAACTAATATATCATTAAATGATTTGGTGGGTGAATGTATGACACATCAAGTTTTATAATAATGAAATAAACACTTTTTCTGTCAAAGATTTAGAGCCGGGCATTTTAAATGCGTACTTTTGTTTAAAATGTGACTTGTTTTATTAACAACTGACTTTAACATTCAAATATTTTATTCAAATTAATTTCGAATGTCACCATTTCGAGTAATTTGTAAAGCTCCAAATAAACATTTACTCGTTTTTGAAAATTTCTCGTTTTGAAAACGATTCGGTTTACAGAACATACCCGATCACCTGAGCATAACATAGTTTTTTTTTAAACTTTAAAGTTATATACATTACATTGCTATTTATATAAAAATCGTTATTATTTGTTATTTCATTGATTTCACAACAAAAATTTTATCGTTTCAGACCTTTGTTATATGAAAGCGTTAAACGCGTGCAAAAATATTGTGGTAAACCTTAAAAAATTTATGGAGCTTAAAACCCGTTCTATTTCTACACAGTGTGAAAATAAAATCGTCAAAATCGTCACAATTTTAAAAAATAATCGTCGAAAAATCGTCATATAAGAATTATCCATTTTATTGAACAACTAATATATCATATTAGAAATAAAAGACTAGTTTATGTAACAAGGAACAATTCAAAGATAAAAACTATAAGGTGAAATTAAATCAAAAAATTCAGAATATATAATAGTGTGTTAACAATTTCTAAATAAAACTAGTTTCAAAATAAAACTATACATATTAGAATTAGATTTTTTTATAAAATTTTTCTTAATGTCAATATTGTAACATTCCGAAGATTTAGACATCAAATAATCTTTCGGAAACAGAATGATTTCAAGGGTTTCTGTTTCCAGTAAATTTTAGATCTTAACTTTAGTAAGATTAATATAACTAAATATTCTTTTAACACTAGCTGATGAGATTGGAAAAATAAAAAAAGTAAATAACAAACTCACATAAGTTATTTATTGTTTATCGTTTGGTAATTTAATCTATTTAAACTTTTTTCCAAAATATACTTATAGATATAAGTCCCCAGCAAAAAAGTTTGCTAACTAGAATGCAAAAAAGTGTATGTACTCTTCAGTCGTAAGTACTTACAATTTGACTGAATAACCCATTATTTTTGTTTGAGAAGTTCAAAAAGTATGCGGTACCCTATACTTTTTGCCTACAAATATCCCAAAAGTATTCAAAATTTAATGGGTTATTTTGTGGATTAATTTTTGCCTAAAATTCTTCAAAAATAAGTTTTTGCTAATAAAAATAAATAGAATTTTTTAAAAATCATAATTTTGCAAAGAAAATGTATGAAGATGTATATTGAATAATATGCAAAAATACTTAAATTTTGTAATAAATTTTTCTCTATATATACTTCATTATTAACTGGAAAGTACTACAATAAGTACTTTCACGTAATGATATAAATAAGTACCACTCATTACTTTTTAAGCCATTAAAAGAGCACTACATCTTGAAAAATTTTTCCTGGGTCATTATCTTGAAAGTTAAAAAATCTAAGTTCTCTTATTTCATTTTCAATGCCTAAATATTTTTCTTTAGTTCTATTTTACACTATACAAGTCTTATTGCTAAGCAGATTAGTTTGTAGGAGAGAGAGAATAGAATAGATTCATATCGAATATAAATTATTTGCTGGGTTTTGTATAAGTTTCTAAGCCTACTATGCTTATTTTTCTTTTGTGATTTTCAAAAATATTATTATTTGTGAATGCTCAAATAGTTTTTGAAAGTCTGTACATAAGATAAGAGGTTTGTGACTGTTCAAGATGTGTGGTTGAAGTCTACTGACGATTTGTTACAGCAACAATGAAATGCATATAGACATCGCTGAACCACCAGCAAATAAATTTCAAATTAAAATAAACTTGACAATATGTCGAATAATAAATTTCTTAAATGTTAAATTTAGATTTTATTTTTCATTTTGCCTTATAATTACTTTTATTGTTATCCAAAGGACTTCTAATTGTATAAAGGTGTAGAAAAATAGAATAGATTCATATCGAATATAAATTATTTGCTGGGTTTTGTATAAGTTTCTAAGCCTACTATGCTTATTTTTCTTTTGTGATTTTCAAAAATATTATTATTTGTGAATGCTCAAATAGTTTTTGAAAGTCTGTACATAAGATAAGAGGTTTGTGACTGTTCAAGATGTGTGGTTGAAGTCTACTGACGATTTGTTACAGCAACAATGAAATGCATATAGACATCGCTGAACCACCAGCAAATAAATTTCAAATTAAAATAAACTTAACAAAATGTCGAATAATAAATTTCTTAAATGTTAAATTTAGATTTTATTTTTCATTTTGCCTTATAATTACTTTTATTGTTATCCAAAGGATTTCTAATTGTATAAAGGTTTAGAAAAATAGAAGAGATTCATATCGAATATAAATTATTTGCTGGGTTTTGTATAAGTTTCTAAGCCTACTATGCTTATTTTTCTTTTGTGATTTTCAAAAATATTATTATTTGTGAATGCTCAAATAGTTTTTGAAAGTCTGTACATAAGATAAGAGGTTTGTGACTGTTCAAGATGTGTGGTTGAAGTCTACTGACGATTTGTTGCAGCAACAATGAAATGCATATAGACATCGCTGAACCACCAGCAAATAAATTTCAAATTAAAATAAACTTGACAATATGTCGAATAATAAATTTCTTAAATGTTAAATTGAGATTTTATTTTTCATTTTGCCTTATAATTACTTTTATTGTTATCCAAAGGATTTCTAATTGTATAAAGGTGTAGAAAAATAGAATAGATTCATATCGAATATAAATTATTTGCTGGGTTTTGTATAAGTTTCTAAGCCTACTATGCTTATTTTTCTTTTGTGATTTTCAAAAATATTATTATTTGTGAATGCTCAAATAGTTTTTGAAAGTCTGTACATAAGATAAGAGGTTTGTGACTGTTCAAGATGTGTGGTTGAAGTCTACTGACGATTTGTTACAGCAACAATGAAATGCATATAGACATCGCTGAACCACCAGCAAATAAATTTCAAATTAAAATAAACTTGACAATATGTCGAATAATAAATTTCTTAAATACAAAACACTTTTTACATTAATTAAATTAAATATTAAAGTTAGAGCTTGATATAGCGCGTATTCCTTGAATCAATCTTCTAACAATGCAAAAAACATCTTGAAATGCACAATCTAAATTTTTAAATGACAAGCATGCTCAAAACAAATTTGATTTGAAATTTTGAGTTTAGAGCTCTTCAGCAAAAAAAAAAAAACTAAAAACTAATTTAAAAAGCACTGAGCACTACAAGTATCTTCATAATTTTTCGCGTTTAAAATTTTAAAAGCTGACAACATTGCAAAGCGAGTATAATGAGTGATGCTCACAGCCCAGCTAGCATTTTGTATCATAATGGAATCTTTTCCGAATCATCCTGAAGGGAAAAATAACCGCATATTAGCTCATTTTTCGATCATAAATGATACTCACGTTGTGAGAAAATGGTACCCTACAGATGAATCACACTAAAGAATCATTTATGATAGGATTTGCTGATTGATTTTTGAGCAATTTTTTGGTAGTATTAAATCATGGAATGACTTTTTGGCGGTTTCTTTCCATTTTGTTCCTCTATTTTCAAGAAATCATTGTTTGATCATATAGATGAATCATAAGTGAATCCTTTTTCAATCACCTAAGTGATAAATCAGTTTTTAATCATCAAAAGTGATCTCAGGAGAATCAAAAAGAGATTTATGCAAAAAATGATCAGCCAACCCAGCTAGCATTTTGTATCATAACCGAATCTTTTCCAAATCAGCTTGACGGGAAAAATAACCGCATATGAGCTCATTTTTCGATCATAAATGATACTCCCGTTGTGAGAAAATGGTACCCTACAGATGAATCACACTAAAGAATCATTTATGATCCGATTTGCTGATTAATTTTTGAAAAATTTTTTTGGTATTATTAAATCATGAAATGACTTTTTGGCGGTTTCTTTCCATTTTGTTCATCTATTTTCAAGAAATCATTGTTTGATCATATAGATGAATCATAAGTGAATCCGTTTTCAATCAGCTAAGTGATAAATCAGTTTTTAATCATCAAAAGTGATCTCAGGAGAATCAATAAGAGATTTATTCAAAAAATGATCAGCCAAATGCTAGCTGGGAAATGCTAGCTGGCCCAGCTAGCACTTTGTATCATAATCGAATCTTTTCCGAATCAGCTTGAAGGGAAAAATAACCGCATATGAGCTCATTTTTCGATCATAAATGATACTCCCGTTGTGAGAAAATGGTACCCTACAGATGAATCACACTAAAGAATCATTTATGATCCGATTTGCTGATTAATTTTTGAACAATTTTTTTGGTATTATTAAATCATGAAATGACTTTTTGGCGGTTTCTTTCCAATTTGTTCCTCTATTCTCAAGAAGTCATTGTTTGATCATATAGATGAATCATAAGTGAATCCTTTTTCAATCACCGAAGTGATAAATCAGTTTTTAATCATCAAAAGTGATCTCAGGAGAATCAAAAAGAGATTTATGCAAAAAATGATCAGCCAAATGCTAGCTGGGTGGGAGCATATCCATACAGCCGCGAAGCACATAAGAATAAGATAGTGTATATGTGGACACAACAGCTCTTGATACATTTTACACTCAAAATATGCTGTTAGTAAATTCAAATTAAACATCATTTCAAACAATATTATTTTGATTTAAAAACCGCTCTACTAACCCTATAGTACACGACATGTAGAAAGACACTTATGACGCCAAAAGAATTTCCAACACATTGGTTGCATTAGCGGCGTAACATTTTAATAGTATTTTTGTGTCAAAATCCAAATGTAGGCAGTACTTGTGTGTACATACATGTGAAGATCTGCTCAAACAAAAAAGTCATGAAATAATAATACATTCTCAGCTATGTTTATTATTTTGACATAACTACGTGGTATGTAGCATATGCAGCTTCATAGTGACGTCAATATTACGCCCAAGCTACATGCGCACGTGTTTTTTTATTGCCGATTTTCATGCGAACCGAATGATTTTCAATTTATTTTAATTTCAAATTTCAGTAAAAAAGATTTTTTTCTTTTATTTTCAATAGCTAAAAACAACCTGCACATAATTAAAAGTATTGATTTTAAATCGTCTGTTTCAAAATATTTTTCTTCTAACTTGGGACACAAGTATTAATTTGTGTATTCAAAATTTCAACTTAAGCAGGTGTGGCATGTCTACCACTGTTTTTCTAAATAATTTATTATATTGAATGCACAGAAAATCATCAATATATTGTGGTTTGCTTATTAAACAATAAACAAAAAAGATTTTACATACAAATACCTTGGTAAAAATTTACCTACCTGTAAGATTTACTTTAATTTTAGTTAACAGAAACTTCTTGTATATTCAGTTATTGTAAAACTTTTTTGAGTGTAACCTACATGCATTAAATGTACATTAATAATAATTTCTTTAACATTACAAAACGTAGTGTTGATCATCATCATTTTGATTAGGTTAAATAACGATTCTCGTTGGGCACAAGTTAACTAAGATTGTAAGTACTTATAATTTTAATGTACTCGGTATACGTACATTATTAGCGCTTGTGCGTGTGAGGTTGTACCTTACAGAACATTAAAGTACATTAAATAATGTTTATTTTTGAACACTGTTGCTAACTAACACTTTGAGGATGGCGTTGGCTGAAGTAGTTAGCACGTTGACTACAAAACCAAAGGTCCTGGGTTCAATCCCTGTATCCGACAGTCATTAAATAACAACACCACGCATTTTTCTGATGTGCATTAGTGTCCCTTTGTGTCAGTTGTTGTAGGAAAGTTCAAGTGATGAAGACATAGTCACTGGTCACTGAACTATATCGACTTCAGCAGATACTAATCCTAATGTAACATCAGAGCGCCCTCCTTCTTTGTGTATCAAAATCATCGGCGAAGTAAAATAAGCAATAAAATGGCTACAAGACACAGCTTCAAAAAATTAATACGCCTCATTTAACATCAGAGAGGCGCTGCAAAATGCGTTATTAAAAACGTGCGAAAAAGCAGAGTTGTAAAATAATGAAGCTTTCCTCTATCTCTTCCTTCACCACCTGTCTTCTCTCTCACTATCCCTTTCCTAAAAGAAGGTAACACCTAGTAATAGTAGTAGGCATTAATTGCCTGAGTGTTACTTCTCTTTATTAAAAAAAAAAACTAACACTAAGCGTCTCAACTATATTACTTAAAAAATTAATATCACTTCAACAAAAAATTTATAATGATAGCTTAAAACAAAATAGTTCAGGTTTCGTACTGCCAAATAAATGTTTAAGAATTTGTATCACATTCAACAAAAAATGTGTTTATTTCCCTAAAATGTATTTTTTCCCTGCTAGTAGTTTGTGTGCCCTTCTTGAGCATCAATTACTGCTTATAAGTGCCTGGGCACCAAATGGATTAGCTTGGGTATATCATATTCTTCGGGTATTTTCTCCCACTCCTCCTTTATAAAGCGTATTCATTGTTCTTTATTTTTCGGAGACCTTTTTCCAACCTTTTTCTCAAGGTGAACTCACAAATTGTCGATGGAGTTCAAGTCCGGACTTTGTGCTGGAGCGCCAACAATTTTTATGCAGTTGTTCAGCAACCATGTCTTACAGAGATATGACTTGTGCTTCGGGTCGTTATCTTGATAAAATTTCTAATTAAGCTTTTCTGGGTTTTTTGTGTCCAAAAATTCGAATTTTGTTCATTATGTCCTCTAAAATCCTGATTGCACCAACTCCTTTGCATGATGTACAAGCCCATACCATGACAGATAATTTTCCAAACTTCACTGTCGGTATTATATTTTTACTTTCTAGTGCCGTCAAAGCATTGCGCCAAACTTTTCGTGGTCCATCGTCATAGTAAAGCATTAACTTATCTCATCACAAAAAATTACGTTATACCAGTTCTCTAAAGGAGAAGAAATATGGTCAACAGCAAATTTCAGTCGCTTTTCAATATTCTGAGCCGACAGCAGAGGTTTTTTTCTAGCAACTCTGGAGAAATATGTTAGTGTTTTAATACGTTTGGAACAATTTCATGTTAAGAAAACGATTTCACATACAAAACCATCTTAAAAAAAAACCAAAAAACATAAATTTGCAATAAATCAGGATTTTTTCTTATTTTCTGTTATATTGTAAAAATTTTTTTCGACACCGCCTCACAGTGCGATATTTCTAGAGTTTAGCGGAACTTAATTATTTAAACCAGTAAAACAGTTATATTTGTTAGTTTTTTTAAATTTAAAAAAAACATTGTGCTTTATTTAAAGTTTTTGAGTTTAGCAACAACATATGTGTGTATGTATATAACAACATTTGAACATTTTGAACATATATTTAGAACTAGATTCACTGCTATCGTATGAAGATTCGTAAACATTACATGGGTCTGCAAATGTTTCTAACAACTCTAAAACTTCTGCATTAACTTCACTATGCTTGATTTTGGCTACATTACGAAGACTAGCGATGTAAGATTAAATCGGTTAAATATGTCCGTATTTGTGTCAATTCGGGATGTTTTTGTAGTAAAAAGTTCGTGATATTTTTGCAGTCTTTGGTTTTTTGCCTCTTGAGCTTCTTGAGAAAATTGTCCGATCGGAAGAATGCAAGAGTATACAACATCCTTTCCGTGACATATGACTCTATGCATACTTACGGACATTGCATACCAGACATATTCTTTCAAATGCAATTCAGAACTTTCTCTTGCATATTCGCCGAATCAATTTTAAAACCACAATTTAGGCACTCTTACAGCACATGAAAACACTTGATCAAATATTAATTAACGCCAGTTATTTCGGCAGACTTTTCGGCATTTCTAAAGAATTTTCTCGCAGTATCGTTTGTGTTTCCGGTCTGCTGTTTTGGCGTATCTATAAGCAATCCAAGCTCCCCTTTAAATTTTTCTTGAATGCAACTTTTTTTATTTTCTCCTCCACGAGCTTGCTATGTCTTAATATCCAGTTTATATGATTATGTAAAATATATTCCAAGAATCTTATCCATGCGTGCGTGGGGGGTGGGGGGGTGGTGGGGGTGATAGTCCAAGAGATAAAAAAGTTCATTTATATTTTTTTGAGGTATATGGCAGATGTTGTTAATTTCACCAGTATTCATTTCATTTCACTTTAAAATGACAAACCAGAGCGCGAAGATTTACCGTTAAACTGCAAAGAGCGTCAGATGATATCATTGGTGACCCTATTTTTTCCAACACAAAACCAATAATGGCGTCTGCTGTCGGTTCTTGCTTCCACTTTTGGATATGAAATTTCCAAAGTCATTCTGAAAACTGTTTAATGTAAAAGAAGATCGCAAAATATCGCAAAAGATATTTTGTGTTCCCAATAGGGGAGACACATACCTTTAAAATTGTATGCGTTTCAAGATGGTATTATGTGGTATTTTAACTATCCAATAAAATTAAAAATTAAATTTAACTTACTTTTTAAGAATCCCTTTTTTCACGAACAAATTACACACAAGTAGGACAAATTTTTGCAATTATTTAAATGCCAATAATTGACAATCATCACATAAAATAAATACAGAAAAAATTATGGCCTATTAGTTTGCCGTTTGTATGTACCACTCTCTCTACCACAACTCTGAAAGCTTTCTGTAGAAAATTATGATCGAATAAGTAATTCGACTTTTAGGTTAATTTTGCAGTTGTTTCGCAGAGTAAATCTCCAAATTGAGTATGAGGTTTTTGAGGTGGAATATTAAGCTACCGAAATAATATATAATTTTATTCATTTAATGTATTTAAAAAATTTCATAAAGTTCCGCTAAACTTCCTAAATTTCACACTGTGCGCCTAAATGACATGGTTTATTCTCTGTAGTTGTTTTTTTTTTGTAAAGAGTGCTTATGTGTGTAGAAGTTTGGCAACACATTGTCGTAGGCAAGCACAGCTAACGGTATGCGCAAGAGCAAAACAAAAAGTAATTTATTTGTTCTTGTAATTTGTGTTGGAATGTTAAATTACCAGAATTTTTGAGCATTCAAAACATTTTTTGACGCTAGTGGGTAAAACTCTTTTTCACAATACAATCACAAATTTCTAGTAAGATCATCACATCACACCGCATTATGAAGTATGAGTGTATTAGTGTTTGAAAGAAGCAACACAAACTTTTTCACAATACAATCACAAATTTTGAGTAAGATCGTCATCACACCGCATTAATAAGTGTATAAGTGTTTGAAAGAAGCAGCACAAATTTATTTAAAATATTGTAAATACATAGGAATTTGCTGGTTTTGTTTGTTTTATTTAAATCGATAATGGCTTTATTTTAATTGCAATGCGTACACAACAACAAGAACTAAGAACTAAACGATGAACAACACGAATTAAAAAGTAAAAGTAAAGGCATTTACCATAGATGGGCACTTTGCAGTACTAATAAAATTTCAGTAAAAATAATTTTTTAACCAGTACATTTTTACTGATTACTAAAATTTTTTTCTACAATTTTTATAAAGTGCCTTGAATTTTCAGTAATGTCCGTATTCATAATGAAACTGTACCAAGTGCCTAAATTTTTTTCATACAATTGCACAATTATACTGATCGTTGTAGTAAACAAAAGTCATACCTTTAGAATTGAAAAATTAAAAACACTTCATCATGTTTTGGAGCAGTGGGACGATGCTTTTTCTAAACTACCCAGCAAAAAACTTTGCCTACTAGAATGCAAAAAAGTGTATGTACTCCTCAGTCGTAAGTACTTACAATTTGACTGAATAACCCATTATTTTTGTTTGAGAAGTTCAAAAAGTATGCGGTACCCTATACTTTTTGCCTACAAACATACAAAAGTTAATAGATTACTGATTGCCTAAAAGTACTCAAAATTTAATGGGTTATTTTTTGCGTACAAATATGCAAAATAATATAGATTAATTTTTGCTTAAACTTATCCAAAATTAATTTGCTATATTTTCTAATTTTTTTATTTTAAATGAATAAAATTTTGTAACAAATTTCTCTAGATATACATATTTCCTTATTTTCTGGAAAGTACTACAATAAGTACTTTCACGTAGTGATATAAATAAGTTCTTATTTAATTCATTACATGACAGTCATTATTATGCAAATAAAATAATTAGATAAATAAGTATCACTCGTTACTTTGTAAGCCATTAAAAGAGTACTACCCATTACAAAATTTCGAAAAGCAAAATCGAATTCTAGAAATAAGGATTACTTAGTAAATATATACATACATATGTATTTATTGTGTTTGGTGTATTTCGACTTCGACTAGTGTTATGAATCTCCGCCTTAGGCTTTCTTCCAAGCGCTTGTAGCTCAAAGAAATGGGAAGATTACTTCAATGTTTTAAAAATAATCATTTTGTTACAGGCGCATAAACCTGAAGAATTTTAATTTTTTGTATGACCTCTCATGCACTTTAACTTGGAGGTAAATTGATTTAGTTGGCCAACAACAGCACTTGAACAGTGTTGCTTGCTTTAATTGAAAAAGGGCGTTTCTTTCAGTTTCAAAGTAAGAATTATTTTATTCAGAATTTTCTTTGTCTTATGTACTAGTTTTATCAAAGATATATGATTGATTTACATATATTTTTGCAGCAATGAAAAACAAATTAAATTGCAATAATAAAAATTTATTAAATTGTGCCGTATTAATTTACAATTGTAAGAAAGAATAAAGTAAAAATAAATTGTTATAAAAAATATATTAATTTAGGCTAAGTGTGCTGAAGATTATTGAACTTAAATAAAATAATAAATAATGCTCGTGCATTATTGTTTAATAATATAGGAAAAGTGTGCCATATTAAATTACAATAAAAGGAAAGAATAAAGTAAAAATAAATTGTACTAAAAATGTATTAATTTAGGTCAAGTGTGCTGAGTTTATTGAACTTTAATAATTTAATAAATAATGCTCATGCATTAACATTCCCTCATCCGTTGAGTGGAGCTCAAAATATTTCTTGCTGTAGGGCTATTGTTGAAGGTTGTGTTGGTTGTTATACATATGTGAACGGTGAAGTCTGAGTCTACTTGTTGCCTGCGGGGTGCTGGAATTGGAGTTGACCGTTGTTTGCACTTTTGTTTTACTAGTAAATACATATATGACAATGCTAAAAGCAATCACTAATGATGTATACCCAACCGTCATGTGATGATAGTTGTGAGCTTCAAGTTTGTTTGGGAGTCTGAATATTTATTGTGTTGTTAAAGATTGTTGTAGAGCTGTTTAATTTTTTACTTGGAAAATATATTGATTCGCATCTTCTTTTTGTACCAATTGTTAAATGCGTTCTTCGTGTCGTTGTTGCGTGAGTTCCCAGAAGCAGGTATATGAATTTTCAATCTTGCGGGATATCAGGTTTTGTCCACGCAACGTCGTGAATTTATATTTAAAAGTGCACTCTGGTTCCAATGCAAGCAAGCCAGATCCTTCAAGTGTAAATTGTGTGATTTCCCTTTTGCATAGTGCTGTTGCCTGAGACGGACTTGAAACTGAATATATCCATTTGTTTTGATGATGAAGGGAAATCCAGACTCCATTATCTTTCTGTTGATGATCAAAAGAGGTGCACATGGTCGTATTACTACTAATATGTCATTGATCCACGTTGGCACTGGAATAATATTAAATATTTCATACCGTTCACGTTGAACTAGTGGTAATGTTATTCTGAAAACTACTATATTGTCAGTGAGCCCTCCTTTGACCTTCATGAGCTTGTATAGTTATAACGTATTTTCTTTCCTTACTGGCAGTTCCAGTGATTCCTTACTTCTTGCTGTAATTGATGAGGAGTTAAGAGAAGTAGGCTTATAATACTATCGTGAGTGTTTGTTAAAATATCAAGTATTGATAATTGTGTCTGTTGGAGCTTCGCTGCTGTAATTGTTAATTGTATGCACAACGACAAAAAAAAAGGTAAATCTTTTCGTGCTGCCGTTGACCGCTTAGCATATTGCGTACTTTTACAATTTGGAAATTAATTTGATCGAATTTTTTCTTTACTGCTTTTTGATCTATTGTAGCGTCCGTGATTGAGGTTTAATTTTTTAAGAGGTCGAGAAGATGTTCTTCGTTTTCTTTAACTTGAGAAATTATACCAGCCATATCTTTGGTATATTCGGAGTCCAAAAAAGGGAATGGGCGATATTTCCAACTAGATCGATTGCTGCTCTCTTTTTATTATCCGCCCAGATAACAGAGTGCTGTCTAATTTTAATTCAGCGTCTGTGTGTTCAAAATGATTGACCAGGCTTGTGCATGTAGTTTTGTCCTGCATTTGCTTGCATAGATCGTTTAAGGTTTGTGTTCTTTGCGAAAAAGTTGCCGCTTCAGTCCAAGATTCTTTTAAGTCATAGTACACTAATAATTGTCATTCTGTAGTTAAAATTGTGGCGGATCCAATTCCTTCAAAATGTATGCCCAGACGATTTTCGACCATTTTATTATGTGTTTGTGCCCCTAATACTAGCGGCATTAATGTGTACATATAATGTAGTGGTTTTATATTTATTATTATAAAATAATTTATTTAAAACGATTCAATAAAGTTACATAGTATGTACTAGCGATGCACGAATATTCGTATTCGAATTGTCGAATATTAGGCCATTTAGATACTCGTATCCGTATTTGTATTCGCCAAATTCAGGCGAATACGAATATTTTTCCGAACAAATTAAATAAATAAATGCATAAATCTTAAACGAAATTTAATAAAATGGTTAAAAATATTAGTTTGTACAAATCCATTAAATTTTTTATAGAAATTTGTGCTTTGTATCATTTTCAAATATTATTTAATGACGATCATTAAAATGTTAGTTAGTTTTCATTAACTTTAAGGTACACCAACAAGAGTGTGAAGTCCTTATTTATAAAATTTTTTAATATTTCATATTGCAGGCGTAATTAGAACCCCAATTTAATGTCTATAAATTTCACATACAATATTCGTATTCGTGGACATTCGTTACATCAGTAGTATGTACCTATGCAGGACTGTTATCTCGTGAGAGCGTGAGAATTCGCGCGATCACGCACGAGTAATTATTTTTAACTCACACTCACGAGTGATGAACTATAAATTGGATCACGATCACGCGTGATTCACGCATGACACGATAAAATCACGACATTTGCACATCTCTTACTATTACCAGTTTTTACATTTTTATTAAAACATCATTGAAACTTATACATGGGTGATTTTTCACCCAAAGAAATCTACTGTAACTTATTTTGAAGACCGTATGAGGGTTAAATAGATTAAAGTCTACTAAGCCAAAAACATAAACCAGAACGTAAGAAGTTTGTAGCCGTAGACAATCCCACTTCTGAAAACTAGGGATGTAACAAATACCAGTTTACGGAATGCGAATGCGAAAACGAATAGTGCATTTGAATTCTTGCGAAAGCGAATGCAAATACTTACAATACGGTAAAACAATCACATGAAGCTAAATTTTTTTAAGAACATGAAGTTGTATTATATTCATAGATGTACTACATATGGCATTTTTTTTAAATTGAGCCTTGAATTGAGCAAATACTTATTAATTTAATAAATACTGAAATAGAAAGATACATATATATATATACATTCCTTTATTTATAAAATTTACATTAATTTTGTAAATTATATAAAAAGTTCACGAAGAACATAGGGCGTCGACAAATTCCCTCCACCGTACTCGATCATTAGCTAAACTCTTTGTTTGATTCCAATTCAGACTACGAGATTTGCACTAATTTTTCTCGTTGTACCTTCATAGTGAACAGACGTAATAGCGGAATTTTTCTTACATACAAACTAAACAAAAAAAATACAAAAAATATTCGTAGTACATATTGACTTTAATAAATAAGTTTTATTTGCTTTGCAAATATTTTTTACATATAGAAACAACAAAAAAAAACCGTAAACAAAAAAAGCAAACAAAGTGCCCTTGAGGAATACTCTATATGAGTACCTCAAAGGAAAAAAATAGTGAAGTGAGTTCTAACGGCAGAAATGCCTATTTTACTGTGAGTTTTGATGCTCATAATGATAACTATAAAAATAAAAAATTTGATAATAGACTTGCTGTGAGTTCTGAAGCTCTTAATAAAAATAAAAAATCTGATAATAGACTTTTTCTAACGGCAAAACCACAGTTTCGTCAGCGATCAACTTCGATTTGTCCAATGCCAACTAGTGAATCGTTGACATTATTGCCTAGTACTTCTACATTTAACTCAGCGATATCAGCCGCTTCGGGCTCGGTGTCATCACTTGAACAAGTTGTCACTGAAGATAAGAGTAGCCCAAAACCCAAAGTCCAAGTCGGAATGGACAGATATATCACAATTTTAAAGCGCGGACGAAGCCCAAATTCATCAAAAATTTCATCGGTTCCCAAGATATCCAGGGATAACGACGTCGCAGCAGTTAACCGTCAAAATCGTTTTTCAATATTGCAAGCAAATAACGACCAACCCGCTGTTGCATCCAAAAAAACTTCCAAGCCACCACCAATATACCTGAGAGAAAAAAAATTCGAACGCCCTTATTAAAAAATTAGTCTCGGGAGTTGGTGAGAACGCATTTCACGTTATTCCAATAAAACGTGGTAAAATTGATGAAACACAAATTCAAATATACGAAGAAAAAGATTTCCGCAAAATTATTATTGATTTCGAAAAAAATAAAACTAATTTTTATACTTATCAGCTTAAAAGTGCTAAAGGTATGCAGATCGTATTGAAGGGCATTGATGCTTATGTTAATCCCGACGAAACAAAAGATGCACTCATCATACAAGGATTTAAAGTAAAAAGTGTTACTAATATAATCAATAGAGAGAAGATCCCCCAGCCTCTATTTCGTGTTGAACTGGAGCCAAATGATATACAGTTGAAAAAAAAACGAGACACATCCAATTTATAGCCTAAAATACCTTTTATACCGAAAAATTCCAGTTGAAGAGCCACATAAGCGTTCAGGTCCCGTACAGTGCCACAATTGCCAAGAATATGGTCATACAAAAACTTACTGCAATTTACCTACAGTTTGTGTTATCTGTGGTGAATTGCACGGTACTGCTAGCTGCACGAAGCCAAAAGATCAAGCAGAAAAAAAATGCAGTAATTGTGGAGGTAACCACACCGCTAATTACAGAGGATGCCCGGTATATTCTTTTGTTAAACAGGCTATGGGTCAAAAACCTAAACTAGCTCCAGCTCAATCAGCAAACGCTTACTCCGCCACTCTTCCTCAAACAAGCCAACCAGTTAGTTCACGTGTATCGTATGCCGATGCTGCTAAGACTAGTTATATTCCCATACAAAATGTTCCACCGCCAAATAATTCAACGAATGCAAACTCAAGCTTTAACTTTAGTCGCCTTGAAGCTACTATTGAGAATTTGGTGCTAACTATTAATAGTTTTACAACAAATATGACTAGCATGATGCAAGAAATGCTGCGAATGCAGAATACATTGCTTCAAGCTTTATTTAACAAACCATGAACACGTTAAAAATATGTTTCTGGAACGCAAACGGCATTCGCCAACATAAAAATGAACTTGAGCACTTCCTCACGGAAAAAAATATTGATATAATGTTGGTCTCAGAGACTCATTTGACTTCGAGAAGTCTTTTTAAAATTTATGGCTACACTTTATATGATTCAAAGGACCCGAGAGGAAGAGCATGCGGTGGATCAGCAATTCTGATAAAGTCAAGACTCAAGCACTATATTCTGGACAACATTTGTGAAGAACATCTACAAGCAACAAATATTTTTTGCACAAATTTTGTGATATCATCAATTTACTCCCCTCCCAGATTCGGAATTACTGAGAATCAATACGAGGATTTCTATAGTTCTCTTAACCCTTGTTTCGTGGCAGCTGGCGACTATAATGCTAAACTTACGTTCTGGGGTTCGCGTCATATTACACCCAGAGGTCGAGCATTGTTCAACACAATTTCAAAAATGGGCTTGGACGTCATTTCGAGTGGGGAGCCTACTTACTGGCCAACTGACATAAATAAAATTCCGGATGTAATAGATTTTGGCGTTATGAAAAATATCTCTAGGGATTTAATTCAAATTGAAGCTTCTTTAGATCTCTCGTCCGATCACTCTCCCACGATCGTTACAATCTGTAGCCCAAAGAGAAGTGATTTACCTCACTCGTATGTGAAGATGATCAATCGTGTAAATTGGCTGCGATTCAAAAAATATCTTAGTAGTCATTGCACGGAAAACATTACGCTAAGAACACCCGAGGATATTGAAGCTAACATCGCCAACCTTAACGAAATGATTGCACAGGCTGCTGAACATGCTACTACCTCCCATCCGCAGACTGGATTTAATAAAATTTATTCTACCGATATTGAACGTGTCGTGTGTGAAAAAAGAAGAGCTAGAAGGGAATGGCAACAGCACAGATCACCACAACTTAAAATCAGATTTAAAGAGTGCACTAAACGACTCCAAGAGTTACTTGCAATTGAAAAAACTGCATCTCTTAAAAATTATCTGGAAGGTCTTGATGTCACTTCAGCATCTAATTACTCTTTGTGGCGCGCTGCTAGAAAGCTGAAAACCCCCGTTCAGTTTAAACCACCTCTGCGCACATCTACCGGAGGTTGGGCAAGAAGTGATACTAAAAAAGCTAACATATTTGCAAATCATTTAAAATACGTATTTACCCCAAACACATGTACTGGTGTTGCTGATTTGCCGAGTGTAGTTGCTCTACCCCCGCGACCCATAAAGTTTAAGATGCGCGATGTACATAAACTAATTGCTGAACTTAATCCGAAGAAAGCTCCAGGTATTGATGGAATTAGCAGCAAGATGCTGATGAACTTGCCTCATATTGCAATAAGAATCCTGCTATTTATTTTTAATGCCATTTTACGAATGCAGTATTTTCCAAATTTTTTTTTTTTTTTTTTTTTTAATGCATGATTTTTATTTATTGTATCTTCATATATGAACTAACAATAAGTATTCAAATCTTAAATCTAAAAAATATAATTAGGCCCGACCAATGTCGGACATAAGCTTAGTAGTAGTTATATATAATACATATGTAAGTAGTGATAATCAAAAGGAAAAAAAAAAAAGTATTTTCAAGAAGTCCCATCTGGAGTGCTGTGAATAAGAGCCATTGTGTCCCTCTTTTTTAGGCGGATGTGTCCAGTAAAGTTCAAAACATTACGGGCAAGCGGATTAGGATGTGACTCGAGTTTTGTTAAATATTTGCCAGCGTATTTTGCAATTTCTTCAGTCACTAGTGGCATATTCAAATCACGATGTATATTTGAATTTTTGATGTACCATGGAGCCGATGTTATCATGCGTAAAATTTTATTTTGCCTGCGTTGAATTTTCTCTACATTTGAAGCTGAAGCAGTGCCCCATAGTTGAATTCCGTAGGACCATATTGGCTTTAAAAGCGACTTGTATATTAAAAGTTTACAGTCTAGGGTAAGTGTTGAATTTCGACCAATCAGCCAATGTACCTGAGTTAGTTTAAGTTTCATTTGAGTTAACTTAGAATCAATGTGGTGTTTCCATGTAAGTCGTCGATCAAGGTGTATACCAAGATATTTCACATGTGAATGTTGAGAAACAACTTGATTGTTAATCCGAATGGGGGAACAAGTATCTCTTCGTAAAGTAAATGTTACTTGGACACACTTTTGTTCATTTACCTTGATTCTCCATAAGTTTAACCAAGGCTCCATCTGGCTAATGTGTTCCTGGAGTTTGCGGGATGCCTCATCAGGGTTTTCATGCATACTAAGGCAGGCTAGATCGTCGGCAATTGTGGAAGTATGGATACTACTGCTCACAGGCATATCACAAGTATAAATTATATATAAAACTTGTCCCAGTATACTCCCCTGTGGCACACCAGATGATATTGTTTCAGGCCTACTTGTAAAGTCTCCTTCCGCAATAGTGAACTTACGGGAATTAATGTAACTTTCCAAAAGATTTAAAATGTTTATTGGTAAGTAAGTCTTCAATTTTAAAATAAGGCCTTCATGCCACACTTTATCAAATGCCTGGGAAACGTCAATAAACAGCGCAGAACAATACTTTTTTCCCTCAAAAGTTCTTCTTATAAATTGAACCAATCTGTGAGTTTGTTCAATGGTGCTATGCTGACTTCTAAAACCAAATTGATGGTCTGGTATGCACCCACTACTAATTAGAATTGGGGACAATTTTGTTTCGAGCAGTTTTTCGAAAAGCTTTGACATTGTAGATAGTAGACTTATTGGCCTATATGAGTCAGCCTTGGTTATATCTTTGCCCGGCTTTGGAATCATTTTAACCTTGGCAAGTTTCCAGTTGTAAGGATAATACTTCAGTCGTAAAATAGCATTAAATATGAATAACAGAATTCTCATTGCAATACGAGGCAAGTTCATCAGCATCTGATTACTAATTCCATCAATACCCGGAGCTTTCTTCGGGTTGAGTTCGGCAATTAATTTTTGTAAATCACGCATCTTAAACTTTATGTGTTGAGGGGGTAGAGCGACTATATTCGGCAAATCAGCAACACCAGTACATATATTTGGCGTAAAAACGGATTTTTAGTGCTCAGCAAATATTTTACCTTTTTCAGTATCGCTTCTTGCCCAACCTCCGGTAGATGTGCGTAGAGGTGGCTTATACTCAACGGGTGTTGAGTATAAGCAGCGCGCCACAAAGAGTAATTAGACGCCGGTGTGACATCAAGACCCTCCAGATAATTTTTAAGAGATGCAATTTTTTCAGATTCAAGCAAATCTTGGAGTCGTTTAGTGCACTCTTTAAATCTGATTTTATTTTGTGGAGATCTGTGCTGTTGCCATTCCCTTCTAGCCCTTCTTTTTTGACGTACGAGACGTTCAATGTCTGTAGAATAAATTTTATTAAACACAATCTGCGGATGGGAGATAGTGGCATGTTCAGCAGCCTGCTTAATATTCTCGCTGAGATTGGCAATGTTCGATTCAATATCATCGGGTGTTCTAAGCGTAAAGTTTTCCGTACAATGACTGCTGAGATATTTTTTGAACCCCAGCCAATTTACACGATTGATCATCTTCACATATGGGTCAGGTAAGTTACTTCTTAATGGGCTACAAATTGTGATGATCGTCGGGGAGTGATCGGACGAGAGATCAAGAGAAGCTTGAACTTGAATTAAATCCCTAGAGATATTTTTTATGACGCCAAAATCTATAACATCCTGAATTTTTTGTATGTCAGTAGGCCAATAAGTGGGCTCCCCACTCGAAATGACATCCAAGCCGATTTTTGAAATAGTGTTGAACAATGCTCGACCTCTGGGTGTAACAAGGCGCGAACTTTAGAACGTATGTTTCGCATTGTAGTCTCCAGCTGCTACAAAACAAGGTCCAAGAGATTTGTAGAAATCCTCATATTGATTCTCAGTGATTGAAAATCTGGGAGGGGAGTAAATTGATGATATAACGAAATTTGAACAAAAACTTTCAATGCCAATATTTGTTGCTTGTATGTATTCTTCACAAATGTTATCAAGAACATAGTGCTTGAGTCTTGACTTTATTAGAATTGCTGATCCACCGCAAGCCCTTCCTCTAGGGTCCTTTGTATCATATATAGTGTAGCCATAAATTTTAAAAAGACTTCTCGAAGTCAAATGAGTCTCAGATACTAACATTATATCAATATTTTTCTCCGTGAGGAAGTGCTCAAGTTCATTTTTATGTTGGCGAATGCCGTTTGCGTTCCAGAAACATATTGTTAACGTGTTCATGGCTTATTAAGTATTGCTTGAAGCAGAGTATTCTGCATTCGCAACATTTCTTGCATCATGCTAGTCATATTTGTTGTAAAATTGTTTATAGTTTGCACAAGATTTTCAATAGTGGCTTCAAGGCGATTATAATTAAAGTTTGAGTTTGTATTTGTTGAATTATTTTGCGGTGAAACATTTTGTGTCGGAATAGAACTAGCCTTAGCAGCATCTGCATACGATACACGGGAAGTAACTGGTTGGCTCATTTGCTGAAAAGTGGCAGAGTAAACGTTTGCTGATTGAGCTGGAGCTAATTTAGGTTTTTGCACCATAGTCTTCTTTACCAAAGAGTACACACGACAACCTCTGTAGTTAGCAGTGTGATTTTCTCCACAATTACTGCATTTTTTGTTACTTTGATCTTTCGGTTTATTGCAACTAGCAGTGCCGTGCAACTCGCCGCACACGACACAAACAGTAGGTAATTTGCAGTAAGTTTTAGTATGGCCATATTCTTGACAATTATGGCACTGTACGGGTCCTGAACGCTTGTGTGGTTCTTCAGCGGTTATTTTTCGATATAAGAGATATCTTAAATTATATATTGGATGGGTCTCACTCTTTTTCAATTTTATATCATTTGGCTCAAGTTCAACGCGAAATAGAGGTTGAGGGATCTTTTCCCTATTTATTATGTTCGATACATTTTTTACTTTAAAGCCCTGGAGGACGAGAGCATCTTTTACTTCTTCGGGAGCAACATAGGAATCTATGCCCTTCAACACAATCTGCATACCTTTAGCACTCTTGAGCTGATATGTGTAGAAATTTGTTTTACTTTTTTCAAGTTCAGAAACCATTGTGCGAAAATCTTTTTCTTCATAAATTTGAATTTTCGTTTCATCAATATTACCACGTTTTATTGGAACAATGTGAAATTTATTCTCACCAATGACCGAAATTAATTTTTTAATTAGAGCGTTTGAGTTTTTTTCTCTTAAATAGATTGGTGGCGGCTTGGATGTTTTGTTCGAAGATACCTCGGGTTTGTCGTTGTCATCTTGAAGAATTTTAAAGCGGTTTTGGCGATTAGTTGAGGCTGCGCTGTTATCCCTATACACTTTTGGAGCAGATGAGATTTTTGAAGAATTCGGGCTTCGCCCACGCTTTACTATGGTTATATATCTGTCCATTCCAACTTGTACCTTGAGTTTCGAGCCGCTGTTATCTGTAGTGATAACTTTGTTAAGTGATAAACACGAGCCTGAAGGGGATGATATTACTGACTTATATGAAGAAATACTGGGCAACTGTAATGTTATTGCATCATTACTATTTGGCATTGGACAAAGCGAAGTTGATCGCTGACGAAAAATTGGCGTTGCCGTTAACAAAAGATTTTAATCAGATTTATTTTTTATATTTTTTTCATTCAGAGTTTCAGAACTCACAGTAAAATAAGCATTTCTGCCGTTAGAACTCACTTCAAGTTTTTCTGTATTTGAGGAATTCATACAAAGAATTCCTCAAGGGTTATTCGTTTATGTTTTTTTTTTATTTTCGGTAATTTTTTGTTTTTGTTATTTATGATTGTTTGTTTGACTTTGAGGTATTCCTCAATATCACTTGTTTAAGTTTTTTTTGCGGTTTTTTTGTTTTTGTTATTTTTACTATGTAAAAAATATTAGCAAAGCATAAAGCTTATTTATTAAAGACAATATGTATGTACCTATTACGAATAATATGTACTACTATTTTTTTTTTGTATAATTTTTATTTGTTTGGTAAGTAAGTAAAATTCCGCTATTCGACTGTTTGCTATGAAGGTACCACGAGAACTGATTTTTCCACATAACTGGAAACTTGCCAAGATTAAAATGATTCCGAAGCCGGGCAAAGATCTTACCAAGGCTGAGTCATATAGGCATATAAGCTTACTATCAACAGTTTCAAAACTTTTCGAAAAGCTGCTCATGACTAAATTGTCCACAATATTAGCTGATAATGGGTGCATCCCGGACCATCAATTTGGCTTTAGAAGTCAGCATAGCACTATTGAGCAAACGCATAGATTGGTTCAAGTTATAAAGAGGACTTTTGAAGAAAAGAAGTATTGTTCTGCCCTTTTTATTGATGATTCTCAGGCATTTGACAAAGTATGGCACAAAGGCCTATTTTTAAAATTGAAGACATATTTGCCAATAAATATAGAACAACTTTTGGAAAGTTATATTGTTGATAGGAAGTTTACTGTTTTGGAAGGAGACTTCATAAGTGTGCCCGAATCTATATCTTCTGGTGTGCCACAGGGTAGTATTCTGGGGCCAGTCTTGTATTTAATATATACTTGTGATATGCCTGTGAGCAATAACATCCACACTTCTACATTTGCCGATGATACAGCCTGTATGAGTATGCACAAAAACCCTGATGAGGCATCCCGCAATCTCCAAGCACACATTACCCAGCTTGAAAGATGGTTGAACTTATGGAGAATTAAAGTAAATGAACAAAAGTGTGTTCATATAACGTTTACCCTAAGAAAAGATACCTGTTCCGCCATTCGAATCAATAATCAAAATATTCCTCAACATTCTCAAGTGAAATACCTTAGCATACACCTTGATCAAAGGCTTACATGGCAACATCATATTGACGCTAAACTAATTCAAATGAAACTTAAGTTAACTCAAATACATTGGTTGATTGGCAGAAATTCAACACTCAGTCTAGACTGCAAACTTTTGATATACAAGTCGCTTTTGAAGCCAATATGGTGCTACGGAATTCAGCTATGGGGCACTGCTTCAGCTTCAAATGTGGATAGAATCCAACGACAGCAAAACAAAATTTTACGGTTAATAACATCGGCTCCATGGTACATCAAAAATTCAAATATACATCGTGATTTAAATATGCCACTAGTGACTGAAGAAATCGCAAAAACGCAGGTAAATATTTAACAAAACTCGAGTCACATCCTAATCCGCTTGCTCGTAATATCTTGAACTTTACTGGACATATCCGCCTAAAAAAGAGGGACACAAGGGCTCTAATAGTCAGCACCCCAAATGATACTTCTTGAAAATATTTATTGTGCTTAATACGAAATTTATGTATTATTAATTACTATCACTAAGTTTATGTCCGATACTGGTCGGGCCTAATAATTATATATAGATTTAAGATTTGAATATTTATTGTTAGTTCATATTTTGAAGATACAATAAATAAATATATGTGTGTAAAAAAAAAAAAAAAAACAAAATTCATCATTCTTATCCATCAGTTGCGGGGCTTTCCAGGATTCCTGTGTCCCTGTGGGTTCCAGTCGAATGCCTGCCTTGAGATTTCTTCAGGTGACCTTCTTAGTACGTGACCTATCCAAGTAAATTTACGTCAACAGATTTCAGAAACAATTGGCTCGCAGTTGGCCATCATAAGCAGTTGTTCATTGGTTACCCAGTTCGGCCAAAATATTCGCAAAATTTGTTTCAGGTACTTATTGAAGAACAATTGCAGCGTCCTACGTGAAGACTGTGTTGTACTCCAGGTGCTGCAACCATACAATAATACGGGTTTGACAGTACTGTTGAAGATTTTTACGGCCTGGCCCACGATGTCACTAGAAATCGTTCGATCGACAACTTGTATTTCAAACAACAATAACTTTAGAAAATTTGTTGTTGTTTGCAATACAAGTTGTCGATCGAACGATTTCTAGTGACATCGTGGGCCAGGCTGTTAGTTTTGTGGCAGTAGTTATACTATTCGCTCTCCATATTCTATGCAGGGAATGGAAAGCGGACCTGGCTTTATTAATCCTTTTAGTGATATAGGCATTGGAGCCTCCGTCCTTGCAAATTGTACTGCCGACATATGAAAAGGAATCTATTACCCCGGTCAGTTGTCCTTGTAGTGTTAAGGGTACCGTATTGCTGGTGCCAATTCGCATCAGTTTGGTTTTCTTCACGTTTATTTTGAGGCCGATTTTATTGGCATTGATGGATAGGCACTAGATCTTTTGCGCTATATCATCGAAGCGATGTGCAAAGAGACATATATCGTCGACATAGGCAATGTCACTGAGGAACACACTTAAGTTTCAGCGGATGCCCTGCGGTGCTTCGGAGTTTGTTTGCTGAAGCACACAGTCTAACAACAGTAGTATAAATAGTGTGGAGGACCGAAGACACCCTTGTTTTACTCTTGAGTTGAGCTAGAATGGATGACTTTCTTCACCTCTGACATCTCTGTATAGTTCGCGAATGAGGTGAATTATTTTCGTTGGGGTCCCTTACTACTCAGAGCATCTCATAGTGCCGGTCTGGATACCGTGTAGAAGGCACGTTCGAAATCAAAAATAGTAAATAAAGGCTGCTCTTGTATTCAATGGATTGCTCGATGATAGTGCGTGTTGTGAATTAGGGACGAAAGCAATTTGTTGACTGCATTTAGTAGCGTCATGCCTCTCCAGTTACTGCATTGCCTTAGATCACCCTTCTTCGGCAATGTCAGTACTACGCGCTCACCCAGCTATTCGGAATGGACGCTTGTTCCCATAACTTTTTGATTATGGGTGTCCAAGCCTCGGCGATATCTTTAGCCCCATATTTTAATAGCTCTGAAGGTCTTCCATCGGGCCCGGGCGCTTTTGAGCTCTTCAAGTTTGACAGTGCGCGAAGTACTTCAGTAAAAGTAGGTGATGAGGTGGAAATTTCTCTTCTCAGGAGGCGTCTTGTTTCGTGCCAGGAGTACTGCGAGCTTTGAACGTTGTCGGGTAGGGAGCTCGATGTAGAGAAGAATTCATGCCGGCGTTGTAGTTGTTCACTTGTGGGGTGAGATCATTACCATTTTTATCCTTTATGACGTCTGTAGCCCGTGCCTGTTTACCACTCAGTTGTCTGATAGACTTGTAGACACCACACATATTACCCAGTGCTGGTGCCTGTTCTGCTTCTGCAGCAATATTACTGTAGTAGGCTTCTCAATCGGCCCGCGCCATATATTTGACTTTGATAGCACTCTGGCGGTATTCGGTCTTTGCATTTTGCTTGATATTGTCCGTTTTAGCCCGATTGCTTTGGCCCTAAATTCTGGTACTCTGTTCAATATTTCATGTGAAATGATGTTAAAATACATATGTATTGAGGGTAATTATGAAAAAAATTCCGCGAGAAATTTTTCCCTGGGAACAATTCCGCGAGAAATTTTTCCCTCGGAACAATTCCAACTAATGCCAAGTAAAAGGGAAAATAAAAAATTCTAATTGGAAACGGGAGGAATTTATCACGGAACTTTTTTTCATAATTGCCCTGATTAAGAAAACTTGGCATGAATTGTTTATAAAAAATTTTGCAGAAATAGTACTATGTTCGTCTTGGGAAAAACATATAAAATATATCTTCAACATTTTAAGTTTTCATGCGAAGTAATATTCGTGGTACTTGTTTCGCATAGAATTTACAACAACTAATGGCTAGTTAATATTGTTTGCATTTAAAATTTTTTGTAATGAAAGGTGCTCAACATTTTTAAAAAGTTTGAACAGACTAAGTAGACAAAATTTTCATGCAAATCAGACACTATCTTTTCTTTTTCAAAAACTGATAATTATTTCCAAAGACAGCTGCCAGCTTATTTATAGAAAAGTTTTTCGCTAAAATTTTAAAGCATTTTGTAGAATCGTAAACAAAGTTTTATATTTGATTTATACTTGTGATATGCCATTGAGCAGTAATAATCACACATATACATTTGCCGATGATACAGCCTGCCTTAGTATGCACGAAAACCCTAAAGAGGCTTCCCGATACCTTCAGCAACACATTAACCAGCTAAAACTATGTTTAACCTTATGGCGAATAAAGGTAAACGAACACAAGTGTGTTCAGATAACATTTACCCTACGAAAAGATACTTGTTCCCCCATTAGAATCAATAATCAAATTGTTCCTCAACATTCACATGTGAAATACCTTGGTATAGACCTTGATAGAAGGCTTACATGGAAAATCCACATCGAATTTAAGCTAACACAAATAAAACTAAAATTAACTCAAGTACATTGGCTGATTGGTAGAAATTCATCCCTCAATCTAGATTGCTAACTTTTGATTTACAAGTCGTTGTTGAAACCTATATGGTTCTATGGAATTTAACTATGGGGCACTGCTTCAGCTTCCAATGTCGAGAGAATCCAACGAAGGCAAAACAAAATTTTACGGTTAATAAAATCGGCTCTATGGTATATAAAAAATTCAAATATACATCGTGATTTAAATATGCCACTAGCGACTGAAGAAATCGCAAAATACGCAGGCAAATATTTAACAAAAATCGAGTCACATCCTAATCCGCTTACTCGTAATATTTTGAACTTTACTGGACACATCCGCCTAAAACAGAGGGACATAAGGGCTCTTATTCACATCACTCTAGAAGAAAATGCTTGAAAATACTTTTGTTTCTGCTTATCACGACTTATGTATTATTAATAACTATCACTAAGTTTAGATCCGACACTGGTCGGGACTAATTAATTATATTTAGATTTAAGATTTGAATACTTATTGTTAAATCATATTTGAAGATGCAATAAATAAATATATGTACTAAAAAGAATCTTTGCGTATGAGGTTACGCCGATGAGGTCTCTCTTTTTATTGAGAATTCGTCTTTTTACAATTCGGGTCAAAATGGCACGAATGGCTTTTTATAAGTATGTACTCTGTGTGCATAGGTCATAGATACTTTACTTCAGATTCTTCGTTACTAAAACTATTTACTTATTATACAAATGTTTCCTTTGTTGCTTCAAGTTGACTTAAGTGATTAAATATTCGTACTATTACCTGTTGATTTGAAAACTATCTTAAAACTTATAATTCCTTTTTTATTAGCTTTATTACAGCGTGGTACGGTTGCATGTTTCAGGGGTTAGTTCCACTTCCCATTGAACTACCGTTATCAAGTTCAGATACTCCACCGCAGCACGTTGGTTTTCTTCTGAGCTCTTGTGGAATTAACGTTGCACTTACTTCAGAAGCTTGCTTAAAAGGCCTACCAAAATCAAATACTGGAGAAATAGTGAAACTTAAAGGGTGGCCGCGCTTACAGTGGTTTGTTACAGAGCACTTACCTAAGCCACCGAGAGACTTCACAGCTGGGAATATTTGCGTGGAAGACACAGCGACTGCATACATAGAGTATACCACAGATAAGGAAGGGAGTGTTATGGGTAAATATAGCTTATATGCTTAATAACTTATCTATGAATTCCTTTTATTTGCGTGTATATTATTTTATAAAAGATTATTTGCAGCATCTAGAGTTCTTAACTATACTGCATTGCAGTTTTTGAGCAACTTTACCAAAAGGACTAGGGTCATTTTATTTTTATATAATTACAAAAAGAAATTGTTAAGGAAATAAAGTTTTTTGAATATTTTTTTTTAAATATTTTTTTATACGAGTATGTTTATTTTTTTTCTCGTTGTACCTCCATAGTGAACAGACTATTAGCTGAATTTTTCTTACATACATACTTAACAAAACAAAAAAAAGCATACACAAAAATATTCGTAGTACATAATATTCGTAGTACATATTAACTTTGATAAATAAGCTTTTTTTTCTTTGCTAATCTTTTTTACGTAGTCAGTAATAACAAAAACAAAAAAAAAAAAAACAAGCAATGATGTTAATCATTGGTTAATGAATGCCCGTGCTTAACAGTTCAAAGTTCATCAATGCGGAATACGAGAAATATCCACTTTGCATCCAAACAATAATATTTAAAGAAATCGCGAACAACAAACTTAAAACTTAATGAACGCCATGAGTGGAGAAAACCCAAATTGATATTGGTATCGAAAAAGGAAATAAATTTATCCATACATCTGTGTGATTAATTTGTATTATAAGATAATTTCTGAAAAAAACTGCATTCATTTCTAATGCACAATTAGTCACTTTAATAAATTTAATACAAAGAAATTACGTATGTTAAGTTATTCGTAATATAGTGTAGCTCCTTAAGGCTTCATTTGTCTTTACTTTGTGTTGCTTTTCTGTGCTGTGCCGTTCTATTTCTAAAATTTAATAGCTACAGCTAATAAATTAGATATTTCTGACCAGAATGTTTTCCACAAAAGTGATGAGTTTTGTTTCATCCATTAAATTTTTTAAATTCTTAAAGCACAATCATAGTTTATTTGTAAATGTGTATATTTTATTTATGTTGCCACTTACAATTACTTAACAGTTTTTTGACTTTCAGAGGTTGAACCGAAAAAGAACAGGGCCCGTTTCTCAATCCTGCAAGTTACAAATTTACAAGTAAAATAGCCACAAAACAACAGAACAGAAAAGCTAAAACTAATTCTGTCTTCAGGCTTATACCCACACAAACCAAATTTGGCATTTAGCTTAGTTAACAAATAAAAGACGCCTGGATAAGTGCGGTCACCTTATAGGTGAAAATTTTTATTATGAAATTTCTCTTTTATCGATATTTATTTTTACAAATATCAATATTTCGATATATCGATATGTTTGCCCATCCCTACCTCAAAAACAAATAATTCTGAAGTGAGTTATAACGGCAGAAATGCCTATTTTACTGTGAGTTCTGGTGCTCTTAATGATAACAATAAAAATAAAAAACCTGGTGATAGACTTACTGTGAATTCTGAAGCTCTTAATGAAAAAAAAATCTGCTGATATACTTTTTCTAATGGCAAAGACACTTATTCGTTAGCGATAGCTTCGCTTTGTCCAATGCCAACTAGTAATTCGTTAACATTACCTTTGCTTAGTACTTCTGCATTTAACTCAGCGATATCATCCGCTTCGGGCTCGTAGTTAACCAAGTTTCCACTATAAATAAGAGTAGTCCAAAACTCAAGGTCCAAGTCGGAATGGACAGATATATAATTGTGGTAAGGCGCGAGCAAAGCCCAAAGTCTTCTAAAATTGCACCTGCTCGAAAAATATCTAGGGATAAGACCACATCATCTACTAACCGTCAGAACTGTTTTCAAATATTGCTAGATGAAAACAACAAACTCGATGTATCCACAAACAAAGTACACAAGCCGCCACCAATCTATTTGAGAGAAAAAAAATTCAAAGGCTGTTATCATAAAATTAATCTCGGGCATTGGTGAGAATAAATTTCACATTGTTCCAATAAAACGTGGTAACATTGATGAAACGAAAATTAAAATTTATGAAGAAAAAGATTTTCGCAAAATGATTACTGAATTTGAAAAAAATAAAAAAGTTTCTACACATATCAGCTTAAGAGCGCAAAAGGCCTGCAGATCGTATTGAAGGGAATAGATTCTTATGTTGTTCCCGAGGAAATAAAAGATGCACTCGTCCTTCAGGGACTTAAGGTAAAAAATGTAATAAATAGGGAGAAGGTCCCCCAACCTCTATTTTGTGTTGAACTTGAGCCAAACGATATAAAATTAAAAAAAAAAAAATGAGACCCATCGAATTTATAATTTAATATATCTCTTATACCGAAAAATAAAATTTAAAGAACCACACAAGCGTTCTGGACCCGTACAGTGCCATAATTGTCAAGAATATGGTCACACAAAAACTTACTGCAATTTACCTACAGTTTGAGTTATATGCGGTTGTATTTAACCTAAAGATCTAGCAGTAATTCTAGAGGTAGTCACACCGCTAACTACAGATGATATCCTGTATATTTTTTCGCTAAACTGTCTATCAGGCAAAAACATAAATTAGCTCCAGCACAAACAGCAAACACTTACTCCGCCACTTTTGCTCAAATGATTCAACCAGTTACTTCATGTGCATCGTATGCCGATGCTGCTAAGACCAAAGGGTCTACTCTGTAATTCGAAACGAAAGAAAAAGCTTTCGAATCGAATTACAGAGTAGACCCCCAGGTCTATTCGTACACAAAATTTTTCACCGCCAAATAATTGAACTAACGCAAAGTTAAGCTTTAACTTTAGTCGCATTGAAGTTACAATTGAGAATTTGGTGTTAACTGTAAACAACTTTACAACAAACATGACCAGCATGATGCAAGAAATGCTGCGAATGAAGAATACACGGCTGCAAGCATTTGTTTACAAATCATGAACACGTTAAAAATATGTTTCTGGAACCCAAACGGCATTCGCCAACATAAAAATGAAATTATTGATATAATGTTGTTCTCTGAGACTCATTTGACCTCAAGAAGCTTGTTTAAAATAAATGGTTACACTCTCTATGATTCACAGAACCCGAGAGGGAGAGCATGCGGCGGATCACCGACTCTAATTAAGTCAATACTAAAGCACTATGTTCTTGATAAAATTTGTGCAGAACATCTAAAAGCAACTAATATTTGTGTCGAAAATTTTTGTAAAAATTTCGTTATACAATAGTTCACGGATAAATGCGCCACGCTTAAGAGAGTTTCACGCTTAAATAGTTGTCAAAATTAACATTTTCCTCGATCTATTTAATTTGTGCACATATGTTTTTATTAAATGAATCCCGCTTTACTGCGTTTCACTCATATATAGGTCGTATATTTCATAAAAATAAATTGTTTATCATGCAGACTTTTACGGTTAAATGCACAAACTGAATTTTGAATTATTATTTATTTATTTTTGGCCAAATCAAATTTGTTGTGAATTAATTAATTGCACTGTGATACACAAAAAATATTCAGGGATTCTAATGTACCAATTCTATTTTGCTGGAGTCCATGGATGACGAAAATACCGTTGGTTTTTTTGGTCACTTCATAAAGTGATTTTATAACGGTAAATGTAGTGAAAAACGGGGTTTCTTAGATTTTCAGTTGTAACTTCTTTGTTTCCCAACGGATTTCTTTTAACTTTTCGTTGGTTAAAAGGATGGAGTATTATCTTTCTTTGAGGGTGGCGTTGGCTGAAGTAGTTAGCACGTTGACTTCGAAACCGAAGGTCCTGGGTTCAATCCCTGTATCCGACAGTCATTAAATAACAACACCACGCATTTTTCTGATGTGCATTAGTGTCCCTTTGTGTCAGTTGTTGTAGGAAAGTTCAAGTGATGAAGGCATAGTCACTGGTCACTGAACTATACCGACTTCAGCAGATACTAATCCTAATGTAACATCAGAGCGCCCTCCTTCGTTGTGTAGCAAAATCATCGGCGAAGTAAAATAATCAATAAAATGGCTACAAGACACAGCTTCAAAAAATTAATACGCCCCATTTACCATCAGAGAGGTGCTGCAACACTGCATTATTAAAAAAAACGTGCGAAAAAGCAGAGTTGTAAAAGAATGAAGCTTTCCTCTATCTCTTCTTTCACCACCTGTCTTCTCTCTCACTATCCCTTTCCTAAAGAAGGTAACACCTAGTATTAGCAGTAGGCATTAATTGCCTGAGTGTTACTTCTCTTTAAAAAAAAAAAAAAAAAAAAGATATATTTTTTGTAAATCGACTAGCAAATGGCTAAGTTACAGTCGTTGAAGTGTAAAAAAAAACCCATTAAAAAGTATTCTTTTGTTTTCTTCAGGCCATAAGTTGCTTATGAGTTACAAAAGAATACTTTTTTAATGGGTTTTTTGTACACTTCAACGACTGTAACTTAACCATTTGTTAGTCGATTTACAAAAAATATATCTTTTTTTTTTTTTTTCTTTCTAGGACCAGCACTCAGGGGATAACCCCTACTCATGCAATGCATTGTGCTAGAACAAGGAAAATAGGTTATAGGGAAGGAGGATAGAGGGAGTAGTGTTTGTGGACATTTGATTTAAACTTTCCCACGCTGGTAGTGACAGGAAAGACCTCCGCAGGTAGTTGGTTCCACATACGTACAGTTCGGCTAAAAAAGGAATTCTCTCTGTAATGCGTAGTGCGATTCATTGGCCAATCGACCACAAAGGGATGTGCCCTGAATGAGGCACGGGTTGTACGTATAAATGTGCGGGTTTCAGGAACAAGTTCCCTAATTTCATTAGAACACATTCCGTTGTAGTAACGATAGAACAATGAAATGCACCCCACATTGCGTCGATGCTCCAATGAATCAATAGAATTGGATATCCTACTGTCACCGATGAGCTTCTTCGCCCTCTCCTGTACGCGGTCGAGCAGCCCCAAAATAGACTTTGAAGCGCCGGCCCATACATGAGAGTTGTATTCCATTTTCGGTCGGATATAAGTGGCATAAATAGTAAGGAGATCAGATGGGGTGAAATATCGTTTGCACCGTTTCAAAAAGCCGAGGCACTTGAATGCTTCTTTTGCAATTTGAAAAATGTGGTCAGTCCATCGAACATCACACTGTATTTTCATGCCAAGAACATCAAGAGCGTCTGATTCCTTAATACTTATACCTCCCATAGTTACAGAGGCAGCAGCGCTTTCGGTCATGCGTCTATGTGTAACCATGCAACACTGGGTCTTACGGGCGTTAAAGTCGACCCTGTTCGCATGACCCCATTCAGAAATTTTTACTAAATCATGGTTTAAAGTCTCATTCATTATTTGTCGCATAGCCTCAACCTGCGGCAGGCTAGGTCTATTGCTGAATGAGAAAGAATGGCAAATGCTACTGTCATCCGCGAAAGAATAGATAGGGTTGAAAGTTTTACAGAGAAGGTCATTTAGAAAGATAAGAAATAGAGTCGGTGAAAGGACGGAACCTTGCGGTACCCCTGAATTTAACTTGAACTCATTTGATGAGATCCCATCTATAACAACTTTTATAGTGCGATCCCTGAGGAAACTCGATAAGAATCGAGCGAAGTTGTCACCGACACCAAAGGCAATACATTTTGACAAAAGTGCACCATGCCACACTTTATCAAACGCCTTGGAGATATCTAAAGCCACCACCTTACTTTCGCCAAAATGGTGGATTGAATTACACCATTTCTCCGAGAGGAGGGCAAGTAGGTCTCCCGTAGATCGGCCTCTTCGAAATCCATACTGCCGGTCGTTGAGTAAGCTGTTGGACTCCAGATACCTTACAAGATGGAAATTCACCATACTTTCCATTACTTTGGAAAGTGCAGAACATATTGCGATTGGGCGATAATTTTCAGGGTTAGTAGCTTCTCCTTTTTTAGGGATTGGCGTAACATTAGCAATCTTCCAACACACTGGAAACTCACCAACATGGTACAACGTGCTGAAAAGGTTAGCTAATGGACGTGCTAGCGTCGAAGAGCACTGCTTCAAGACCAGTGCTGGAATGCCATCCGGCCCGGGAGACTTATTTATGTTGAGTTCCGACAAAACCCTTTTTACTGCCCGAGCTCGAAAGAATATCTTAGGCATAGTAGTGGATACTCTCTCTAGCATAGGAAGAGGCTGATTGCTTTCCGGCAAGTAGGAATTACTTGCGAATATTTCAGCTAGTAGGTTAGCTTTATCAGCCGGGTCAGTGAATATTAGGTCATCCTTTAAAAGAGTCGGAATTGAGGAACTAGCATTATTCTTTACTCTTTTAACGAATGACCAGAAGCTTTTACTACCCCGAGGGGCAGCAAGAACTTTAGCACGGAGACGATTCTCGTAAAGAGCTTTTTCACGCCTCAGTACTTTGGCACACGAAGATCTCGCCCTTTTGCGTAGCAAGTCAGTATCGGCATTTTGATTACTTCGCCAAATACTGAATGCTTCCTCTCTAGATCTGACTGCATTTTTGCATGTCTGATTAAACCAGAGTTTCTCTTTGGGCTTAATCGGAATTTGTTTTGATGGTATGAAAGCTTTCATGCCCATCAAAATTATACTTTCGACCATTTTGGCCATGGCATTGACATCATTGTCTAGGAAACATAGCTTCCAATTAAAATGCCGAAAAAATTCATTGAGCTGAGCCCAACGGGCCTTTTCGTAGCTGTATTTTAGTCGTTTCGTAGCTGCAGATGAAACGCTATGAAGTGCTGAAAACGAAAAGGAGGCCGAAATGGTACAGTGATCTGAATTACCGAGAGGTGCATTAACATTTACTTCATACTTATCAGGGTGTGAAGTGAGAAAGAGGTCGAGTGTATTTTGTTGGTGCCCTTCAACACATGGAATGTGTGTTGGTTCATTCACTAGTTGCACTAGATGGTTATGTGCTGCGAACAACTCAACATATTGGCCTTCCGTAGTTGTACGGCTCGAATGGCGAAGCCAAGTTGAATTGTGAACATTGAAATCACCAGCAATAACGATTTCACTGTTCGGACAACTCTCTAGGATCTTCGATATGGAGTCAGAAAGGGCATCGAAGCCAGAAATGGTAGAGTCCCTTTCTGCGTTTGGACTTCTGTAAACACATCCGAAATGCAAACAGTGTGCCCTGATTTGGAATTTAACCCAGAGACAGCTAAATTCAGCATCAGATATGCCTAGTGATTGCTGGCATTGGTACACAACTGTATTGCGAATGTACATTGCAAGTCCGCGATGAAAATTAAAAAGAGATAGTAGGTGATAACCAGGTATCTGAAAATCCTGTGGATCAGCATTCTCAGACACCTGGGTCTCACATAAGGCGAAAACATCCGGCCGATGGAGACAAATGTGTGCATACACAGAGAAAAAATTCGATCTTAGACCCCGTATGTTGCAGAAATCAATTTTGAATTTATCTGTCATAGCAACACGGGAAAATCCAAATCAAATGTTATATGTTATATCTGCGATACTGACTCCAGTCACGTTAATCACTGTTGTAATGACTGCCCAGTGATCAGTGTTATACCTTCATCACTAAGCAGTCCACCAGCAGCCAACGGAAAGGCGCCAGTATCACAGAATTACATTAGTTTTGTGATATGAGGGAGGATGTTGGAGGGGGGGAAACACAATGTCATAAAAGGGTCATAAAAGCCCTGGTCTGGTCATTGCGGTGGGAACGACAACACTGTGCCAGCACTGATATGAAGTGCCAACACTGATCTCTTTGCTTTTTTTTTTTGTTGTTTTGTTTTGTATCAGTAAATGCGTGCATGTATGTATGTATGTTTATTTTATTGTTCTGTATTTAATTTTGAGTTGGTATTGTTGATGTTAATATTGGTTGTTGGTTTGATGTGATAATCGTATGATTTTGTTTCTATGGATAACTGTTATATTATTTGTTATTTTTATTGCTCTGCTTATTAATTTTAATTTTTGTTTGGATGATTTGCACGCATATTTTTTATTTTTTTATTTATTTATTTATGTATGTATATTTATTTGAAAACGCGGACGGTAACAAAAAATTTTTATTTATCACGGTAACAAAAAATTTTTATTTATCACGGAACACAACAAATAAACACGTCTGAACATAACCGAGGAAAAACTACTGAAAGATAATATTCCATCCTTTTAACCAACGAAAAGTTAAAAGAAATCCGTTGGGAAACAAAGAAGTTACAACTGTTTAAAACTGAAAGTCTAAGAAACCCCGTTTTTCACTACATTTACCGTTATAAAATCACTTTATGAAGTGACCGAAAAAAACCAACGGTATTTTCGTCATCCATGTACTCCAACAAAATAGAATTGGTACATTAGAATCCCTGAATATTTTTTTTCTCAACTTTTGTATCATAGTGTTATCAAAGCATATAATAGAAACTAATCATGCACCTGATTTTGACAATATTAAAGTTCTAAATGTAGAAAACAATACAAAGAAACGTTATACTACTGAAAGTTTAAGAATTCAGCAGAAAATAATGAAAACAATGAACAAAAAAGAAGACACTGACAACCTAAGCGCCATTTACAGTGTGATAATTAAAAACAGCAAAAGCCATCATTTTTAATATTGTAATTTTTAGTTAAACTAAAGTTTTATACATTTTATTTTAATGTTTCAATAATAATATAACTCGATTCTAGTAAGTTTTTCTAACATTCTTGTTATGTATATATTTTTTCTAAGCACTTTTGATGTTAATTTCTTTAAATTTTAATAAAATAGACACATCCCCTGAAGAAGTAAACATAAAATTCACGAAACGTCGGGATAAATATATATTGAAAATGTAGTTTTTATTGACATTAAACGAGATAGGCCTCACCAGCTAAATAATAGGAGATTAATTCACAACGAATTTAAAATTGTCAACCTTGGAAATTGTTTCTTTAAAAATTACACATATTAAAATGAATAAACTAACCGAAAAAAACGCCAAAATGAAAATAAATCATCAAATTTTGCAAGCCTGTTTTATTTGTTTACAATCATTTAGTTTTCATCACAATGTCTACGAAGAAAGTGCAACTATCGTTGAAACAAAAACTTCAGATTTGAGCAGAAGTTCAAGAAATTTCTAAATTTCTTGTAAAATTTATGCATGTGTATATACCATACATACATACGTATGTATGTACGTTTTTTTACGTACAATATACATATGTTACATGCACATGAACTTAAATCTGTTGCCTTAAAATCAATTTGTGAAATTGTTTTTTTAGTTTTTAAGATGTTTTGCTTGAATTGTTATGTTTTACTTTAAAATAATTGTATTTTTCGTTTTATTGAATTGAATAACAAATCGGAAAATGATGATTTCTAATACTTAAACATATTTTCGTTTTTTTAGTAAGAATGAAAAGGGATATAATGTGGTTTTGAAGCACGCACTTCAGAAGGATTTTGTTAAATGCGTTGGTAATGCAAATAACCATGATTCTTTCAAATGCGCCGGTAACGCACTTAACCGTGTTTTTTTTAAGCGTTTATCGTTTAAAAGCGTTAGGCTCTAGACATTTTCACAAACGCATTTATCCGTGAACTACTGTATCATCAATTTACTCCCCTCCCAAGCACCACAGTTTCGTCCTATTTTTGCCATGCATACCTAGGACGGTGCTTGGCTAAGGTTCTAGATACTCATCTGGCTATCTGTACTGTCCTAGTGGTGCAATAGGTGGATTGGCGTCTGAATCAAGGGAAGAAGGTATGTCCCGACCAACCAGAAGTCATGTTGGGGGATTTACGTTTTTAGGAGTGCCGTATCTTCATGCATTGATGGTAGTGTACATACATCCTCTCTCCATGTTGGTGGTTGGAGGAAGGACGGGATCTCAGCACGGTCATGTCTCTGCTGTGGCCTCCTGTTTAATTGTAGGTAGGCGGAGATCTGGTATCCACTCTTGAAACTGGTACCTCTAATCCACGATGGAACAGCATGTGGCAAGGGATACGTGGCTACTAGGGAGATTAGTCGTGAGTATGTGGACTCTGGACCTGGGAACTCCAGTTTTAATTAATGCCCACTCTAGCAAGGGGCTCTGTTAGAAGTGTTATGTTCATTACCCAAATAAAAAAAATATTTCATGGATAAATATATAAATATCAAAAATAAAACCTTCGATACATTAGTATCAACCGAAGGAAAAGCTGTCGGGCTATCCGGAGCTATAACCACAAACCCTGCGGAGGTGCAGGTCAATGTGGATATGGACCTTATTGGGTATGCTGTTGTGCAACCTGATTCGCTTCATGTCGATATTGCAAAACCCTAGGGACTACGAGTGTCCGAAACTGAGCACCCACATGAGGGAAATATCGAGTCAGACAATATAAGTCTATGTTCTGACAGATCGGGTGCGACAACAATAGGCAAAGGTCTAGACAATGTGAAGATCCAAACGGGATCTCCATTTGTCAAGTGTTCAGCATCGGAGAAATGACGCTTAAAAAAACTCTGGAAGCTGGCTCTAGTCGTGAACAGGTTATCTAAATTGCAAAAGGAGCAACAAAACGTGTGCTCTCTGACGATATACAGGCCTCGGAAGGCAACAGACTGAAGCCTACAAGTAGCCACTTTCCTGCACGCATAATACAGCAGCCCTAAATTCGTCCGAAGCCTGCTTATAACCATATCGTTGGATTGGTTAAGGTCGGTTTCGTGACTAACGACAACACGGCAAATCCTCTGACATCCGAGCAAATGGCAAGACTAAAAGAGGCTATAATTGACACAACTATTGAACTGGAAGGAGGCGTTTGCCCTGAATTCGATGGCTGTGCCCCAAGGACAGGTTGGTTTATGGTCAGCTGTACAAACAGAACAACTACTTATTGGCTTAAGGTCAATACCAGTGCTATTGCCAAAAAATGTAACCTCGGGATACGTTTAGTGGAAGAGCCTGATTTTCCTATGTCCCACTACGTGCGAGGATATTTCCCACATAGCCAGGATATTAAAAACGAGAAGATTCTAGCTATCATCGCTGCTCAGAATAATCTGACTGCGAACCTTTGGAAGTTAACTATGAGGAAGAACGATGGTCCACTCCTTCATTTAATAGTGGCTGTAGATGACAATTCCTGGGCCAAACTCGTGGAGTCTAATGGTCGGATTGCCTACCGCTTCACCCACCTGAAATTGTCAATTAAGGACACAAAAAAGGAGGGTGCTAATAATGACAAAGGTGTGAGTCATCAGCCCCAGGTCAGTGGTAAGGAACTTAGTATTCCTGAGGATGATGGTCCATCCACAAGTAAGGCTGCCATAGTGAATGCTGGTAAAAAAAAACGCCAAAGCCAGGTGTGATCCAGCAGTCCATTAGCGAAACTTTTAAGCGGGCCAAATCGGAGGGAAAGAACCCCGGTGTTTCTGGTCTGGATGTTGGTCCATCCGCCGGCAAGGCTGCAGCTGTGTTAGCCGCTAAAACAGATAGTAGGCTAAGTCGACCTAACAAAAATAACACCCTCATCAGAGCAAATAAAGGGCCAAGAAGAGAGCAGCTCCAAAGGATTGCTGCATCCTCTAAGGCCAAGGAAGTGTGAGCACCATACGGGTGCTACAGGCGAACTTGCACCACGCTAAAGGTGCGTCGGCCACATTGTGCAAGGTTTTCGCCGAAAAACGGATAGACATGGTTCTTGTGCAAGAACCAGGTAGGTTAATATTTCATAAAGGAAATTGTGTTCCTAGAGCGGCAATGCTAATAAATAAGTATATTATCCGAAGGGACTTGGTGGCGGCCATTTTGGAAATCCCAACGGAACAAGGGACTAGGCAAGTGGTCTGTGCGTCAGCATTTTTTGCAGGTGACTTACCTATACCACCCATTGGGGTGAGGGAACTGGTAAGTTACTGTTATGAAAATAATATTCAGTTCATAATTGGTTGTGCTGCTAATGCTCATCACACAGTATCGGATAGTAGTGACGTTAATGGAAGGGGTGAGGCTGCTTTAGAATTTCTAGGCTGTGAGGCTATAGAGGTTTTGAATAGGGGCTCAGAGCCTACTTTTGTTAATGCCACCAGGGAAGAGGTATTAGACCTCACCTTATCTAGCTCATTCATTTCTAACTACGTATCCATTTGGAGGGTCTCTGACGATGGCTCCCTGTCGGATTATCGATACATAAGGTTTGATTTTCCAGGAGACATGTCCGCTACCCAACAATTTACGAGTCGCAAACATATTAACTGGGCTGCGTTTAAAGAAATGGTAGACTCGAGACAGGGCTAGTTTTATCTTCGGACACATTCCCCTGTTCTGAAGGAAGATTGACGTTGTATTTATACCTAAAATGGGCAAAAGACCAGAAAATTTGGCCAAATCATACAGACCAATTAGCCTAACATCGGTTTTGCTGAAAGCTATGGAGAGACTAATTGCTCTGCATATTAGATCGACGGTTTTGAATACCGCACCCTTGCATGCAAATCAATATGCATACGCTTAGGGTAAATCGACCGAGCATGCTCTGCATCATCTTGTTACAAGGATCGAGAGGGCTCATGGTTCGGGTGAAATTGCGTTGTGTGCTTTCTAGACATTAAAGGCGCATTTGATAATACGGAATATGACTCAATAGAGTGCTCTCTTAGACACGCGTCTGTGAAATGGATTAGGTCTATGCTCAAAAACAGGGACATAACTGCTTCTATAGGTAATGATATGGTTACTATTAGGGCAGTCAAAGGGTGTCCCCAAGGTGGTGTTTTATCACCACTCCTTTGGTCAGTGGTGATTGACGAACTTCTCCTCATTCTTAGTGAACAAGGACACGAAGTTATAGGGTATGCTGATGACCTGGTTGTGATGATGATGACTGAAAAATTCGGCAACATTCTCTCAGAGATCATGGACAATGCTCTGTGCACTGTAATGACATGATGTGGGAGACATGGCCTGGCGGTCAACTCTGATAAGACTATTCTGGTACCTTTTTCTCTTAGAAGAAAACTTGGTCTAGGGATAGTATCGTTGAATGGATTTAATATTCCTTATTCGACCGATGTCAAATACTTAGGGATTACCCGTGATAGTAAGATAACTTGGAACCGAAATGTTGAATGCGTAACACAGAAAGCCACTAGGGCGATCTGGGCGTCGAAGAGTTGTGCTAGGTGCACCTGGGGTAGACTGGTCCTTATTTTCTGACTTCAAAATTTTTAATGCAGCGCCCTCTTAAAATTTTATTTTTAGCAAAAAAATCGTTATGTAAAAGTTTCAAATTGATATTTTGATATTAACACGTGCCGCATAAGGATTTAAAGTTACGTACATACATATGTATGTAAGTCGACCTAACACATGCATTTGGCATATTTCTGTATTAAGACTAATATTTTTGCCTTTTTATATAAACAACTCAAATTATAAATTCATACGTGCAAAGGTACTAGGGTGATCGATTCGGGTTTTCAACCGGTTTTACAACCCAGTTTTTTCACAATACCGTTGTTGGTTTTTTCAAAATTTTGATTTTTGGAATGTCGGATAGTCGGGTTTTTTACAATTTAAAAACCGGCTCAGAATGCCTCCCAAAAGGATGACGACGACTTCTAAGAACTCTGTGAGCATTGAAACACACAGCCTATAGTCCTAAGAGGACTTTTTTGTCGCTGTTTTAACTAACCGACCTAACTAACAAAGAAATAAAATATTAACAAAAAAAAAAATATATCCAACACATGACAAAAATAAATTAATGATTTAACAAAGAATTATTTTTTTGTATGGGGACCACCAAAAAAAATTATTTAAAAAACCATTTTTTTGTATTGGGACAACCTTAATGGTTGAAGATAGAGAATACGTTTGTTTAAATAAAATCTTTGTATTGAAAAAATATAGGAGGTTACTCATACATTTGACTTGGATAGGTACGCCCTAGGGGCAGTTAGAGCACTGCGAGTAAATTTTATAAAAATTTCCCCTTTGTAAGGGAACAACCTTAAGGAGAGGAGTTAGGCTGTCGGTGTGTTTAAAAAAGATGTTGGGCGGAGAAAATTAATGGGTGCTGGTCATACATTTAACCCTTATAGCGGTTACCCCGGGAAAGTTACCTAATGTAAATATGTAAGTAAATGTTTGTTGTGCTCAATGGGGCGGCACGTGATAATTTTAAGATACCGACTTGAAACTTTTACAGAATCATATTCTTGCTAGAATTAATAATTTAAAGGGCGTTGCATTAATAATATTACAAAAAAAAAATTATGGTCATATAAGGATCAGTCTAACCTGGGGCAAGACCACAAAAATGGTTATGTAGATCTACACAATGATTGTTAGGCCAATTATAACAAAAGACTTGCCAGGTTGTGGCGAGAACTAAATTCTGGAAGGTTCAGAGACTGGCGTGTATTCTTGCAACAGGCGCAATGAGGTCATGTCCAACCTTAGCCATTGAGGCCTTGATTGAACTACCACCCATACAAATCTTTATAAGATCATCTGCGGTAATAGCCGCTTACAGGATGGGTCACTGGACATCTGCTCGTTGTGTTGGCAACGGGCACTCGTCGGTCTTGAGTACAATGCCCAACTTAGGACTGCTAGGAATGCCTAGTGATAGGATAAACTGTGAACGGAGGTTCGACAGGAGTTTTAATGTCACAATTCCACCCAGGGCAGTATGCGACGAAAACGGTCTCGTTGTGGATTCCAGAAGTTTATTTGGGTATACGAATGGATTCAAAACGGAGGATGGAGTTGATGCTGGAGATTTTGGGCCCAACGTAAAAACCTCTTTACCTTGGGTAAATGGCCTACTGTATTTCAAGCAGAAATACAGGCACTTACCAAATGTGTTGACATTAATTTAAATAGGGGCATAAGAGGTGCGCATATAGCTATCTTTTTCGATAGTCAGGCAGCTCTTAAGTCTCTCCTTTCATGGGAATTCCGTTCCAGGCTAGTTTAAGAGTGCTTTGACTTATTACAAAAGCTATCCATACGGTACAAGGTTTCCATTTATTGGATTCCTGGCCACAGCGGTCATCCAGGGAATGAGGAAGCGGATGAACTGGCCAAGGCGGCCTCACAGTCGGTCGACCGTGATGTCTCTAATTAAAGAAGATGTCACTTTGACCGCTAAGGAGATGTGGCTGTCTTCTTCTGGTTTAAGACAGGCCAAAGCTTTGATGATGTAAATATAATGGCATCCTGAACTTCAAGAGAAATAATTTAAGGCTTGTTACTAGTTTTCTGTCTGGTCACTTTGGACTGAACTATCCTTTGTGGAAAAGTAACCAAGTTCGTTCACCATTGTGTCGCTTGTATTTGGAAGATGACGAGACGACGACACACATTCTTTGTGAGTGTATCGTATTGTGTGACAGTAGAAGGCGTGTTTTTCATTCTGAGTTTCTGTGCTCAGATGATATAAGGTGGGCTTCTCCAATATCTGTACTGACCTTCATACAAAGGGTCATACAGAGATTGCGTTAATTTAATTCATAGATCTATGGTACAAAAGATCCATCAGGGGGTCAATTCTCGTTCTGTGATAAAGTGAAGTGAAAAAAACTTTACATTTTAGTTTTGATAAGTACTTTACACTAAATTTTTCACATATAATAATTTTCTGATTCTCGTTTGAATTATGATACATCTGTTTCATTTCATATGTTATCGTGAAAAGTTTTTAACTAAGTTAATAAAATTTCGATACAAATGTCAAACAATACAAAAGGAATAAACAAGACATGTCGGGATCTATAATTTGATATGATTTATCGCTAAGAAATCGAGATGAACAAAGGTTAGAAAATACTATTACAAAATTTTTATTGCAGTGAATATAAATAACTAAATATTTATAGGCAATTTGTGCTAGTGTTGAGACGTAAGCTTCGTGATGACCAAAATTCATTCGAGTGATGACCATTTTGTAGAGTTGTATAGGTTTCCTAAGGTCTTGTGTTTAGAGTTAATAGAAGAACTAATGCCATTTTTGCCGAATTCAAGTCGCAAACATGCTATTTCAAGCCAAGTTATGGTGTTAAGTGCCCTGCTTTTTTTTTTTTGCCACTGGAAGCTTCCAGCGAAGTGTGGGGCAAGATAGTTTATCTGCTCTGTCTAAACGTCTGTTAGGAGATGTATGCAAGTGGTAGCTACCGCATTAAACAATATAGGACATAATCATATAAAGTTTCCTAAGCACGAAGAGTTCGCAGCACTGAAAGTAAAATTTATGGAAAAATACCAGTTTCCAGGAATAATCGGGCTTATAGACGGAACGCATGTTAAAATATCAGCTCCAAAACGTGAAATAGAACACGTGTACTATTGCCGGAAGGGTGGGCATTCCAAAAACGTGATGTTAATTTGCGATGCGGATTACGTTATTCTAGCTGCTAATGCTCAATTCGGAGGTACTGCCGCTCTCGCTCTTGTCGAGCTTTGGACGAGATTTATGATGGAGGTGAACGTAATTTTTGGCTTCTAGGCGATAGTGGCTATCCAGCACAAGTAAGTTTTGTCTCAATTTAAGATGTAAATTAAACTCTAACATTCGATTTTAATTAAATAGCCTTGGCTGATGACTCCAATTAGAGCACCGGCTAGTACACCTGAAGAACACTATAACTTAGCATACAAATCGACTAGAGCTCTTGTGGAAAGATGCATTGGCATCTTAAAAAGCAGATTTCGGTTTTTCTCAAAAGAAAGAGCTCTTTTCTACAGCCCACCAAAAGCAGGTCTCATTATCAATGCTTGCTTAGTTCTACACAATTATTTTAATCGTAGAAAAGTCCCATTCCAAGAAATTTACTTGGAATTCTCTGAGGAATCTGAAGACTATGATAGCACGTCCAACATATTAACTTCAAATATATTAAATATTGCAAAAAGGCAGCGTTTGCAAATTGTTCAGGACGCTTTTACCAATAATATACAAACATAAATTAGAAAATAAAAACATTTTCAAAATTGAGGATTGAAATTCTAATCAATAGGGACTAGCAGCAACGAAATACAGGCATTTCTAGAACGCCACAAAAATAGCCATTTGTTTTAAAAAGTATTTCTGGATTATCCTAAATAATTCCATAAATATTTAAACTTAATTTTTTATTTTAAATTGTTTAATTTATTATTTTATTTTATTTATTTTAGTCTTTAAATCCAACATTATGTTGCTTATCACATATTGTTTGCAAATGGAATTCATAATAGTAATAAAAAACTTAAACTACTCTAAACCAAAAACATACTACAAATAATAAAAAATATGCTTAAATATTGCGCATAAATACGTATGTATGTATGTGCGTAAATTAAAGTTATTAACTTGGGAAAGGTTTTATACACTATGTATATACATACTGTAGCATATAACCGAAGGATAATATTGGTTCACGAGAATTTTAAGTCCTAGCATGCATAATAGTCCGGCTCTGGCTCGTCGGCAATCGGGAGGATTCGTGGACTTTGAAAATATGAAATTACTACAGATCGTTAATTATTTTATATGCATGCTCTTTAATAATAAGAATTTAGTTATCTGACAATTGTGTGGTGGTAGAATGAAATATCTATGGACGTTAGTAAAAAGTATTTCGTTAAAGTAGTATAAGGTTCTCAGATGTTATTAGAACCTATTACCCAACCCAACCATTGATTACCGAGTAATATTGCGCCTACCTTACATAAACATGTAATCCCAAATGTACTTTATCTATTCCTCAAACGAGTGTATCACAAGAAATTTCACAAATAGTTTAACAATCCATTGTATGAAAGTTTATTACAACATCAATTATTTAATCTTAATATATAGAAAGTTAGAATTCATTTTGTTTTTAAGTTTAATTATAATTACATGATTCTTGATTAGAAATCTAAGTACCTAAAGAAAACAAATCTTTGTCGAACTAAACTAATTACCCTGTATAAATTGTAGTAAATAGGTATGTATATAAAAATTTTATGTACTTATTTCAAAAGTAGGTCAAAGAACTACTTTAATTATCATTATCAACAAGAAAATTAATGCCTAAAGAAATGTAATAACTAATGATCAGAGTAAAATGGGTTTCATTTTATTAAATAAAAAGAATAATTCTTTAATTACGCAGAACCCTTTTTCAATAAAACAAAATAAAATAAAATAACCTATTTACAAAAAGTATATTTGTGAATATTATTATGCATTTCTAAATACCTGGAATATTCTTTTCGATGTAAGTTAGGTCTTTATCACTAAATTTGTCTATTCTTTGCTTTGATTTTCTTCTTTTTATCTTTTTACAACAATAACACACTTCACCAATATAAGTATATATTTTTATTTATGAGTATCACATCTCCCAGAAAAGCTAGAATCTTCGTTCTTGAACTTGTGTGTCAGAAATGGTCCAAAATAAGTTGGTATTGAAAACCAGTAAAATCGAGCAGACGGCTTCAGAGCTGGAAAACTTAAACTTGATTTTGTAATATAAAAGTAACTAACTAAAACAAATTTTTATGTTTTTTGTTATATAGACGCATTTAAACTGAATTAATACTAAATATTACATCCACAAAAAATAAAATATATTTGATATATATTTTAAGAAAATATTGTATAAAAAATTCGAAATGAAATACATTTCAAACTTATTTTAAATTTTATGACATTCGCAATTGATTAGTCGTGTGTCTGCTGTGGTCAATGTGTTTAATGCATAAGAGTTTAAATATATAATTTATTTATATTGAGACAACAGAACTCGTTTTTACGTAAATTAATTGCATTAATTAAACTTTCCTGAAAGCTGAAAATGGTTCTATGTTTCGTCGAATTATTGCTTATTAGGCAATTCGTATCGACTTCTATTTTTTAATATTTTACTTTTCTCAGTGCAATAAATTAATACTCCAACTATTAAAACAAAATCTTGTTTTCTGCAAAATAATTTGCATAATATGTATATTTTTAAAATAGACACTAACTAAAAACTAAACTTTAAACATTTTGTATTTGTATTATTATAATTTGTCCCTTCTGAGAAGAACAGAAATATCAAATAAAAAACCAATACTTTTGCCAAAACATCATCATTCAGTCTCCAACGACAAACCGAATAACACAACAATTCAAACAAAATGAAATTCATCATTGTATTCGCTGCCCTCTTAGCCGTTGCCTTGGCCGCCCCTGCTGATGTCGAAATTGTACGCAACGAATCTGAGGTTAATCCTGAAGGCTACAGCTATCACTCCGAAACCTCTGATGGATCCCACAGGGAAGAAGCAGGACAATTGAAGGATGTTGGTACCGAACACGAAGCCATCGTCGTTCACGGTGCTTACTCCTGGGTTGATGAAACGACCGGCGAAAAATTCGATGTCAAATATGTTGCTGATGAAAACGGTTTCCAACCTGAAGGCGCCCATTTGCCTAAAGCTTAAGAATCTACAATAAGAAACTAAGTTAAATGAAGAAATATTTGTTGACTCGTTGTACGTAAGCGGTTTTTATGAATAATAAATTAAATATTTAGCCTTATTACGGTTCTCAAAAATGTTCTTCGACTATTGCCGTATTAGCTCTCGAATTTGTTTACATGTTGTACTACGTAAAATTTTCGACTGCAAGGAATTTGTAACAGAATAAAAAAGAAGAGAGTGACACAAAATGTTCAAATTAGTTGAATATTATGAAGCAGTCTATTGCGAACTGTCAAAAATAATAACAATAATAAAAATAAATTGGTGCTAACAAAAATGAAAAACATTTAATATTTTTATTATTATAATTTGGTTGGCTCTTGCATTTGAGATCCAAGTAGATAGGGTTTAAATATAAAAGTAACCGAAACTCGTCATTTTGATATTATGTTTCACTGAGAGGATCTTCTTCTTCTTTTGAAAAGCCATTTTGTTCTAGTCATTTGAGAAATTCGTTATATTTTTTTATATAATGTACCAACAAAGTCCTTTTATTTAAAATCTATATTGATAGAGCTACTGAGATATACACACTCTTAAGTACCTTGGACGCTTTTGATGTTAATTCCTTAAATTTAATCGTCAACATTTTTAATTTCAGACTGTTATTGTTTTTTTTGGCCCAACATATCAACTTTCACTCTACATTTTCTTCTTAAGGTTGTATCAGAATTTTTTATACCCTTTACCAAAAATGGAAAAGGGTATATATAGGTTTGTCATTCCGTGTGTAATTTCCATAATTTTAATTTGCGACCAAAAAAATATATATATTCTGGGTCCTTATGAATAGCGAAGACGAATAAGCGATGTCCGTCCGTCCGTCCGGTGTACGTGAAATCGGTTTTCCGAAGCTCCCAGAAAAGCTAGAGACTTCGTTCTTGGACTGGTGTATCAGAAATGGTCCAACTTAGATTGGTATTGAAATTCAGCAAAATCGAGCAGACGATTGCAGAGTTGGAAAGCTTAAACTTCATTTTGCCATATAAAAGTAACTACCGAAAACAAATTTTTATTTTTTTTTAATAAATAAATTTATTTTACACTTCAGTACGACTAAAATTGGAATTTTAAATTAAAAAAATATAAAAAAATTAAAAAGACGTTTCCAGGGTTGGAAAACTTTAACTTTTTGTGTTATGTAAAATTAACTATGTCTAAAACTATGCAGAGTATTTTCTCGAGAACCGTAAGAGTTAGAGACCTGAAATTTGGACACAGTGTGTAGACCTTTGGCCGCTACAACAACAAATACATGAAAATAAGAAATTAAAGGGTGTTTCAAAACGAGCATCGAAAAATTTTAAAATCCCAAATAATATACATACAATTGTATGTAAGTATGTATATACACTTGAAATTTGTAAGGTTAGTGTATTTTTATACAGACTACAAAAATTAACACTAAAATTTCAAAAAATTTAAATTAAAGGGTGTTCCATCAGTTAATGCAATTTTGACAACTTGCTGTATCTTGGAAACCGTAAGAGCAAAACTTTTGGAATTTTCAAAAACGGTAAAACTAAAAAATCAAAAAATCGCCAAATCGAAAAAAATCGCCAGAAACAAAAAAAAAATCGCCAAAATGAAAAAAGCACCAAATTGCAAAATTAATGTCTAAGACTAAAATAAATCGCGAATAACCAGAAAAATTGCTAAAATGAAAAAAAAACCGCCAAAATGAAAAACAAAAACGCCAAAATGAAAAAAAAATCGCCAAAACGAAAAAAAAACACAAAAAACAGAAAAAATCGCCAAAATGCAAAAAAAAACCCCAAAAACAGGAAAAAATCGCCAAAATGAAAAAAAATCGCCAAAATGAAAAATATCTCCAAAATGAAAAAAAGCCCCAAAAAACAGAAAAAAATCGCCAAAATGAAAAAAACCCCAAAATAGGAAAAAACTGCCATAATGAAAAAATATCGCCAAAATGAAAAAATCTCCAAAATGGAAAAAAACCCCAAAAAAAAAAAGTGCAAAAATCCAAAAAAATCGCCAAAATGAAAAAATCTCCAAAATGAAAATAAACCCCCAAAAAGGAAAAAAATCACCAAAATATAAAAAAAGCCCCAAAACCAGAAAAAAATTGCCAAAATGAAAAAAAATCGCCAAAATGAAAAAAGAATCGCCAAAATGAAAAAAATCTTTCAATGAAAATAAACAAAAAAAAAAAAAGAAAAAAATCGCCAAATTAAAAAAAAAGCGACAAAACTGAAAATATCTTTTAAACTGAAAAAAACTTCAAAAAAGCAAAAAAGCCACATTAAAAAAATTTTTTTTTTTTTTTTAATACATATTTTTATTTATTGTATCTTCAAATATGAACTAAATATAAGTATTCAAATCTTAAATCTAAAATATAATTATTAGGCCCGACCACTGTCGGACATAAATTTAGAGATAGTTATAAATAATACATAAGTAGTGATAATCAAAAGGAAGAAAAATTAAAATAAAATAAAAAGTATTTTCAAGCAGTCCCATCTGGAGTGTTGAGTATAAGAGCACTTGTATCCCTCTTTTTTAGGCGGACGTGTCCAGTAAAGTTCAAAATATTACGAGCAAGCGGATTAGGATGTGACTCGAGTTTTGTTAAATATTTGCCTGCATATTTTGCAATTTCTTCAACCACTAGTGGCATATTCAAATCACGATGTATATTTGAGTTTTTTATATACCATGGAGCCGATGTTATTAATCGCAAAAATTTATTTTGCCTTCGTTGGATTCTCTCGACATTGGAAGCTGAAGCAGTGCCCCATAGTTGAATTCCGTAGCACCATATGGGTTTCAAAATAGACTTGTATATCAAAAGTTTGCAATCTAGACTGAGGGTTGAATTTCTACCAATCAGCCAATGTACCTGAGTTAATTTTAGTTTCATTTGGGTTAACTTAGAGTCAATATGGTGTTTCCAAGTAAGCCGTCGATCAAGATGTATACCAAGATATTTCACATGAGTATGTTGAGGGACAACTTGATTGTTAATCCGAATGGGTAAACACGTATCTCTTCGTAATGTATATGTTACTTGAACACACTTTTGTTCGTTTACCTTAATTCTCCATAAGTTTAACCATAGTTCCAGCTGGGTAATGTGTTCTTGAAGATATCGGGATGCCTCGTAAGGATTTTCATGCATACTAAGGCAGGCTGTATCATCAGCAAATGTGGAAGTGTGGATATTGCTGCTCAGAGGCATATAATAAATAATTTTTATTTATTTATTTCTTTTTTTATTTTTTTAATTCTATTATTATTTATTAATTTGTTAAAACTAGGTTTTTCTTTCAAAATAATTTTTTTTTGTACGCAGTATTGCTATGTTCACAATATAGAAGATTACTAATGTGAGATTTATAAAATCTTGGTTATTACTTACTCGTTATAAACGTTCCACCGTTGAATGGCCATTCAGCTGTGCATGTTCTGTAAGCGCGAAAGAGACAAAAGTATGGATGGATTGATTTCATGTGTTGTTGTTGTTGTTGGATCTGCTTTCGTTTTAATATATTTTTCTTAACTAACTAAATGTCTTCTTTTTGTTATAATTTTTTTTTTTTTTTCTTGGTAATTTACTATTATTGAGGAGACACGTTTCCAAAGTAAGAATATTCCTCACGTGTGGCGAATTTATGGTATGATAGATTATTGTGATGATAGTGAATATTGGATGGTGTTTTCCATTTGCCAGGGTTATTGTTTTTATGCTGCCCAATAGGATTATGTAATATATGAGAACTTAAGATTTCTTCAAAATACTCCAAGAAATTTTGGTAGAGCTTTCGATGTAAATATTATCATTCGTCTGTTAGATATTTTGGCAATTCGATGTTTAATGCCTGCTAAATTTGTTATGTGTCGTGGATAACAACCCACTCCCAATAAGCACTCAAAACATTAAAATTCCAGCACTTGAAATTTAACTGGAAACAAAGTTGAATTCAAGCATTTTTTCAAGTAATATTCAAGTTTGAAAATATTTTGAAATAAAAAATCAAACAACATACATATTTGTTCAAACCTTGTCAAATACGTATTTTATTTAAAAAAAATTAGATTGTGCTGAAAAATATCAAAGATAAATAAAAAAGTGAATTTTAACAAACGAAAAAGTGAATAAAAACGTGAAAACAATAGTAAAGGTAGATATGCAGAAAATTATCATAAGAAAACTTGTCGATTGTATTTCCTTTCTATATTAAATACATTGTTTTTGAAGCTTGAAATATACTTGAATTCAATTGTAATAAAAGGTGGACTTACAGTATAATTCAAGGCTTGAATTAAACTGTAATACAATTGAATTGTTCGAATTGAATTCAAGTTCCCATTTCACTGGAGAATGCTATTGAAATAAAGTGTAAATCAAGCATAATTCAACCCTTGACAATTGAATACGTGACTTGAATAACAGTTGTTTTACACTTGATTTCAAGCAAAATTGCTTATTGGGCTGCTTTTGTTAACGTTTTGCTGATAATATCTATATTAAAGGCTAGGTGAAAAACCTATGGAAGCAGTAGATTTGTACACAATGTATAAGGATATGCTATGGCGATTTTTCTTACCTTTCTGGATATGGCACGATGAGAATAAAAAGAAATGTAATTTGTGTTTTAATTTTCCACAGATTTTTACACCAATTAACTATTGTACAAATTTCAATTTTTCTTTATATATTATAAGTAACTGTTTTATTCCTACAGACTTATAAAAATTTCATGGCAAGATTTTGCTCTTTACGAATACAAATGGTGAAAATAAAAAGACCGCGTTTATGGAAAAGTTGCCTTTTATACCCAGAAATTTGTAGCCAAGTTATTATAAAAAATGTAGCATAGCCAAATATCACTTGTTGAAGTACTAAAGAGAACAACTAAATAGTTACTAATTTTGCATTTTTATTTTTATTTTTTTTTTGTTTTGGATTTTATTTTCACAGCAGATAAATTTGGGCATAATTTTTAAATGTCGTTAAGTTCAAACATTGTTTGAATATTTATGCAGACCTCTCTACACAATTCCCCCCAGCCAAGATCAGATTTAGGGGTACTATTTTATTGCATCGAAATCAGATCCAGCTGAAAGCTTGCCTATCCTGGTTTGATATCTTTTGAATGATACTTTCCGACATAGTTTCCTTTTAAATCCTCCAGCTCATAATTACAATTTCCTATTTTTTTCTTATTCGAGCTTTGACAAACACTTTATCCAGCTTAACATTGTATCCTTTTTCAAAATTAGATTGCTTGAAATTTCGTCTAAAAACTTCCTGACCTTCTATATAATTAACTTTTTTCGTTCTTAAATTGTAAGTGCGTTCATTTCTCAGAAATTGTTTTTCCATTAATTCTTTAGCCCTTTTCCGTATTACTTCCATCGAATCTTCTCTTGCGAAATTAGCAGTCCTATCCTCTAGAGTCCCTAACTTCCTCAACAATGAATATGTCTCTCCATTTGTTACCATATTTTGACCGAAAGTTAGATAATAAGGTGCTACACCTATCGCGGAATGCACGCTTGATCGTATAGCACAAGCAATGCTGCTTAATGCTACATCCCAATTTTTTTGGTCGGGGTCAATATATGCTCTAATAGCTGCAATGACCGAGCGATTTACTCGTTCTGACGCGTTGGCTTGTGGAGAATGTATTGCTGTTAGGGAGTGAAATATTTTATATCGTTCTAACAGATTTTTAAATACCTTAGACTTAAATTGTACTCCATTGTCTGACACAATCGTCTCAGGTACTCCAAAGGTATGAAAAATTTCTTCTTCTAAGTATTTTGTGACTATATCAGCTGTGAGTTTCTTAACGGGTTTTAAAAAAAGGAATTTGGAAAAATGGTCGAGTACGATGACAATTCCAATATTTCCAGCTCTTGATCTAGGATATGGGCCTAAAAAATCTATGAACAACCTTTGAAATAAACGCTCAGGCGCGGGGTTTCTACCCATTGGGGGCTTTAATACAAAGTTTGGATGCTTAGTAGCTTTGCAAATATCGCAGTCAATTATATAATCTCTAACGCTATTAACAAGTCCAGGCCAATAAAAGTACCTGCGAACACGTTCCAAAGTTTTATGAATACCAAAATGAGCAGACAACGCATTATCATGAGCACTAGAGAGTATGTATGGTACTAAGCCCGTTGGAATCCAAAGTTTCCAGCAAAAGTCATCGTTTAACTGCTCTCCTTTGACATGTTCTGTACGTTTGTACACGTATCCATCCAGTATTTTTAAGTCTGGTAATTTATTTTCATTTTCAGTTACATTAGCTTTTAATAAGCTGTACTCAGGCGATTGAAAATGTGGCGATTTTAAATCAAGAAAAATACTAGTGTCATCAGACATACTGTTTATATTCAAATGTACTGATTCATTTATCGGACATATTTCCTGGTCTAACGGAATGGAACGGGATAGCGTATCAGGGACAATATTTTGCGTGCCTTTTCGGTGTTTTATCCTGAAGTTGTATCCTTGAAGTTTCAGTGCCCATCGAGCTAACCTAGAGCTTAAATCTTTTTGGGACATAAGCCACTTAAGCGAAGCGTGATCTGTCACTATAGTGAACTCATGCCCTTCTACGTAAGGACGGAATTTTTTTATACTTAATACTGCGGCTAGGCATTCCTGTTCAGTTACTGTATAGTTTCTTTGGGCTTTATTTAATTTCTTTGACATGAATGCCAAAGGAACTTCGTCACCCTCAGAATCTATCTGAACCAGTACACTTCCTATTCCTGTCTTGCTGGCGTCACAATGGATGTAAAAAGGTTTCGTAAAATCCGGACTGTGCAAGACAGGAGCGGTACTCAATAGACACTTCAATGCTTCAAAGGACTTGCTTGCTTCGCCTATCCAAGTAAATTTTCTTTTATTTTTCAGTAAATCTGTCAAGGGAGTAGTAAGGGACGCAAAGTTTTTGATAAATTTCCTATACCAACCCGTCATACCAAGGAACCTTCTTATCTCTTTTAATGACCTAGGAGTTGGGTAATCAAGGATAGCTGACACTTTTTCCGGGTCGGTACGAATTACACCCTGCCCAATAATATGACCTAGATACTTTACTTCCTCCATACAGAATCTGCTCTTTTCTACATTAATTGTTAGACCCGCTTCTCGTAAATATTTGGAAACGTCTCTCAAAACTTCTATATGCCTATCAAAACTATCTGAAATGATGAGCAGATCATCTAGGTATATGAAGACTTCATTTCGCAGACCCGGTGCAATTACTTTGTCCATCAATCGAGACATAGTTTGGGGAGCATTGCACAGGCCGAACGGCATTACTTTATATTGGTACAATGGCCGTCCCGGAACTGTAAATGCTGTTTTGTCTCCTGAATTTGGATCTAAAGGAATTTGCCAGAAAGCATCTTTAAGATCCAAGCTTGTAATGAATCTGGCTTTGGGTAATCTACTCAATATACCATCGATGAAAGGAAGAGGATATGCATCCTTAATTGTGACTTCATTTACTTTCCTGCAGTCTAAGCATAATCTGTTTTCCCCGGTTTCCTCAGCAAGACACAAGGGGAGCTCCATGCACTATTTGATTCTTCGATTATGTCCATTTCTAACATCCTATCGACTTCAGTGTACATAAGCATTTCTACAGCTGCTGAAACTGGATAATGACGCTGTTTCATTGGTTTAGCGTCACCTACATCGATTGCATGACTTAAAAGTGTTGTTTTGCCTAGTCCTTCTTTGGAAAAGGAAGGAATATAGTCTATAACTCTTTGAAGTTGCTGTTTCTGATTTATATCTAAATTACAATTATCCAGAAGAGCAGAAATCTCTAAACTACATGACGAGTTTAAAAACGACATCGGTAAAAGCTTATATAATTTCCAAAAATCAATTCCAAGATACAGTTCTTGAGACAAGCCAGGTATTATATATATGCATATAGATTTTTCTATCGTCCTAAAAACGATTTTTGTTTCAACACTTCCCACTACTGCCTGAGGCTTACCATCGGCTGTGAAGGCCTTACAGTTAAATTTTTTATATGGCTGCTTAGAATCAAGAAATTTTTTTGCGAAATTTCCTCCTATGCAACTTATTGTTGCGCCTGTATCAAGTAATCCGCTGACTTTTTCGCCTAATAATGTTACTTCTGCATACGGCCTTACATCATTTTCTTTTTCAAAGATACTGGACAATATATTCTTCTGTTTCTTCCTTACATTCAACCAATAATCTTTCATCCTCTTAGCTGACCGCGTTTGCCTAAGGCTTTTGCTTGGCTTGAAAATTTTATCACAGATGTTGTTATAATTTTGTAAACGTATGTGCAAAGGTATTAATGGCTTTGGTGCAATTTTATTTATGTCCGAAGAAAAAGTTTGTGGTTTAGTTAATATCTGAAAATTTTGTTCTATTGTGTGCTCGTTGAGCGGTTTATAAGTTTCGTCTGAGTTGGTTTGTGTGCACTTGGATGTGCACTCACTTTTGAGTTTTTTGAAGGGTTCACTTAGGACAAGTTGGTTTGAATGCATTAGCAGTTCCACAGCCATAACAAAATACGTTTCGTTCATCTAGACACTCCTGATACCTATGACCAGATTTCTTGCAATTCCAGCATATCAGGGACATTGCTGAAACCTCCTCATCAAAATCAGCAACAAGGTTCTCGGGACTTATATTTTCATATCTAAGCCCAGATATCTTTTTTGGAAATGCTAATGTTTTATGTGACGTATTTCTTTTGCAAACATCCAATAAGAAAAATTCCCTTCTTCTACAAATGTCGCGTAAATGATCTACAGAATTTATGTGCAAATTCAGAATTTCATGTTGAATTTCTGGGAGTATGTTCCTTCTCAATATTTCAACCATCGTCGTATCAGCTATGGGCTGGTCGAGATGATCGACGAGCTCTAAAATTGCATCGTAAAAAGCATCAAAACATTCCCCAGGATTTTGTTTCCTATCTCGAATTAGTTCGCGATAGTCCATATCGGTTCTTGTGTCTTGCCTTTTCAAAGATGCGCATAGGTCTGGCCACCTGACAGTTCGAACAGATTTATGGTAACGCCAGTACCAGTCACTTGCTTTGCCTTCAAAAAGTACGTTCACATTCTTACACAACATGTTGAAGTTTCCGCCCAAAGTTTGATTTGTGAGAGCTTCCGCCCTATATAAAAAGGAATCTACCGACATGTTGGCAGAATTGCCATTGAACTTTAGCCTCCAGTTATTAATTATTTGACTTATTTTATCTGGTCGTACCGACAAATCTGCAAAAATACCAGAATTTGGTCTCACCAAATTGCTTGGGGAAGGATTTACGTTAAAGTTTATAAAATTTTCCTGATTATTGCATGGTGGAAGTCCTAATAGCTGATTTAAAGTTTGATTTTCAATCCCTTGTTCATGATTAGTATATCTGTTTGAATCATTTAAAATTTCGTTTGGTTCAGCTGGCTGATACGAGTTTGGATTATCATTAGTGCTTCTATTAAGCCTACGGAAACCTGCTTCGATATTATTTTGAATTACCTGTGTTAACTGATCACTAAGGGATGACATCATTTCCGCTTGTTGGGCTACAACCGCGGTTGCTACTAAGTTTCGTAAATGATTTTGCTCTTCTTCGACCCTTCTCGGAGGAGATTCAACACTACGAGAGATGTTGGGTGTTTGTGCTCTATCTTGAGACTCAGTGTTTTGCCTTGATTCATCTAACTGTTGCTGCCTTGCTTGCTGTCTAGTAGTCATCGATAAATTTGTCTTTGGGGAGATTTTTGGGTTTGCTGTTTTCGACTGTACTATTTGAGTATTGCAAGTGGGGCAGTTCGTTTTGCTTTGCGTGTATTTACTTAGACATGTCTTATGGAAAATGTGACTACAAATTGCTTTTAAGGCATTTGCGCTTACTGTGATGGCGTTTTTGCATTACTCGCATACCATTAGGTTCGATTGTGTGGGAGGGATCTGATCGCTGGCCACGCTTGCCGATGGAATTTGAGGTAAATTCTCGTTACTTCGCCGTAACGGCATAGCGAACACGAAATTTAAAAATATTTCAGAATTTGATAAAAAATTTAAGTTATAAAATTAATGTACGAAATGTAAAAAGTCAATGTAGTGATTGAAATTTTCTTCAATCCCAAACTACTATAATATAATTTGATAACCTTTCGAGAGGAAAAAAAATCTAAAGTTGAATTAATATAATTGATGTGATATTCCTGTGACCGACTAAGTTAGATATCCGGAATAGATAAAAATACAAAATAATTTAATCTTAAACGAAATACTTTGGTAAAAAAAAATTTATTTGTTCAATACTTTTAAGCTAATTTAATTAAAAAGATAGTTCTGCCGTATAGGTGGTTTAAAATCAAATGCATTGACTCCAATTTTAAAATTCCAATCCTAAGGCAAGCACAACTAAATAACTATATCCACACTGGTAAAAAAAAAATTTATTTATTTATTTTACAATTCCAAATATACATACATATGTACATATGAGAATATAAACATTTGACAAGAGTTAGATTTTATTTTATTTATATTTTTTTTACTTTAGTGAATAAATTATAGACTGTTGGCAAAAACAAATGAAAATGTTATTTTGGTCATGGTTTGTACCACAGGCAGTAACATCAACCAGAAGAATTCCTGAATAACTTTCATATGTTATACTGAATTTATTTATTATACAGATCAGAGAATCAAATTGAAACTAAATTGCCAGAGATGAAAATAGACCCACGATTTGATTAAAACGAATCAAGATGTTGTTCAACGTGGGCCCCACGTTGGGCGCCAAAAATCATAACTCTGTAGCATATAACCGAAGGATAATATTGGTTCACGAGAATTTTAAGTCCTAGCATGCATAATAGTCCGGCTCTGGCTCGTCGGCAATCGGGAGGATTCGTGGACTTTGAAAATATGAAATTACTACAGATCGTTAATTATTTTATATGCATGCTCTTTAATAATAAGAATTTAGTTATCTGACAATTGTGTGGTGGTAGAACGTTAGTAAAAAGTATTTCGTTAAAGTAGTATAAGGTTCTCAGATGTTATTAGAACCTATTGCCCAACCCAACCATTGATTACCGAGTAATATTGCGCCTACCTTACATAAATAGGTAATCCCAAATGTACTTTATCTATTCCTCAAACGAGTGTATCACAAGAAATTTCACAAATAGTTTAACAATCCATTGTATGAAAGTTTATTACAACATCAATTATTTAATCTTAATATATAGAAAGTTAGAATTCATTTTGTTTTTAAGTTTAATTATAATTACATGATTCTTGATTAGAAACCTAAGTACCTAAAGAAAACAAATCTTTGTCGAACTAAACTAATTACCCTGTTTAAATTGAAGTAAATAGGTATGTATATAAAAATTTTATGTACTTATTTCAAAAGTAGGTCAAAGAACTACTTTAATTACACTATGATACAAAAAAAAAAAAAAAAATATTCAGGGATTCTAATGTACCAATTCAATTTTGTTGGAGTCCATGGATGACGAAAATACCGTTGGTTTTTTTAGGTCACTTCATAAAGTGATTTTATAACGGTAAATGTAGTGAAAAACGGGGTTTCAGTTTTAAACAGGTGTAACTTCTTTGTTTCCTAACGGATTTCTTTTAACTTTCCGTTGGTGTAAAGGACCGAATATTATCTTTCAACCAAGATATATTTTTTGAAAATCGACTCACAAATGGCTAAGTTACAGTCGTTGAAGTGTAGAAAAAACCCATTGAAAAAGTATTCTTTTGTTTTCCTCAGGCCATAAGTTGCTTATGAGTTACAAAAGAATACTTTTTTAATGGGTTTTTTCTACACTTCAACGACTGTAACTTAGCCATTTGTGGGTCGATTTTCAAAAAAAATATCTTGGTTGAAAGATAATATTTGGTCCTTTACACCAACGGAAAGTTAAAAGAAATCCGTTAGGAAACAAAGAAGTTACACCTGTTTAAAACTGAAACCCCGTTTTTCACTACATTTACCGTTATAAAATCACTTTATGAAGTGACCTAAAAAAACCAACGGTATTTTCGTCATCCATGGACTCCAACAAAATCGAATTGGTACATTAGAATCCCTGAATATTTTTTTTTTTTTTTTTTTGTATCACAGTGTTATCATTATCAACAAGAAAATTAATGCCTAAAGAAATGTAATAACTAATGATCAGAGTAAAATGGGTTTCATTTTATTAAATAAAAAGAATAATTCTTTAATTACGCAGAACCCTTTTTCAATAAAACAAAATAAAATAAAATAACCTATTTACAAAAAGTATATTTGTGAATATTATTATGCATTTCTAAATACCTGGAATATTCTTTTCGATGTAAGTTAGGTCTTTATCACTAAATTTGTCTATTCTTTGCTTTGATTTTCTTCTTTTTATCTTTTTACAACAATAACACACTTCACCAATATAAGTATATATTTTTATTTATGAGTATCACATTAGCAATCTTTGCAAGTCACAATATTTCAAATATTGAATATATATACTATAATTTTTATTTATTTATTTCTTTTTTTATTTTTTTTAATTCTATTATTATTTATTAATTTGTTAAAACTAGGTTTTTCTTTCAAAATAATTTTTTTTGTACGCAGTATTGCTATGTTCACAATATAGAAGATTACTAATGTCATAATTATAAAATCTTGGTTATTACTTACTCGTTATAAACGTTCCACCGTTGAATGGCCATTCAACTGTGCATGTTCTGTAAGCGCGAAAGAGACAAAAGTATGGATGGATTGATTTCATGTGTTGTTGTTGTTGTTGTTGTTGTTGTTGGATCTGCTTTCGTTTTAATATATTTTTCTTAACTAACTAAATGTCTTCTTTTTGTTCTAATTTTTTTTTCTTCGTAATTTACTATTATTGAGGAGACACGTTTCCAAAGTAAGAATATTCCTCACGTGTGGTGAATTTATGGTATGATAGATTATTGTGATGATACTGAATATTGGATGGTGTTTTCCATTTGCCAGGGTTATTGTTTTTATGCTGCCCAATAGGATTATGTAATATATGAGAACTTAAGATTTCTTCAAAATACTCCAAGAAATTTTGGTAGAGCTTTCGATGTAAATATTCTCATTCGTCTGTTAGATATTTTGGCAATTCGATGTTTAATGCCTGCTAAATTTGTTATGTGTCGTGGATAACAACCCACTGCTTTGGTTAACGTTTTGCTGATAATATCTATATTAAAGGCTAGGTGAAAAACCTATGGAAGCAGTAGATTTGTACACAATGTATAAGAGTATGCTATGGCGATTTTTCTTACCTTTCTGGATATGGCACGATGAGAATAAGAAGAAATGTAATTTGTGTTTTAATTTTCCCCAGATTTTTACACCAATTAACTATTGTACAAATTTAAATTTTTCTTTATATATTATAAGTAACTGTTTTATTCCTACAGACTTATAAAAATTTCATGGCAAGATTTTGCTCTTTACGAATACAAATGGTGAAAATAAAAAGACCGCGTTTATGGAAAAGTTGCCTTTTATACCCAGAAATTTGTAGGCAAGTTATTATAAAAAATGTAGCATAGCCAAATATCACGTGTTGAAGTACTAAAGAGAACAACTACATAGTTACTAATTTTGCATTTTTATTTTTATTTTTTTTTGTTTTGGATTTTATTTTCACAGCAGATAAATTTGGGCATAATTTTTAAATGTCGTTAAGTTCAAACATTGTTTGAATATTTATGCAGACCTCTCTACAATACATATAATATTCTTTATTATGTATATACGAGTGTGTATGCAATTGGTCACTACTCATAAGGGCCAATTTGACATTTTGCCTTTAGCTAAAGGTAGGATTTTGTCTGCCTGATAAATATCTTTGCATTATTAAAACTTAAATTTTTTATTGTTATTATTATCAATAATAACAATATTTAATGGACAAAAAAATAATAAATGAAGATCTTGTAATGCAAAGCCATTTATTGGGCAGACAAAATCCTGCCTTAACTAAAGGCAAGCTGTGAAAATTGCCCTTTCTACATAAACGTCTGTTTAGAAACATGATGTGGAAATTATCAACGACATTTCTATTATCTCTATACAACACATAAAAAAGGTTGTGAATTGAACAAATACACACTAGACATACTAATCCTTAATTTTCTTTCTTCAATATATCACATAAATGTTGCAACTTTGATACGACGCTTTCCATAACCTGGCTTTTGGCTTTTTTTACGTCAGTTTGTTTTCTTGTTGCTTTTCTTCTTTTTCTCTTTAATTTTAAAAAAATTTTCAAATTGTGGGGTGTCCGGTTGCTCTTCTCTTTTGCCTTTTTGATCTCGTTGTTGCTCTTGTAGTTGTTTGAGTTGTACTAGTGGTTGCAAGTTGTTCTGTTGTAGTTGCTGCTGCCCTATCATTAATTTCACAATCGCCCACAATTACTTCTAGCGACTGTTGGCAATCTGTAATAATTAAGCTTGTAATAATTTAAAAATTCCCTAATGTCTACCTGCCAGAGGGTGCCGGCGCTAATAAACGCCACTGGCTCTATATGGTTGAAGGCAGATGAATGCCTTTAATTTTAAATGAAGTAAACTATTTCTTTTGATGGTTAGAGCTCAGCAAGGAGCTCACAAGAAAGTTGTTTATTCATTAATTTTAAAATAAAAATACATTGTCTTATATACTAGTTATGAGAATAATGCTTAACCTATCTTAACATAAGAGGGAAAAGAAAAGGTATATGCTTAATAAGCAAATTTTTCCTTTTAGTTTCCCACGGTAGGCGTGCGGCGTGTGTCTCATAAGAAATTTGGAAAACATAGATTCTGTATTGTTTATATTTATATATAAACACATGTGGTTATTAATTATGATTCATTCAAATGCATTATGCTGCGGCCTTCGATCAGACTGGTGAGTGTCAAATAGCATTTGTACAAAATACATATTTACGTTGCAGTCTGTCGAATGCATTTGCATGAGTGTCAAATATCCAGTGCAAAATAATTTCAATGCCATTGGATGTTATGTATATTGCGGTCAAGTTGACTTTAAATGTTTACTATACAATCTTGATAGTTAGAACACGCTACAAATCAGCGTAAATGGTAAGATTTGGTCCAAACCCTAATTAATGAGTTTTGTCGCCATCGACCGCTTCAACCGTCGTTATTTTTATTATGCGTTCTTCCAGAGGTGATAGTGGTTTCACCTGGCTCAGACCATTTACTCCGCTTCTCTGTTCGGCTTGCTTAATGGCACTATATTTGGCACGTGTATGAAGCCTAATGTTAGTAAAAGAAACCCAAATATTTCGTAAAATGAACATGCAATATAAATCAGCAAATAATAACTATAAATTCATACCTTAAGTCACTCCAATATTTCGTCCATTTTGCAGCATCTTTTTGGGTCCCGCCTAAAGCATTAAGGCTAATCGCTACTTATTTCCATTCATCGTCTCTAAATTTGGTTCCATCAGCGATCACAAATCTAAAAATCTTATATTAATAAGAGTCGATTTGTGATAATTAGAGCCTGAACACAATGTAACGATAATTTATTGCGGTGCGGTTTTTTATACGATTTTGAAGTAAAAAATCGCAGTGCGGAGTGATATAAAATTAAAATCTATTTTATTTTCTCTGCGGACTTTCTTATTCTCTCAATTTTTGACTCTCTTTCTCTCTCAGATGTTGCCATAGTTTTTGAATAATTGGGGGTTTTCACAACATTACTGTGAACAAAAAAATGATTTTGACATAAAATATAAAAATTTAAAAAATATTGTTTCTTGGCCTTTAGTGATAATCAGTCCAAACACATAAATTTGGGCTGGCACTAAATTGTAATTAACGTTTTCATTTTCTAGCACTTGAACCAGAAAAAGTATCTAAATGATTGAGTTGCGATCTGTTATGCTGTAACTCATAACTTCTTTATTGAAATGCTGGTCTTATATACTAAATAACATAATCATACAGTAATAATGAGTTATAAAAGAAATGCGTAATATGCGGAACTAAAATTTTACAATTAATTGGAACATTTAATAAATGCAAGAACAAAAAATAGCTTGAGTTTAAATGACCTAATTAAATAAAAAAATGCAACGTTTTGAATTGTTCTTATTTAAATAGCGTAAGTGAACTAAATAATTACAACAAAATGCAACTTGGAACTTATGAATTGACCTAAATAAATATACAAATAAATGATTTGTTGTGGGCCGCAATATTCTCCCCGCCTTGACCACCGGTCAATTAGGTATCTATGTTGTCGATAGTGATATGCCGTGATCGCGGGACTGGCTGGTCATCATGGTTGATGTTGTTGGTGTGGCGATTTATTCGACATTTAACAGTAATGAGCGCTAATAACAGCATTGTGGACAGAATTAGTGCTGTATAACTTATTGCCTGGTGGTGTTGAATGTTGAATTCTGGAAGCGAAGCAAGACTTGACTCATTTAGTTGTTTCTGGAGTGCGTTAAGTTGATCCGAATGAGTCTCAAGTTCCTTTTCAGTGGTGTTGAACATTCTCTTTATCTCCTGAGGTGTGCTTATGGAATCTATGTGCTTAAGTTTAGCATATGATGTATGTATGTTGTTGGTTGTGCCAAAATGTCCTTGAATTGTAATCAGGCTGGACTTTACTATGCAGCTGGCTGTGACTTCGTGTAGTCCACTTCCCCTCAATGTGCACTGGGTGATTTCGGTGCCGCATACTGATGATACTTCGATGTCTCCGATAGTCGCGAAGATCCATTTATTTCGATTTTTCAATTGCGACCATGTAGAGTTGCCTGGAAGCCGGGTTAGCTTGCAATCGGTTGTATTCCTGTTGCTAAAGATGTGGATTTCACATGAATTGTGATTCGAACCCCTTCCAAGCGTGAATTGTTTGTTGTGACATATAAATGTATTGTTCTTTACTGTGATACAATTGGACAATTCATTATTTGTAAATGGCACGTATTCGTCCCTGTGTGGATTTACAACTAGAAATGAACTTTCTGGGATGATGGCGACTAAAACATCATTTCTGATGGTTGGTACTGGCACAATGTTAAATAACTCTAAAAATTGTTGATCTACTAACGGTAGCATGATTTCGAAAATGACTTCATCCTTAGTTACAGCTCCCTTGGCACTCATTAGCTTATATAGTTGTATAAGGTTCTCGTTTTCGACGGGAAGTGTACGAGATGCTGGAAGATGTGCCTTGATTGTGGTAAGTTCACTCCTCATTTGATGGGGAGATAATAAGAGTGGACTGATTCCTCCATTGTGGGCGTCGGTGAGCACGTTTATGATTTCCGTTTCTCTTCCTTGGAGATTTATTGCCGTCAGCGTCATTTGATTTGCTAGTAGCCCTATTAATTGTGGTTGGCTGATTTGTCTATCTCATTTCCTTCTTTATTTATTCTTTCGATGATGGCACTTAGTTGACCTTGAGCATTGAGTTCGTCCTGTTTTATAATATTGATAGTTGAGTCGATAATGGACGTCTGATTTTTTAATAGTTGAAACAAGTAATGAGTCTGGCCCTTAGCTTGCTTGATTGTGTTTGACATCTCCTCTGCATAATCTGAATCGAGAACACCAAATAATGAGCGTGCAATGTTTCCTACAATATTGAATGCAGCTCTTTTTGTTCTACTGGTTGCAAACAACTCCTTCTCCTTGGTTAATTCATTCAAAATTTGCTCGAAGTTATTCACCAAAATCCTACACGTTGCCTGTTGTTGAATTTCTGAACAGAGTTGTTGTAACTTGTTTAGTCCTGACTGGAAAGATGTTAGCTCAGAATAAAATGGAGCCAGATCATAAAATACCATTAATTTCCATTCAGCGGTGACCAATTTAGCTGTTCAAAATATAATCTGGGATCTATACGAAAATGTTTGATCCTAATACTATGTCTATGACGACAATGATGAGTAGAACCGTTATTATCATGGCGAGTAATATTGGGCTGGTGATATGTTTAACCCTCTTTGATGGGGTACTATATACTTCTTCGGTAGACTTCGGGCGGAAGCGCGTAGATGCCCTTTTAACATAAGTTGATGGTTCAATCTCCACTGGACCTTCGTCATGAAAGAGCGGCGCTAGCCTGTGAATAGGTCTTTTGTTACACCTGATGACGTTTTTATGTCTGCCACACGAACCTTGCCATCATCTCCCTTGTAAGTTTTGAGAATTCTGCCGAGAGGCCATTTCATAATAGGTATATTGTCTTCCCTTATGATGACCATTTGGCCCTCATGCACATTTTCGCATGTTGTTTTCCACTTCCGTTTCTCCTGCAAGTTATGTAAATATTCTGATGGCCAACGCGTCCAGAACTCATGCTTCAGTTGGGAAACAAGTCTTCATCGTGTTGCGAGGGAACTGGATGAGGTTGTTGCCGTGGAGTCCACTTGAGCTGTGAGTGGTTCTCCAATTTTTTTTTTTTTTTTTAATACATGATATTTATTTATTGTATCTTCCTATATGAACTAACAATAAGTATTCAAATCTTAAATCTAAAATATAATTATTAGGCCCGACCACTGTCGGACATAAATTTAGAGATAGTTATAAATAATACATATTTAAGTAGTGATAAACAAAAGGAAGAAAAAATAAATAAAAAATAAAAATTATTTTTCAGTTAGTCCCATCTGGAGTGTTGAGTATAAGAGCCCTTGTATCCCTCTTTTTTAGACGGATGTGTCCAGTAAAGTTCAAAATATTACGAGCAAGCGGATTAGGATGTGACTCGAGTTTTGTTAAATATTTGCCAGCGTTTTTTGCAATTTCTTCAGTCACTAGTGGCATATTTAAGTCACGATGTATATTTGAGTTTTTTATATACCATGGAGCCGATGTTATTAATCGCAAAATTTTATTTTGCCTTCGTTGGATTCTCTCGACATTGGAAGCTGAAGCAGTGCCTCATAGTTGAATTCCGTAGCACCATATCGGTTTCAAAAGTGACTTGTATATCAAAAGTTTGCAATCTAGACTGAGGGTTGAATTTCTACCAATCAGCCAATGTACCTGAGTTAATTTTAATTTCATTTGGGTTAACTTAGAGTCAATGTGGTGTTTCCAAGTAAGCCGTCGATCAAGGTGTATACCAAGATATTTCACATGAGTATGTTGAGGGACAACTTGATTGTTAATCCGAATGGGTAAACACGTATCTCTTCGTAATGTATATGTTACTTGAACACACTTTTGTTCGTTTACCTTAATTCTCCATAAGTTTAACCATAGTTCCAGCTGGGTAATGTGTTCTTGAAGATATCGGGATGCCTCGTAAGGATTTTCATGCATACTTAGGCAGGCTGTATCATCAGCAAATGTGGAAGTGTGGATATTGCTGCTCAAAGGCATATCACAAGTATAAATCAAATACAAAACTGGTCCCAGTATACTCCCCTGTGGCACACCGGATGAGATAGTTTCAGGCATGCTCATAAAGTCTCCTTCCACAACAGTGAACTTCCGGGCAGTAATGTAACTTTTCAAAAGACTTACAACGTTTATTGGCAGGAATGTTTTTAATTTTAAAATTAGGCCTTCATGCCACACTTTATCAAATGCCTGAGAAACGTCGATAAACAGCGCAGAACAATACTTCTTTTCTTCAAATGTTCTTCTTATAAATTGGACCAATCTATGAGTTTGTTCAATGGTGCTATGCTGACTTCTAAAACCAAATTGATGGTCCGGTATGCACCCACTATTAACTAGAATTGGGGACAATTTTGTCATGAGCAGTTTTTCGAAAAGCTTTGACATTGTTGATAGGAGACTTATTGGCCTGTATGACTCAGCCTTGGTAAGGTCTTTGCCCGGCTTTGGAATCATTTTAACTTTGGCAAGCTTCCAGCTATTTGGATAATACTGCAGTCGTAAAATGGCGTTAAAAATAAATAACAGTATTCTAATTGCAATACGAGGCAACTTTATTAGCATCTGGTTACTAATTCCATCAAAACCCGGAGCTTTCTTTGGGTTGAGTTCAGAAATTAGTTTTTGCACATCACGCGTCTTAAACTTTATTTGTTGAGGGGGTAGAGCGACTACATTTGGCAAATCAATTACACCAGTACATGTGTTTGGGGTAAATACGTATTTTAAATGGGCAGCAAATATGTTACCTTTTTCAGTATCGCTTCTTGCCCAACCTCCGGTAGATGTGCGCAGAGGTGGTTTAAACTCAACGGGTGTTTTAAGCTAGTAGTATGAATGTGAGGCTTCGGGACCACGGATCCCATACATTTTTGGGATCATGTCTACGCTACAGTCGGTATTTTAGTTTCATCGATCGGTACGCTACACAAAGAGAGTGTAGTGTTGTTTCCATCCCTGGAAAAAGTGTATTTATTGTAAATTGTGTATTTGTGGTTTTTATAGTTTAATAATATTTCTTGGCGCGTTGAGAGTTGTGGTTTTATAATTTCTTTGTAGTCGCTTCGTGCGTGGGTGGTCAAGTTAATTGTTTGAAATAGATTTCTTAATGTGTGAAAAAAAGTTTAATTGTTGGCGCTTCTAGATTTGTGATGTAAAATGTATGAAATATTTAGTCTAGTGCTTTTAGTTGGAAGAAAAAAAATCTAATAGAAAAAGGTATATTTATAATTGTTTGTGGTTCTGCAAATATTTGAAAAATATAGTTTTGATGACGAATTTTTTCAATGTATGAAATATTTAGAAAAGGTATATTTAAACTTGTTTGTGGTTCAGCAAATATTTGAAAAAATATAGTTTTGATGACGAATTTTTTCAATGTATGAAATATTTAGAAAAGGTATATTTAAACTTGTTTGTGGTTCAGCAAATATTTGAAAAAATATAGTTTTGATGACGAATTTTTTCAATGTATGAAATATTTAGAAAAGGTATATTTAAACTTGTTTGTGGTTCAGCAAATATTTGAAAAAATATAGTTTTGATGACGAATTTTTTCAATGTATGAAATATTTAGAAAAGGTATATTTAAACTTGTTTGTGGTTCAGCAAATATTTGAAAAAATATAGTTTTGATGACGAATTTTTTCAATGTATGAAATATTTAGAAAAGGTATATTTAAACTTGTTTGTGGTTCTGCAAATATTTGAAAAAATATAGTTTTGATGACGAATTTTTTCGCTATACGGAAAAAATGGAATGTAATAGAAAAAATGTAAAAGAATTGATACTTACGATATATATATACATTCTTACATTTGGAAATAAAATTCTAAAATGCGAGTTAGTGTTTATATTCTATAATGATTACATTTTATTAAAAGCACAATTTTTACATTTAATAAGATTATAAAAATTAATTATATTTCTAGCTTCATCTTCGGCTTGATGGTATGTGTGCTTATGATATACGCAGTGACAGGTGTCGGGACCGCAATTATTGTTTTCGTTCGACCAAACACAATCCTCGAAATGTTCGCCATGTCTGTTTTTTATTGTTTTGAAGTTGTTTACATACTCTATTTGTGTTTGAATGTTGATGAGTTTAGCTTTATCTTCTTCCGAAAGTGTGTTGGAGAATAATTTTAAAAAGTTGTAAATTTCTTTAAGTATCATGGTGGTGTGTGTGTGTGTATGTGTCAACAGTCTACTGTATACTCATGTGAAGCGTTTGAGAATAGTCTTTTAAGTTGATGGTTTTTATATTTATAAGATTTGAAGGTCTATCAGTGAGATAACTCGTTTCGTGTTTATAATTATAATAATTTCGTTCACTAGGATAAATATCTCTATCGTCGTCAGGATTATATTGAAAGCAGTAGATATTAAGTTTTCGATATTTATAATTACTATAATATCCGCAACGAACTCTTATCTCAAAGTATTCATACTTCAAATTGAAGTGACGATAAAAAACTTTAGCACTCTCATATATACCACCTATGTTTGTTTCTTTCTCAATTAAATCTTTTCTAAAGGCCTCAATTAAATCATCTATAGTTAAATTATTTTCATTTTGATTACTTCGTGAATTTCGTATGTATGAAGGAGAACTTGCTGATGATGATGTGTTTGTTGTTGAAGGATCTAGTTGAATCGATAAGTGTATTCCTATATGTACTGTTTTATTTGGCAGCTTCAATTGAAAATTAATATATTTGCTTATATCACTATCTAGTGATATGGGAATGGTATCAATTTGTTGTTGTTGTTGATATTGTTGTTGTTGTTGTTCTTGTAGTTGTTGTTGATATGAATAAGAGTAAGGATAATTATGTGATTGTGTATTACATCTTACATCTTCAAATTGGCTTAGAATGACTAATAGTAATATTTTTAAAACGGATGAATTCATAATGGTTTTGCTTCAATATCTGATTGTAAACTGATGGTTAAACTATTATTCAATAGTCATTTTATACGTTTGTGTATAATTTTTAAGATTAGTAATTTTAATGTGTTGTAATTTTCGTGATAAGTCTTCGACTCGAACTTTTTCAATTTCACCATTACTTAGAATTCTTTCTTGTTCAATTTCACGATATTCAAAACAATTTATTTTTAAATATTGTGTTTCAAATTTACTATTATAAGTACAACGAATAGGTATTTCAACATTTTCATATTGTAGATTAAAATGTCGATAAAATGCCTGTTTAGCATCTAGAATTCCACCAATATTAATTTCTTTATCAATGAGTTCTTTGCGAAATGCTTCTATTGCATCATCTACTGTAATTACTTTTTGCAGTTCATCTGTTGCTGTTGTTGTTGTGACTGGTGAATCAGTTGTTGTTGTTGTTGTTGCTGTCAAAGTCGATTTTGATAAATTTTGTTTAAAATATGTAAAAAATGGTTGACTACTATTGGTTTTTAAGATTTCTGTTGTATCAGGGACACTTGTACTCGTTAATCTTTTTACGTCGTCATCTGATTGATATGCATCAGCATCATCTCTTATTTCTAGTGGTTCACTTTCCTTTAACATTACAAATGATATGTTTATTTTTAGAACTTCACTATTGGGTAGAGTAAAGTTAAATTCAATGCTTCTTGAATTTGATTCGATTTTTGGAGTACTGATGTTCGATATTGGTAATGACATACCAGTTAGTATTCTTAGCACAACTAAAAAACATAATATGATAAACTTCATTGTTTTTTTGTTGTTTTATATGATAGATGTGTACGCAACTAGGACTAAAGCTGTAATGCTAGAGAAGAGATAAAAGTTTACCTTTTTATACATACCTATGAATACATTTACGAAAATAAAAATCAATTTTTATATATTATTTTTTTTATTTTTTTAAATATTTAAATTTAACTTATATATTTACAATATCTTTCTTATTTCATTTGTAAGTGGTATATATTCGAACATTCTGTCATGTATTATCAAACAATATGCTGATGTATTAGCTGGTATATTCTTAAGAGTTTTAATCTCAATACGAATATCGATTGGTCCTGTTTTAACCGCTTCATTCTGATGAGTTACATCCAAAACTATTAATGGGGCTTCCGTTTTAAATTTTTCACGTGTCAACAATGGCTGTGCGCTATGAAAATAATAGTTTTGTTGAAATTTGTAGTACATATCATATAATAGAGCAAAACGATTTCTATCAAATTTAAGATTTAGATCATCATATGGATAAGTTTCAGAATTGAGATGAACTTTTATGTCAGTCAAATCACAGTGTATAAATTTATTGTTACTATTTCGAAAGCCTAAGATAATGAAACGAGGTCTTTCGTTTTCGTTAGCTAAGTTAACATCCCACAAGACCGTTGTATTTGTTGGAAGTGAAGGATAATAGTACATATCCCAGCTTCTAAATGATATATTTAGCGCTTGACGGTTGTTGATTATTTTAAACATTTGTAGTTTGTAGGCATCAGCAAGTTGAATATGTGGTACTTTCCATGTTATATTTAGAATAGACAATTTAATCTTTTCTTTGACATCGGTAGAGTTGAAAACTTGTTGATCGTCTTTTGCACGTAAAAGGACCAATTCATGTTTAGAATTGACTATGATCTTGTTGTAATCTTCTGCAAATCCCAGTAATTGTTTTAGTGAAACACAAAAATTGAAATATCCGCTTACAAGAGTTAGATCTTTGTTATTGAAGGGTGCCCATCCGGCATTCAAGAGATTATCACTTTCTAATTTATTCAGAGAGACATAGTTTTTAATTTCTGTTGTGATTCCTAAATGTCGTGTACGATCAATTTCTACACCATTGAGTTCATATCGAATTTCATCGAATAGATGTGCCACACAATTATTCAAGAGTTGTATATTTGATGATATGGTTGAATCTTCTTTCGTTGCATATCCTTCAACATATAAAAGACTTTCGTGTGGTAGAACGTATAAATCTTGATTTTGAATCGATATACGAATCTCATCGTTGTTCTTAAATGATTGTAGATATGATGTATAGCTATGATAGTCTTTTTTGATAATAGAATTATCAATTTGTGGTTTTTGTAAAACGTTAATACTATCACTCATTTTTCAATCGGAATCCTAATTTTTTTAAAAACTCTTGATTGTTTTTGGTTAGCGAGGAAGTTTTTGTTGTTGATGGTTTTTCTCTTACTTTCAATGTTGACGATGCAAGACTGAATGATGGTTCATCATTCAAATTGTTTATATATCTGTTGTTATTGTTGTTGTTGTTGTTGTTATTGTAGATAATCATTTCTATTAGTGTGGTTTTAAATGTAGTTTTATTGATATTCTTTCTCCACGAAAATTTAATAAGTTACCATCCTGATCGGTAACTTTTAAAATTAGAGTATTTATTGTTTTAGTGTTAACTGGTAAATATATTACGTTGGACGGTGACTCAGTTATTTTATAACCTGGAGGGACAGCAAGTGAAAACTGATGAAGAGTATGTGCCAACTGATCATTTATATATGATCCAGAAATAATATTGCATTGAATTAATATTGCATTTATTTTGGATATATCTATAGTTTTATCTGAATAGTGTTCTTTGCCCTGTTTTAATACTCTTTTAGTGAATCCCAGCAATGAACCGACTGATCGATCCTTATTAAAGTATATTGGATCTACAGAGCTTGATATACATGTTTGTATTGTATTATTGTTGGACTTAATGTAGAGTTTTCCGGTTGAGTTTAGTTTTGAATATTTTGCTGTAAGCACTTCGGCAATGTCAGAAAGTTCATAGGAGCCCACAGGAATTTCAATTTCATGTTTTCCAATATGAAACAAGTTGTTTTCTATATCAATATTTGGTATTGAGTGATATGTATCGAAGCTTATTAATCCGCATACATAATTTTCTTTGAGTTGAATTGGTGGAAAATAGTTTGCAATTAATAACGAACTATCTCCGTTTACGGTTAATGTAATTGTCATCTTCGCAGTCGACTTAAAATTAAGTTGATTTTTAAATTTGTTAATGGTTTTCATACAAATGATAATAGTGATGTTGATGTTGATATTTATGAATTGTTGATCCAAGAGTTGTGTTCTGATGAAAATCCTAACCATTTAACGTACAACATATCACCTCTCTTCTTTATAACTTTTTCAATTAGATACGTGTCGGGATATTTGGTTTTCATTAGTTCGTAGTCATAAAACCCACCTTTAATATCATGACCTTGATAGTCTTGTAGTATATATGTGTTGGGGTTCGTGTTTCTTACAGCCTTAACTTTAAATATTTCCGTTGTCCAATTTGGTGTGTAGCCCTTTTCGAAGACATGTTTATATTTACTTATTCGAACATTGTCGCCAACTTTAAACTTTGACCTTTGAAAGACTTTTAATTTGTTGTAGACAGTATTCAATAATGGTTTCTCATTCGATGAATTTACTTGATTCGGTGTCATCTTTATAGTTCTATGATATGTATTATTATACAAATTTAAAAGATTTTGATATATATGAATCCATTTGTATGTTCCCTGATAGCTAAACTTCTTCCACATTAATCCTTTTAGTGTTCTATTGAAACGTTCAATAATTGATGCTTTTAAGACGCTGTAGGTTGAATAGTGGTTGATTTGTTTTGATTGCATTAGATGATGAAATTGAGCGTTGAAAAACTCTTTACCGTCATCAGTTTGTAGATTTTTTGGCTGTCGGTGACTCTCATCAAATATGGTTTTCATGGCGTTTGTAACACTTTGAGCAGTTTTATTTTTTACAGCAAGTGCCCAAGCCTTCTTCGAAAATGTATCTATTACAGTTAAGAGATAGCGATATCCATTGTTGTAAGTAGCATAACTACCCATTTCTACTAAATCTGCTTGCCATAAATCATCAATTCCCTTTACGATAACTCTCCTTCTTTTATAATTTTTTCTCGCCTGTCTATGCAACTCATTAACAATTTCTCTTTTGTCTACATTTAAATTCATATTTACTGCTTAGGCCTTCCAACAATATTTTTGTAAAGATAATCTTCAATATTGTTTAATCTTTCATCGAGTGCAACCCATTTGAAAATGTATTCTTCGATTTTGTTAAATCTCTCTTCAACTTTAGTCATATATGTCTTATTTGAGTTTAGAGTATATTTTTTAGCAATTTCCTCAATTGTTTTCTCTTGTTTACTTATATGATTTTGAACAGCTTTGGTAACGTCGTCTATATTCGTATAAATCTTTTCTAGTTTGTTGTTCAGTGATGTACTTGTATCAATTTTCAACTGCTTAATATCAGTTGAATGTGTAATATTTATGTTTTCTATTTCATTGTTTAGTTGACTCAATTTTTCGATATCAGTTTTATGTTTAGCTTTTATATCTTCTATTTCCTTGTGCAACTGTTTCAGTAGTTCAACGTCAGCTTTATTATTTTTAATATCCTTATAAACGTTTTGTAGATTAATATCTAATGAAGTATTTATTTCATGTTTAATCCGATTCATATCATCTGCATGAGTATTATTTATTATATCGATTTCATTTTTAATCTTTTTTATATCATCTGCATGAGTATTATTTATGTCAATAATTTTATTATTTAGATATGCTCTTGTAACAGCGTCTTTAGGGTCAACAGGTGCTAACAGATTGCTGATTCTTTTCTTGCGAACATCTAAACATTGATTATCTACAGTAATATCGAATACCTTTAATAGTTCGATATGTAATTTCTTATCATCATCATCATCTTTATCATCACTTGTTCGTGTTCGTTTATTCAAAATGTCTCCAAACTTGTTAATATAACTCATTTTGTGTGTGTGTGTGTGTGTGTGTGTGCGTGCGTTTAATAAATTATATTAGCCTCCTTTAGTTCTTCAACAATAGAAATTATTTCGTTTTTATGATTGTTGTGACCAACACCTTCTGATGAAAGAAGTAAACGTAGTCTGTTGACCAATTCATTAGAATCATCCCAATATATATAGTTTGGTTTTCTACCGTCTACAGATTTTAATAATAATCCACTACCCTCTGTTAGAACATTATGCTTTTTTTTAAATAATTTTTTTATAACACGTTGATACTTGAATGCTTTTGTACCTTTAATTTGTTTATTTGATTGATAGTTGCGTTTGTGTACATTTGTAGTTACTATAATACTCTTATATTTCTCCAAATCGGTTTTAGTATAATGTAATGGTTTAGAATGGAATAATAATTCGTCACTTTAATCTTCATATCTCCTTTATTTAACATATTATCTCTACGAAATTTTAATTTATTAGTTCCATAACGCCAATCTCCACTTTGATCTATATTAAATCCATAGACTTTATCTAACATTCTATTTTCCATTAATAATTTTATATTTTCAACAAGTGATGATTTATTATTTTCGTCTAATTTAATTCTTTTCTTATCAGTATTCAATTGTGTTTTACTCTTTCGTTTTGATAAAATATGTGTAGTTTTATATCGCTTTTTATCATCTTCATCGAAATTGCTCAACAAAGAGGTATTCTTTCGTTTTGATTTTCCCCTTTTTAACGTTACTGGTTTGTTTATGTTATCTCTATCAGTTTCAAGATTATTCGGCAACAAATGTGAGGAAGTTGAAGGTTTCACGTTTATAGACAATGATGATAATGATGGTGGAATTCCTTGTATACGCTTGTACTTCATGTTAGAATTGGAAGTTGTCGTTGATGGTCTATTCCTTTTAAGATTTTTTTTCACTTCTTTAACACTCTCAACGCTCATATTAAAATTAGAATCATTCTTAGATTGTTGATTATGATGATGATGATAATGATGGTCACCAACGGGACTACCAATATCAAATGATAATGGAAGTGATGTACTTTGAATTGAATGTGTAGAGTTTGAACGATTTTCCTTTATTGGTGTTGAAGTTACTAACACATCTTTTTTTGGATTGACATAATCATTATCGTTATTAATACCGATGAAATCAGTTTTATCATATCTATTTTCATAATCTATTACATTATCTGATACAGATTTATTATAACTATTATCATAATCCATTGCAATATCTGATGATGATGATGATGCTGATGATGATGATGATGATGATAACGGTTTTACTTTTTTATTGTTTGATTTAAATATTTGTACATTATCTAGTTTACTTATTATATTTTTTAATGGTTTTGTTATAGGTTGAAAGGTATCCTCCAACATATTAACTTTATCGATTTCATTTAATTTTATTTTTTTTAGTTTTTCTTTTAATACTGTTCTAGTATTTATAAGTTCTTTCATAAGTTTTTTATTCATGATTATGCTTTTGTCAACTTCCAAAGAGCTATCGAATTGTTATCGATTTGTTATCGAACTGCTATCCAACTGCTATCGAACTGGTTCTGAACTGCTATCGAACAGCTTTTATAGCTTCTGATGAGCTATCGATCAGCTTTATATCTGATATCACTTTAGAATTGAATAAAATTATCGAAACCCTTTCTATAACGACCTTTGATAATTGTATCATCCTTACTTATGACCAGAAAACCATATTTGTCTTTCCAACATTCACTACAAATGTTTGTAAATTCATTAAATGACATATCACCGATGACATGATCATTGTAGATATGACGTAAATTCATTTCATCTTGTTTAAATGCAACAATCATATTTGCATTATCACGTATCAAATGTTTAGGAATTTTCGTGTATGTTTGACACAAGTAGAAACAATCCACATTTTTATGTCTACCCATGCAAAAATAATCTCTTATGGTGTTTTGTTTACCACAAATTACATCATCGAATATTATTATAGAATGTTGATTCGCTTTTTCTGGACTCAAAACTTTTTCATTTTCCGAAAAAGTAAATTGTTTTAAACCTTTGATTGGCTCAATCAATCTCTTAAGATAACAATATTTTGGTTGATATAAAGACTTTGAATATATGTATATGTTTTTAAAACAAAGACCATTAGGACTCTCTATAAGACTTAACATAAGATTAGTCTTACCGCAATTTGATGGTCCTACAATTAAAGCTCGTATTGAATTTGGTAGTAGAGTACTATGCCGAGTTTTATGCATTTTTTCCTCTTTGCTATCAGCATTTCTAATTACAATTTGTTTGTCTTGTCTAATTAAACGCATTTTGATTATTAATGTGATCCTATGTTGAAAATTATCTTTTATACTATATATAAGAAATAAACATTTTCATTTATATCTTAATCGTACAATATTTGTGAGCAAAGAATGGTTATAAATTACTTTCAACACAAAAGTAGACAACAGTCTATAACAGGAAGTGGTTTGGTAAACACGTTAATAAACAAACTACCCTTTGAATTACATTTACCCGGATATCAATTTTGTGGACCTGGTACAAAACTTAAAGAACGTCTAGCAAGAGGAGATAAGGGAATAAATTTATTAGATTCTGCATGCAGAGAACACGATATTGCATACTCACAATCAAAAGATTTAAGTGAAAGACATAAAGCTGATCAAATATTAGCGGAAAAAGCTTGGCAACGAGTAAAAGCTAAAGATAGTGATTTAAGAGAACGAGCAAATGCTTGGTTTGTTACGAACGCAATGAAGACAAAAGTTAAATTTGGATTAGGTATGAAGCAAACATCAAGAACTAAAAAACGTAAATCGAAGATAAATGCTAAGAGAAAGAGTCGAAAGTCATGTAGTAAGAAATTATTTTCGAACACCGTCAAGAATACACTGAAACTTTTGAAGAAAGAAAATCCTAATAATATATATGATGCTGTTAAAATTGCAAAGAAAGCTGTTTTCACAAATTTCAAGGGTAAAAGGAGATCTAATATAAGTGTACCAAGAGTGATTCCATTGCCAAAAGTTGGAGGTTTTCTCCCATTAGTTCCTGTCTTGACAGCATTATCTGCATTGGGCAGCTTAGCTACAGGTGGATCAGCTATAGTGAAAGCTATAAATAACATTAAAAATGGGAAGGAAGAACTAGCAGAAGCTACTCGTCACAATAGACATATGGAAGCAATTGCTATGGGAAAAGGTCTATTTCTAAAACCGTATAAGACTGGTTACGGATTGTACTATAGTCCATATCCAAAAAACTTTTAAAAAATCTACCCAATCGTCCACTAACGGATATAGATATAAGAAAATATGGTAAACATCTTAAATATTTTAGAGGCGTTTTCATGCGTGATTCTTTACCTAAAAGACCATTAGAACAAGAATGTGGTATCGTTAATTTGGATGATGCAAACGGCGCTGGAACACATTGGGTAGCATATTATAAAAATCATAATTATAAAGAATACTTTGATAGCTTTGGAAACTTGCAACCACCACTTGAAATCATCAACTATTTAAAATTACCTATTGCATATAATTACGAACGAAAACAAAAATTTAATACATATAATTGTGGACACTTGTGTTTAAAATTTCTATACAATAAATATAATTTAAAATAAAAAAAGAAAAAATTATTGCTTTATTTTTTATTATTATTTTTTCTTTATTAATTCATTTACAATTATAAATTCTTATTAACTATACTTAATCTATATTTACATCTAGGAAAATTTCATCATCATCATCATTTCGCATAATAGCACTATACAAACTTAAATTTGATGATGGTATTCTATAATGTCCCCATGCATAAGTATTAATACCATTATCTCTTATATATCTCTTATCATCTAAAAAGCTTAACGTTAGTTTCCTAATATGTTGCGTATAAATGTGGTGAACCTTAGATCTAAACACATACATGGAATCATAATATAATTTTTTATCTAGCAAACATTTTCTAAAATCATCTATACTTAATTTGCTAGTGACGCACTGCTTAACCCCTTTAATTTTTTTAATTTCTTTTTCTTCTCCATCTTTTTTAACTGAGTACATTTTGGCTCTTAAGCCAATGAATTCTTTAATAACGTTACCATTACACTCATCCTTCATCATGCCTAAAACTTTCTTATTGAGAAGTGGGATATTGTAGACATTATCTATCGGATATGCAGACGTATCAAAATGAATATTTATATCGCTTTTAATATCACTGTACAGGTCATCTGTTTTAATATCGTAAATAAAGGAATCATAGTGGAAATTATACATTTTCCATTTGGATATTTCTAAAACAGAAAATCCAATATAAATGGGTTTATTGTACTCAGATTTAATTCTATTCATTTGAATGACATGCATATTATCATGAATCTGAAGTGAACTATGGAAATTTGGTTTAGCTATAAGAGCCCTAGCTCCTAAACGTTTGCCCCTACTCTCCCATTGACATACTATTTTAATATCTTTCCTCTTGTCAACGTTTTCCATAGTCTTTCCATATACCGCATTATTTAACAATTTAAAAAAATTTTGTTCGAATGAATTTTTAGCCAGAGTCCTATGATGATTATTTAAATCAATATATTTTTTTAACCAATCCGATTGATTAAATTGAAGAATTCTATGTATTTTCTTTAAAATTAGTCCATGTTGTATACACTGCTGCAAATTACGATAATGTATTATGTAGTTGGTTTTATTATTTAGATCAGTTATTAGTTTCTTTTGTTTCATGATTTCGGTTTTCTTATTTTCAGAACAAAATGGTAAATCATTATGATAGTCATGCAGCATAGACGGATATTCTAGATCCACTTCTAATATATATCCCAATGGTGAATCTTCTGCTATATTATTAACGTTGAAATTTTCACAATTCTCAACCCATTTGAAATTTTTATAGGGCAGGTATTGTGACATTGCATAACCATACAAGTTATTAACATCTAAATATATTAGATAATTTGATTCTTTGTTTGAATCATAATCACTTATATATTTATTATTAGCTATTGAATGTCGATTAGAACACTGTACAATACCACCTCTTATACCTCGAAGAACAAAATTGTAGATATTAATATCTGTCAACAACTCTAATTCTATTTCGGTTGTTTTTAACATTGCATCCCAGGATAGACCTGGAGTGGTATAATATTGACATGAATCTAAATTATATATGCTTACACAAACTTTACGGAAATTTTCAAATATGTCACAAAGTAAAAGAACATCTACTTTTAGGTATAAAAGCAAATAATCCTTTAATGTTATACATTTAAATGTTGACCATACTTTTTGCGCATGTTCATAATCCTCTGCACTACATGACTCATTACTTAATTTATTGAAGAATTCTGAACGAGGTGGTAATTGAATTTCATCAATTCGATTAATTGAATCTAAATAGTCATACGGAAAGACTCCCTTACGTCTCATCAAATTGAATTCTTCAGGATTTGGATAGCTTGACTTTACTGTCGATAAATCACTGTCGGACAAATAACTGGCTAGCTTTGATATACTCGATGGCATAAACCTAAATGAATCGAGAAAACGTAACTCAAATGTAGCTTTTTCATTGACTGTAATTCTCTTTGATATGGATACATAAATCTCCTTATTTGAAGGTATTATATTTATATCACCTTCAATTGTTGAAAGCTCTCTTACAAACAGATGACATTCATATGCCGAGAGATTATGGAAAAATATAGGGATGAAATTTGAAATTTGATATTCTAAATTACACTGGTTATGGGCTGCACCCCTATATTGACCAGTTAGATGACAATGATCAGCTACTTTATTCTCATTAGTTAAAGGTCTAGAACAAATATGACAAGTCTTGCATTCATAATGTTGCATCTGTTGAAGGGGTGTTAAGGGGTTCATTAGTTTAACAACACTCAGATGTCTAGTGTAAATAGATAAAATATCATGAACTAAACTTTTAAAAAAATGTTGTGGTGCGTCAACACCACTGTAAATTCTAAAAATATCTAAATCTGAATTATAAGAACACTTAATGTAATAGCTATAAGCAAATGGAATATGTTTTTGTACTGATTTTACATTAGATGAATTTTGTATATTAACTGATTCAAGTATACACTCGAAATCAGCATAGCCAACAAAAGGCACATTCATTTGCTTTTTAAAATTCTTAAAACTAAGCTTACTGTTTTCTAAGGTGGGCATTTTTGTCACTAGCCTATTACATTCTTTTTTATGTTTGATCAGCGATGATTCCTCATGAAAATGTATTAGACAACTATTGCATATATACGATTTTCGCTTATGGTGTGTTAATTGACTTTTAATTAATCTGTAAATAGACAAATATAAAAGAAAAAAATTAACTAGTATACTTTTTGTCTAAAAAAGTACTATATACATATGTATATATATCTTTACCTTGACATATTTTTAATCCATATATAATGTGATTTTTCATCGTCTTCAAGCAGCAACAAGTTGATATGATTGAATTTTTCCTTTTGTGTAAAATAATATGGACCGATTACATTATTATCCTCATCTAGACCAAACACGTTAATACTAATATCACTGTTATTGGCTTCATAGATTTTGATTCTATTAATCGGAAGTGGAAAATTCAAGTTTTTAAAGTTTAAAACAATCCCGTTTTCCAACACAATTACTTCATCTTCAATATTGGTTATTTTGTACGGTGTGCATCTATTTGAATGTAAATCAACTGGATACAATGCTGATATTAGTGCCCATTTAAAACAATACTCATCGTTATTTTGAACATTAATACAAGCAAACTTCCTCAATATTGAGGGTGGTAAGGCAATATAATGCGAGCCTTTTATACACTTGTATTGGTTAATATTCACCTCCAAATGCATAATTTGAACCAATGTCCAACCACTATCTCGCTCCTGAAATTCGCTCATCTTTTTCACTATAACATCACATTGTTCATTGTAAATATCAAAGATATGTTCTCTTGTTGAATACATTTCAAGAATATTCATTTTAGTCTGATGAGACTTTATATCAATCATAGATGAATCATCATCTTCCTTTATCAATATGTATTCAGCGAACAACTCCATGTTGAATTTTATATTTTCATGTTTTTGTATGTGATTACATAATAATCTTATTACCATTTCTCTGATTGTAGCTAGAAAATTCTCAGGTATTAACTCATTTTTATTTTCATTTTCAATTAAATACGATACGATACGATTGCTGAATGAAGATTTTATACATTTTAAATTACCATCATCTTCATCTGATCTCTTAGAACAATTAATTTTATGCTCGTTTGTTCTTTTATGATAAGACCAATTTTTTCTTGGAATAACATTTTCACAATCATCACAAAAAATATTAATATTTTCACCACTGTTATTACCTTTTGTCTCAGTGTGTGTGTGTGTGTGACGGTGCCATTCCTCTCTATCTGAGAAATGTCTTTTGCAGGTTGTACACTTAAACGATGAGGAAGGTCCTTGGTGATACAATCTGATATGTCTCCTTAAATTTGTATTCATAGTGAACTCTTTCATACAAAATTCACAAATAAATTTAGTCATTTTTTTGAAATATTTTTATTTACCCGAGGTGATTGTTATAGAAAAGTGTTTGAAATAAGAATGATGATCTAGCCTAATAGTTGTTGTATTTAAACTCTTACTTGTCGATGAGGGGGTAATAATTTAGAGGATAAGATTTATACTTTTTATCAAGACAACAATCACACACACACACACACGCACACACACACACACACAATTATTTAATTATATTCCTATATTTACTTAATCTGTAGATTTCAAACACAAACCGCAACAAATATATAATATATATATATATATATATTTCATGTCGATGTACAGTTGCTACACTTGCGATATCTGAAAAAATTCTAATCTCAACCCACAAATATCGAAATAAAAATTTTTTTCCATTCCAAAACCACAAGTATTTAATTATAAAATTTTTTTCCATTCCAAAACCACAAATATTTAATGATAAAAATATCGGTATAGAATTTGTTAGATTTACGTAAGCTGTAAATTCCAAAACCATAAATATTTAATTATAAAAGAAACATTTTATATTAACATCCACCATTTTTAAAACCTTTTCTTCATAAATTATAGTTTAAATAGCTGGTTCCACACAAAAACCATCCACAGTTGCCTTTGAAAAATTCATAATAAATAACTAAATTTCATTCTTTCAAAAAAACAAAAATAATAAAAAGTAAAAAATGAGTAAAACATTAAATATCCTTAATGAAATTGGAGAAAGGAAATATGAAAAGGAAATTTTATCCTTAAAAAAAATACCTGTTGATGAAAAAATTAGGATCCTCAACTGCACGAAGAAAACTACAAAATTTGGCTTGAAGATGATGTTAGAGCTGGAAAAACATGTGATATTTCTACCTAACAAATACAGTGCTCTGCCGGAAGATGTTATGATGGATCTGTCAACTGGTAATTACTATTTAAGGAAGACTACTAATGGAGATTATTTTAATTTTATTTTTGAACTATGATATATATATGTATGCATATAAGTAACACATTGATATTAATAAGAATAAAAACTATATAGACAACACGTAACACGTTTGAGTTTTCTTCTATCAGTTTTGTCAGGGACAATGCAGCATCAAGACACGTTTATTGTCATAGATATACAAGGATTTTACGTTAACAATAAATTGTATGCAAAAGAAGTCAGCATTTCAGACACTAATTATAAAATTCAATCTTTTCTACTTGAACCACCGCCACAATTAAAATATTACAAATTATCAATTAAGGAAAGGACTACCAATAATTGGTTATATAATAATTTTCATGGATTACATTGGAATAATGGCGATTCCACAATAAAAGAGATGTTAAAATACTTAATGAATATTTTAGAAAATTATAAAGAAAAGAATGCTGAATATCCTGCTGTATATGTGAAAGGATTGGAAAAATTAAGATGGTTAAAAGAGCTACTTAGAGAGGAACAAATGGAAATATTTATAATTAATTTAGATGATTTGAATTGTTTAAATATAAAAACTTTATATAAAAATAATGTTGATATAAATGCTTGTAAAAATCATAATAATATCAATTCTATTCAAACATGTGCTGAGAAAAATGTAATTTTATTTAGAAATTTCATTAACTTTTATTTAAATAAAGAAAAACATATTAAAAAAATTCATTTAAAAATTTATAATTATATTTAGTTTTTCACTACACTCTGCACAGACCACATTACAGCTAATATTTATCTTTAATAAATGGTAACATCTGCCGAGTTGGAGAATCTATTACTAATATATTATAACCAAATCGATAAACAACACGTTATTTTATTTCTTAAGGTTATAAATGAATTACGAATGTATACTAGTAGTAATAGTAATATAAACAACCTATTTTTTAAGGATAATAACAATGTTATTCATAAATTTGATTGTCAAAATGCTTATGTACTGTTACAACATATGTCGATGTACAACATTTTATAATCAATATTTGTTAACACAAAAACTTTTTACACTTTATAAGCGTCTTTTTAATCTGAAATAAAGAAATTCCTAATAAAGCTTTAAATAAAAACATAATTTTGTATTTTATATTAATTGTTTTTATTTATTATTATTTTTTTGATAATTAAATCTGAAAAAAAGAAATAAAAACACAATTTTATTATTTTATTTTTATTTTATTTTTTCTTATTATATTTTTACAAATCTTCCTCTTCTTCTTCCTCTTCCTCACCTACTTCATAATCAATATCATTAACATCATCATCATAATCATCATCATCATCATCACTTCCCATTACACTATGCGATGTGAGATCGATAGTGCTGTTGGTGGTGATGATGAATGGTAATGATGATGAAGTTATAAAAAAGTCTAAAGGGTGAATGTTATCCATGAAATAACACTCACCCTTCTTTTTTACCATATTAATTTGACGGATGCTTTGCCGGCACTAAGAACACGACAAAACACCCCACCTTTTTAAACAGTCCACACATAAAAAATGTGGACAATTAAGGAATACTATTTTCTTCCCTGCATGTAACATAAAACATATGTTACATTTATACTCGGAAGAAAATAGTATCCTTAGTGGAGAAGGAGATGAACTATTTAATAGTTCTTCTTCATTCTCCAAAAACCTAACGATTTTTTTCTTCAGCACTTTTTCCTTTTCTTCAAGTTTTTGGATCTTTGCCTTCAAGGTGGCATGTTTTTCCTTATATGCTAGAAATTTATCCTCCTTCTTCTTCGCAGTCCTTCGTTGACTGGAAAGGATTTTTTGGAATCGGGCTTCCAACTCCCTATCCTCCTCCTCCAGACCTCTTCTTTCAGCTGATGGTGCTGCCAATGAATTCAAATCTTGGCCTGGAGGAATTTGAGTTTCCTCATCATCATGGAAATTAATATTTTGATTACTATTCATTGTTTAAATTATGTACTTCTGGCGTTGTTTCAAACTGTAGTCGTAAAAATCTTTTTGCTACATCCCTATTTTATACTAAAATTTCTACATATTCAAAACTATAAAAAAACTTGGTGGCTATTTAATCACATAAATATTTTTTGTTTCAATATTACAACCTTATAAAATTATAAAACTTGGTCTATTTCTATAACAATGGACCACAAACATTTTTGTATTTCTAATAAAAATTTTGACCATAGTAACTTTTTTTATTTTTTCCTAATACAATTTCAGTTTTTTTACCCACCCACCCATTTATATATATATATGTATATTTTTTACAATAATTGCAGAACCACAAACAAGTTTAAATATACCTTTTCTAAATATTTCATACATTGAAAAAATTCGTCATCAAAACTATATTTTTTCAAATATTTGCTGAACCACAAACAAGTTTAAATATACCTTTTCTAAATATTTCATACATTGAAAAAATTCGTCATCAAAACTATATTTTTTCAAATATTTGCTGAACCACAAACAAGTTTAAATATACCTTTTCTAAATATTTCATACATTGAAAAAATTCGTCATCAAAACTATATTTTTTCAAATATTTGCTGAACCACAAACAAGTTTAAATATACCTTTTCTAAATATTTCATACATTGGAAAAATTCGTCATCAAAACTATATTTTTCAAATATTTGCAGAACCACAAACAATTATAAATATACCATTTTCTATTAGATTTTTTTTCTTCCAACTAAAAGCACTAAACTAAATATTTCATACATTTTACATCACAAATCTAGAAGCGACAACAATTAAACTTTTTTTCACACATTAAGAAATCTATTTCAAACAATTAACTTGACCACCCACGCACGAAGCGACTACAAAGAAATTATAAAACCACAACTCTCAACGCGCCAAGAAATATTATTAAACTATAAAAACCACAAATACACAATTTACAATAAATACACTTTTTCCAGGGATGGAAACAACACTACACTCTCTTTGTGTAGCGTACCGATCGATGAAACTAAAACACCGACTGTAGCGTAGACATGATCCCAAAAATGTATGGGATCCGTGGTCCCGAAGCCTCACATTCATACTACTTAAGCTTTCTAGCAGCACGCCATAAAGAGTAATCAGATGCTGGTGTGACATCAAGATTTTCCAGATAGTTTTTAAGAGATGCAGTTTTTTCATGTGCAAGCAGCTCTTGGAGTCGTTTAGTGCACTCTTTAAATCTAATTTTATTCTGGGGTGATCTGTGCTGTTGCCATTCCCTTCTAGCTCTTCTTTTTTCACATACGAGACGTTCAATATCTGTAGAATATAGTCTATTAAACCCAGTCTGCGGATAGGAGGTAGTGGCATGTTTAGCAGCCTGCTTAATATTTTCGTTAAGATTGGCAATGTTAGATTCAACATCATCAGGTGTTCTTAGTGTAATGTTTTCCGTGCAATGACTACTAAGATATTTTTTGAATCGCAGCCAATTTACACGATTTATCAAATTGGCATATGGGTGAGGTAAATCACTTCTTAATGGGCTACAAATTGTAACGATCGTGGGAGAGTGATCGGACGAGATATCTAGAGAAGCTTCAATTTGAATTAAATCCCTAGAGATAATTTTCATAACGCCAAAGTCTATTACATCCGGAATTTTATGTATGTCAGTAGGCCAATAAGTGGGCTCCCCACTTGAAATGACATCCAAGCCCATTTTGGAAATTGTATTGAACAACGCTCGACCTCTGGGTGTAATAAGACGCGAACCCCAGAACGTGTGTTTAGCATTATAGTCGCCAGCTGCTACGAAACAAGGACCCAGAGATTTGTAAAAATCCTCGTATTGATGCTCAGTAATTGCGAATCTAGGAGGAGAGTAAATTGCACCAGATTATCAATAGTAGCTTCAAGGCGATTGAAATTAAAGTTCGAGTTTGTATTTGTAGAATTATTTTGCGGTGAAACATTTTTTGTCGGAATAGAACTAGCCTTAGCAGCATCTGCATACGATACACGGGAAGTAACTGGTTGGCTCATTTGCTGAAAAGTGGCAGAGTAAACGTTTGCAGATTGAGCTGGAGCTAATTTAGGTTTTTGCACCATAGTCTTCTTTACCAAAGAGTACACACGACAACTTCTGTAGTTAGCGGTGTGATTACCTCCACAATTACTGCATTTTTTATCACTTTGATCTTTTGGTTTGTTGCAGCTAGCGGTGCCGTGTAATTCGCCGCACACAACACAAACAGAGGGTAAATTGCAGTATGTTTTTGTATGGCCATATTCTTGGCAATTATGGCACTGTACAGGACCTGAACGCTTATGTGGCTCTTCAACTGTGATTTTTCGGTACAAGAGGTATTTTAAATTATAAATTGGATGCGTCTCATTTTTTTTCAATTTTATATCATTAGGCTCAAGTTCAACACGAAATAGGGGTTGGGGAATCTTTTCTCTATTTATTATATTGGACACATTTTTTACCTTGAACCCCTGGAAGACGAGTGCATCTTTTATTTCTTCGGGGGCAACATAAGAATCTATGCCCTTCAATACGATCTGCATGTCTTTAGCGCTCTTAAGCTGGTATGTGTAGAAGCTTGTTTTACTTTTTTCAAATTCAGCAACCATTTTGCGGAAATCAGTTTCGTCATAGATTTGAATTTTCGTTTCATCGATATTGCCATGTTTTATTGGAACAACGTGAAATTTATTCTCACCAATTACCGAAATTAATTTCTTAATAAGAGCGTTTGAATTTTTTTCTCTCAAATATATTGGTGGCGGCTTGGAGGTTTTTTTCGCGGATAAATCAGGTGTGTCGTTGTCATCTTGCAATATTTGAAAACGATTAGTAGATGATGCGCTGTTATCCCTAGATACCTTTGAAGCAGATGCAATTTTAGTAGAATTAGGGCTTCGCCCGCGCTTTCCCACAATAATATATCGGTCCATTCCAATTTGGACCTTGGGTTTTGGGCTTTTTTTATTTTCAGTGACTAATTGGGTAAGTGATGAATTGGATGATATCGCTTATTTAAATGACGAAGTAGTAGGCAACTGTAATGTTAACGAATCAGTTGACATTGGACAAAGCGAAGTTGATCGCTGACGAAAAATTTTCTTAGCCGTTAAAAAAAGTCTGTCATCAAGTTTTTTATTTATTTTTTTTAAATTAAGATCATCAGAACTCACAGTAAGTCTATCATCAAATTTGTTATTTTTATTGTTATCATTAAGATCATCAGAGCTCACAGTAAGATAGGCATTTCTGCCGTTATCACTCACTTCGCAATTATTTGTTTTCGAGGTACTCATATAAAGTATTCCTCAAGGGCACTTTGTAAGTGTATTCCTCAAGGGCACTTTAAGTTATTTTGTTTACGGTTGTTTTTGTTTTTTTTTTTTTTTGTTTTAGTTATTACTGTCTATGTAAAAAAAAAAATATTAGCAAAGCAAAAATAGCTTGTTTATCAAAGTTAATGTACAACAAATATTATGTACTACAAATATTTTTTTTGTATGGTTTTTTTTGGTTTAGTATGTAAAAAGAAATTCCGCTAATACTTCTGTTCACTATGAAGGTACAACGAGAACCTGGTTCTCCAATTAGAAAATGTCCTGGTGTTAATGCCGTTAAATCATTAGGGTCCGTTGATAGTGGGATCAATGGTCGCGAGTTTAAAATTGCTTCGATTTCAATTATAACTGTTTCGAATTCCTCGTGCGTGAGGACCGCTGTTGATACACTTCTTAACAAAAGATGCTTTGCAGATTTGACTGCTGCCTCCCATAGTCCGCCAGACTGCTGCCTCCCATAGTCCGCCAAAGTGAGATGTTCTCGGTGGTATGTATTTGAACTCAATACCATCCTTACCACATGCTCGAACAATCATCTCTTGCGAAGTTTCAGCGAATATGTTTAGCTCGTCTAGCTGATTTTGGGCGCCAACAAAATTTGTCACGTTATCTGAGTATATTGTTTGACAACGTCCTCGATGTGCTATAAACCTCTTGAGGGCCCCAATGAATGCTTCAGTGGTAAGGTCAGTCACTACCTCTAAGTGAACGCTTTTTGTTGCGAAACAAATGAATACCGCTACATACACCTTGTGCGGTCTTTTACCTCTTATTTTGTAGTGGACCCAGAATGGTCCACAGTAATGTGCTCCTGATTTTATGAATGGGTGAGCTGGAGTTACTCTGCTTGCCGGTAGCTCACCCATAACTTGATTTAGTAACCTTGGCTTCGATCTTGTGCATCGCACACAGTTCTGAACGATGTTTCTGGCCACTGATTTGCCCTTGACAATCCAAAATTGCTGTCTGGATATTGCCAACATTGCTTGAGGACCACAGTGATAGTTGTCAAGATGGACAATTTTCATTATTAGTTTTGTGATCAGATCGTTATGTGGAAGCAGTATTGGATGTTTCGCGTTGTATGAAATGTTTGACGCTTCTAGCCTTCTTCCGACTCGTAACACACCATCTTCATCAAGAAAAGGAGACAATATAAGCACCCAATGTCGCCATTGGGTGCTTATAGTTAATTCTTGTATTTTGGTGATGCGATTTGCTACAAACGTGTGGAGTGATGATGGTTGTGAATTAATCCAGTGAAGTACTATTTCTGAGTCGGACCAGAAATATGTTTTATGACCTTCAACGTTAAGCTCCTTTCTTACTCTTGTGGCTAGCATTGCCCCTAAAACAGCAGCACATAGTTCTAGTTTCGGCAGCGTCAACCTTTTCAATGGAGCAACTCGAGATTTTGCACACAACAGCCTAACAATAATTCTTCCATCTTGTAATCTTGAACGTAGGTAGATGGCAGCTCCATACGCCCTTTCAGATGCATCAACGAATGTATGTAATTGTGTGTAAGTCGTTATCTGACCGTTAAAGATGTGTCTTCCAGTATGTACGAGGTTTAGCTCTTTCAGGTTTTCGCGGAATGTTTTCCATTCTGAAGCTAATTTTTCCGACAGTGGATCGTCCCATGCAATTTGTAACTCCCACAGTTACTATATAAAGCATTTTGCAGCCACTACTACTGGCCCTGAAATGCCCAGTGGATCGAAACGATTTGCCACATCGGATACAATGGAACGCTTAGTTATTTTTTGGTTGTCTTCAGAAAAAACTGATCTGACTTTGGATTCCATGTTAATCTCAGTTGATTGATTGTCGAAATCCAAGTTAACTTCCAGATCTTCCAGAGGAATGCCCTTTAGTAGTTGAGAATGATTCGCACACCATTTTCTTGGGTTGAATCCGGCTTCGTGGAGCAATTGTGTGAGTTCTTGCTGTATCTGAATTGCTGTGCTTAGACTGTCTGCTCCACTCATGCCGTCCTCCACATAGAAATTATTTTTTAATGTGTACGCCCCTAGTGGGTATCTTTCCATGTTCTCTTCGGCCAATTGTTGTAAGCACTTTGTTGCAAGGTACGGTGCTGAGGATGTTCCATACGTTATTGTATTCAGCATGTACGTTGAAATATCTTCTGCTGGATTCCTTCTCCAAAGGATTAATTACATGTTTCGGTCCGCTGGATGAAGTAAAACTTGACGGTACATTTTCTCAATGTCCGTCCAAAATACAAATCTCGGCATCCGAAAGCGTAGTAACATACCGAAAAGCTCGCCTTGAGTGGCAGGACCGATGTGTAAAATATCGTTCAACGATAGTTCTGAGGCGGATTTTGCCGAGACATCGAATACCACACGAAGCTTGGTGGTGCTACTTTCTGGTTTTAGCACGCAATGATGAGGAATATAAAAGTGGGGTGATTGGACCTTGTCGTCATTGATGCGAGTCATGTGGCCCAGTGCCTCGTATTGATCCATGAACTCAATGTATTGGTATCTCAGGTCTTTATCTCTGAATAGTCGTCGCTCTAACGCATGAAATCTTGATATTGCTATGCTATTTGTCGCACCTAGAGCACTTGGATTATTTGAAAATGGTAGTCTGACAATAAAACGTCCGTCTTGACTTCTTGTTGTATTTTGTGTGAAGTGTGTTTCACAAAGTAGCTCCTCAATTGTAAATTCACTGCTTGATTCAAAGTTGTCTACTTTCCAAAACTGTTGTATCAATTCCCTTGTGTCATTGGTTTCATTTTCACCATAAACTGGACATACTGCAGTTTCGTTGGCTTTCTTCTTTAATTTTCCACTGACAACCCAACCTAATTTTGTGTTTTGTAATGTTGGTAGATCATTAGCTAACTGAATTTTGCGGGAAGTTAGCAGTTCAAAATAATATTCGGCTCCCAGAAGTACATCGATGTTACCACCCTTGCTAAACTCAGGGTCAGCGAGCTGAATGTTCTCTGGAATCGGCCATAATGAGTGATTAAAATCCATTGATGGCTGCACAGGGATGATACTGGGAAGAACGAATGCCTCGAGCCGAATTTTGTACTCACTTGTTGTTGACTGGAGACTCACATTAACACGTTGATTAGACTTCTTTGATTGACTTCCGATGCCTTCTATCCGTATGATAGCTTCTGCAGGCTTAATGTTTAAGCGTTTTACCAGTCTGGTGGTTAGAATGTTGATCTGAGAACCGGAGTCCAGTAGTGCCTTAAACTCACCGATTTGTCCATTGTTACCCTGTATTCTGACTCGAGCAGTTGCCAATAATACATAACCCTGTTGGATACCAAATTGCTGTAAAGATGCCACTGTTGATGGGCATACCCTGGCAATATGACCTGGTTTGAGACAATTTACACATAGTTTGTTAGAATTTATATACTGCAGTCTTTTGTCTATAGACTGCCCTAGGAATCTTTGACATCTGTATAATGGATGCAGATGTTCGTTGCAACAGCAGCATTTCTTGTCCCTTGTGATTGAACTTGCAGCTGCGGACGAATACGTATTCGTGGCAATTTGTTTGTTTTTCTGCCCCATTGCCTCCAACGAATGAAATCTGGTTTCAAGAAATTTGAGAAATTCTGTTAGTGCTGGAATTTCCTTTGGGCATGACAATGATTGTTCATACAGCATGTAAGTTCCTTTATCTACCTTATTCATGACTATGTGAAGGCCCCATGAGTTTGTGTCTACCCCTAAATTGTTGAGTGCTGCTAGAGTTTCTTGTATGTTGTCTTGCTGTGCCTTTGGCCAATATTTTCATATAGGCCGCTTTGTAGATATGGGTGATCCTGTGTAACAGATGCTGTTCTCCGAAGCGTATTGTCGTTTTGCTCAAATGTTTGCCATAAGATTGCCAACTCCTGGGTCTTCCGTTCGTAGTACTCCAGAGTTCTTCTCTCCTTGGGCGTCTTTTTTGCGTTAGCAATTAACTTATTAATTTCTACCGCCGTGTCGTCTTGCCGCTTTACTAGCTCTTCTATGGTAGCCATGGTATGTTTATGATTGATGTTAAAAACTTATCCTTGATAGGAGCACGTCCTTTTGAACTTTAGATGTCCTGAGGATTTGTATACACGCTGTGTTTTTTTTTTAAGTTTCAGGACCCTTACCACTGGTGGGGGGAATCTTGAAATCACGTCGGGGTCACCAATGTTTTTTGGTCTTTAGTGATAATCAGTCCAAACACATAAATTTGGGCTGGCACTAAATTGTAATCAAAGTTTTCATTTTCTAGCACTTGAACCAGAAAAAGTATATAAATGATTGAGTTGCGATCTGTTATGCTGTAACTGATAATTTCTTTATTGAAATGCTGGTCTTATAGACTAAATAACATAATCATACAATAATAATAAGTTATAAAAGAAATGCATAATATGCGGAACTAAAATGTTACAATTAATTGGAACATTTAATAAATGCAAGAACAAAAAATAGCTTGAGTTTAAATGACCTAATTAAATAAAAAAATGCAACGTTTTTCATTGTTCTTAACTAAATAGAGTGTAAGTGAACTAAATAATTAAAATAAAATGCAACTTGGGACTTTTGAATTGACCTAAATAAATATACAAATAATCAATTTGTTAATAACCCGTTGTGGGCCGCAACAAATATATCAAATATATTTGCCAATGTATAAAATGTTAGTAATTTCTTGTTTTTAGTTGCTGCAATTACAAAATATTATATATATATGTATATATGTATATACAATAGTATATCGAGAATTGACCCCCAGGTGTCGCAGTGCCGGACCAGATTTTCCCCCTATTTTACTCCCCTCCCAGATTCCCAATCACTAAGGGTCAATACGAGGATTTCTATAAATCGCTTGAACCTTGTTTCGTAGCATCTGGTGACTACAATGCAAAACATACGTTCTGGGGCTTGCGCATTATTACACCTAGAAATGGACTTTGTTGAACATAATAAAAAAAGCCATTGGGCGTGATTACAAATGGGGAGGCCGATTACTGGCCTACTGACATACATAAAATTCCGCATGTTATAGATTTTGGCGTCATGAAAAATATTTCTAGGGACTTAGTGCATGCCAAAGCTTCTTTAGATGTCTCCTCTGATCACTCTCGCACTACTGTTACGGTCTATAACCGAATAAGAAGTGTCTTTCCTCACCCATATGTAAAGATGATCAATCGTGTTAATTGGCTGGCATTAAAAAAATATCTTAGCAGTCATTGCACGGAAAACATTACTTAAGAACACATAATGATGTTCTATCTAACATTGCTAATTTTAATGAAAATATTAAGCAGGCTGCTGAACATGCCACTACCTCCTATCCGCAGACTGGGTTTAATAGAATATATTCTACGGATATTGAGTATCTCGTATGTGAAGAAAGAAGAGATAGAAGGGAATGGCAACAGCACAGATCACCCCAAAATAAAACTAAATTTAAAGAGTGCACTAAAAGACTCCAAGAGCTGCTTGCATATGAAAAAACTGCATCTCTTAAAAACTATCTGCAAAATCTCGATGTCACACCAGCATCTAATTACTCTTTGCGTCGCGCTGCGAAAAGCATTACAACACCCGTTGAGTTTAAACCACCTCTGTTGCTCTACTCCCTCGATCCTTAAAGTTTAAAACGCGTGACGTACACCAATTAATTACTCAACCCGAAAAAAGCTCCAGGTATTGATAGAATTAGTAACAAGATGGTGATGAATTTGCCTCGTATTGCAATTAGAATCCTTCTATTTATATTTAACGCCATATTGCGGCTAGAGTATTACCCACACCACTGGAAACTTGCCAATTTAAAAATTATTTCAAAACCGGGCAAATATCTAAGCAAGGCTGAATCAGACAAGCCAATAAGTCTGCTATCAACAATGTTAAAACTTTTCGTAAACTGCTCATGTTAAAATTATCCCCAATTCTAATTCGCAACCAAATTCAATTTGGTTTTAGAAGTCAGCATAGCACCATTGAGCAAACGAATAGATTGGTTCAATAAGAAGATCATTTGAACAAAAGAAGTATTGTTCTGCACTGTTTATTGACGTTTTGCAGGCATTTGAGAAAGTGTGGCACGAAGGCCTTTTTTGAAATTGAAATCATATCTACCAATACATTTTCTGAATCTATTACATACATATCTACCCGAAAGTTCACGGTTGTGGAAGGAGAATTCATTAGCGTGGGCGAATCTTTATCATCCGGTGTGCCACAGGGGAGCATACTAGGGTCAGTTTTGTATTTAATTTATACCTGTGATATGCCTTTGAGCAGCAATATCCATACATCTACGTTTGCCGATGATTCAGCCTGCCTTAGTATGCACGAAAACCCTCACGACGCTTCCCGATATCTACAAGAACACAATACACAACTTCAACTATGGTTAAAATTATGGAGAATTAATTGTTCCTTAACATTCACACGTAAAATACCTTGGTATACACCACGACTTACATGGAAACACCATATTGAATCAAAGCTAATTCAAATGAAACTTAAATTAACTCAGAGACATTGGCTGATTGGATTGGATTCAACACTCAGTCTAGATTGTAAAATTTTAATATACAAGTCGATCTTGAAACCAATATGGTGCTACGGAATTCAACTATGGGGCACTGCTTCAGCTTCCAATGTCGAGAGAATCCAACGAAGGCAAAATAAATTTTTGCGATTAATAACATCGGCTCCATGGTATATAAAAAACTCAAATATACATCGTGATTTGAATATGCCACTAGTGGTTGAAGAAATTGCAAAATATGCAGGCAAATATTTAACAAAACTCGAGTCACATCCTAATCCGCTTGCTCGTAATATTTTGAACTTTACTGGACACGTCCGCCTAAAAAAGAGGGATACAAGTGCTCTTATACTCAACACTCCAGATGGGACTGCTTGAAAATACTTTTTATTTTTTATTTATTTTTCCTTCCTTTTGATTATCACTACTTATCACTACTTATGTATTATTTATAACTATCTTGAAAATACTTTTATTTTTCCTTTTTGAGTATCACTACTTATGTGTTATTGATAACGATCGCTAAAGGGACACTCAGACTATAATACAAGTATTAATACTTTCGACGAAAATTCCTCCCTGATCTGATATCTTTTTAACCCTACGATTCATACCCAACTTTTTTCTAATATTTAAATGCTTCCATTTCAATATATTTTTTTTAAATGCGTATATCAATATCTTACACATGTTTCCGTTTTTGTTTCATGTAAATATTTTACGTGGTTGAAAAGATATAAGAAAAAGAGTGCAGGTAGGCAACTATTATGTAGATACCAAATTCAAGCGAAAAATCAGTTTTTGTACTATTTTAATTTCCCAAGAATTGTTTTTGCATTTGAGGTTGTTTCACCTGATGTTTATTCATATGTTTATTATTATTTTGGTGCCCAAAAGTTTAATACGTGGAAATATAAAACTTAATTGTTATAATAAATTGTTGGCTTTTATTTTGATGTAAACTGGTGTGGTACAAACGTATCCCGGGTGTGTGTTTACGTAGGTGTCGACTTTTGAAGCTCGTACCTTCTGAACAACTGATCCGAATTGAACCAAATAACCTTTAAAAGATTAGAAATTACTTATATTTCCTAGTTCCGAAATCTCTTTAACCTAAGTTTAGCCGTTCCTGAGTTACAGCACTGAAAAGTTGCAAGTAGATACATTTGTACCCGGTTATGCATCGTAGGGTTAAACAATTTCAAAACACAATAACAACTCAACATGTCAGAGTTGCATTTTCCACAAAAGTATTAATACTTGTATTATAGTCTGTAATGGCCTTTAGTTTGTGCCCGACGCTGGTCGGGCCTAATAATTATATTTTAGATTTAAGATTTGAATGCTTTTTGTTAGTTCATATTTGAAGATACATTAAATAATTACAAGTATTAATAAAAAAAATTATATTATATGAGTTAAGCTTGTATGTAATTGATAAAACCGCGAAAGTAGAGTTACATACAAGTTATTTCTCAATGGATAAAGTTTGTAAGTTTCACAATTATACTTCTACTGGCGTTTACCTACGGCTCACAGTGTCGTGAGTTCATATAACGAGCGGCCAAAAATAGAAGGGGTTATCGTAAAGAAATGAAATTTGGAACACACTCTTTAACTGGTAAAATATAATCACACATAAAATTTGGGTTACAAAATATAGAAAAAATATATTATAACCATATTATAACAATATTCCCCTTATGTTTTATTGGAAGTTGTTGTGCAATATCTAAAAAAAAATTTAATTAACCTATTAAAGTTTGCATGTGTCCATACCATATTTTCAAATAGTTGAATACTGGCTTAAAACCGTTGCATTTGAATCGTCAAAACTCTTTAAAAATAAACCTTTTTTAAAAAATTCCTTTTTATTTTACTTAATTAGAATATTGCACATACAAAAAGTAATTTGTTCGTTTTGATTTAAAACTAATTTTTTTCATTTTTGGTCACCTTCGCGACAGTGTGCGGCTCCTTTCGCGTTGATCTGATATTTTGGAAACTATAGTTAAAATTTTTGAATGTTTTGTTCTTTGTTACTCACCGACAATGTTAAAAAACTGAATGTTAACCGAACTGAACTGAATCTTAAATCAAATTTAATTAAGTTTTATCCTTATCACCTACAATATTTTATTATATATGTGTTTACAATATTTTTTATAGTAAACTTTGTTAAGAAATATTTACAAATAAATAATTTTGATTTTTTAATCAGAAATAATTTCTAGTCAGGCTTAAGGTCAGTAATTTCAATTCTTATTGAATGAAATATTTTATAAATTAATGTGAGTTTCTAAAGAAGAGAAGAAAAATTAAACTTAGACTTTATTAGCTGGGGAAATACCGATAGTTTTCTGTGCAGCCACACACTTCATCAGCACCCACGTCTAGCTACTGGGGTAGAGTTTTGTTATTAACATCAGTTATTTAACGCAAATTTAGTATGAAATGGAATATGATGAATGCTTATTGTGTATACAATTATTGATTTACCATTGGTAAATACATTTATAAGTATCAGTATTCATTTTTAATTTTTCCATTTTTTTTAATTTTCTATTTGGTTAGCACGAAGTTATACCATTCTACCTAAGTATGTTTAACTATTTTTGCTTATCTTTTACGATCATCACATTAATTACTTTTACTTATTCGATGTACCGTCGGTACATACATATAAGTATTATTGTAGTGGCTTTATGTTACTTTGTTTTTTCTTTCTACAGTTGATTTGGCTTTCCAGCATTCTGAAAAACTGTGATTGCCAAGTGAACATATTTTTGTCACGTGCCCTTGATGAATTAAGTGAGACATTCACCCGTATTGCGTATGTCGAGTCGAATATTCGTCTACGAGAATTTTGTCATAGAATAAAGAAAATTTTAAAAGGTTTGATTAATCAAATACAAAGTTGTCGTAGTTGAATATTCGACTCGTCATACGCAATACTGGTGATTGGCAATCACAATGAAAACGCATTAAAACTGTTTGAACAATCAATCCCGAAACGAAAATCGCCCTAACCAGCCAAAAAATATGTTTTTGGAAAAAATCCGAAACAGGTATACAAAACCGGTTCCGATCCGGATAAAAATGGCATCGTTTGCCGCTGGTAATGTAGTTTTGGTGAAAGAATTTTTAAAATCGGTTTAGCGGTTTGAAAATCCGTAGCAGATATAAAAAGGCGGTTCCAGGCCGTATACAAAATAGGCTATGTTTTACGCTGGTAATGTAGCTTTCTATTGGTGAAAGAAATTTCAAAATCAGTTTAGTGGTTTGCGCGTGGAAGCATAGCAATCAAAGAAACTCACTTTCTCATTTATAATATAAGGATAAGGGAATATTTTAATGTGTCACCAGCGGTAAAAACATTAATTAAAAAATTATTATAAACAATCTCCAGTATCTCTTAATTTTTATTTTTGTAATTTTCTAGAGTGTATAAAAATTGTGGAATGAATATTTCTCATTTTTCTGTTGCCAATAACTTCCATTTTCAATTAGTGTTTTTATGGGAATTGTTAAAATTTAAGTTTAAATTTTTTTTTTAAACACTAATAATCCCAAATTATTATTTTACTTATTAAGTAAAATATTTTTTTATTAAGAATACATTGAAATTGATTATTGAGGGGTTTAGCTGGATCCTATGCGCATTTCACTGTTGTTGGGAAACTTTATCCAAATTTCTTAGAACAACTAGAGTTATTATGTTATAAACTTTCATTTAAACAAATGAGAAGCCTAACAACAAATAACAAAGTTGAAACAAGAACTCAATAATCAACATGTTTTTTTATTTTCTTACTTTACCATTGCTACATTGGCTGACTTTTTTTCAGCTTCAAATTGTAATTGTAAGAGTATGTAAAAGAAAATAAATAAATAACAACAACAGCTATTAAAGAATAGAGTGTTGCCAAATAAGTATTTTTTGACCGGGTGCAGTCAAGTTAATAATTAGTGTTTTTATGGGAATTGTTAAAATTTTAGCTTAAAATTTTTTAAACGCACTTATAATCCCAAATTATTATTTTACTTATTAAATAAAATATTTTTTTTATTAAAAATACATTGAAATTGATTATTTTCATTTGGTTAAGAACCACTCCCAAACCGGCTTGCTAAACCGGTTAACATTTCACATATTACCAGATCAAGAAAATGACATTAAAATCAAGGTTAAAACCAACAAATAGTTAAGGGTAACATAGACGGCTGTTAGGGACCACAGAGGTTTATGGGATGCTGGATTCTAGTCCTTGGAAATGGTTGCGAGGAGTTTCTCAAAAACCATGAACTTAATGTCACACCAATTGATATTTTTACGGGAAGCAGATGGAGATTGACAAAATATAACTTTTGTAAGGTATTTGATATCGCTCCCAACATTTTTATTTCTGAGATCGCGGGTACATTTAATCACAAAAAATAAAATAAATTCTACGAATAATTATTATCATAATTTGAGGTATGCTGAAAAGTCTTGAGTTATTGGAAGCTACTTCTGAGTTTCTATCATATGAAAGACAAGGTCTAGGACGAACATATCGTCGCTAGACCTAACTGACATATTTTTGAGAAATGAGTTAAGTCCTTTAGTAGATTTTATAAGTCATAATACACCTTGTTTACAATTTTCATAACTGTAACCAATACTTTAGTGCCTATATAAGTAAAAAGATTTTTGACGCAGCCATAAAAATTAAGGTATACATACATCAACCATAAAAGCTGTCAAATTTTTAAAATGTTAGTTAGGTCAGTTAGTTAAACCAGCAATGACATGTATAGACTTATAGTATAGATACGGGGAACTCCGCCACGGCAGAATGAAGCATACGCCCAACTGGACCGCATATTGTCTCTTGGTATCATCGAGGAAAGTAATAGTCTCAGTTGCAGCCCTGTTGTACTTGTTTGAAAACCTGGAAAAATCGGATCTTGACTTGCGTAAAAGATGCCTTTTGGCAAATGCCATTAGAGGAGAGTTTGGAAGAAAAACTACTTCGGAAGAAAAACTTCTTTTACAGTTATGCCTTTCGGGTTGTGTGATGGACAAGGTTATTCCTAGTCGGCTCCGAGCGAACGTGTTCATCTACTTGGACGACCTATTGTTATGTACAAAATATCTTAAAAGTCTCATTAATATCTTCAGAGAGATTGCAAATTTCCTTAGTAGTCATAAATTTGGACTGACGATAAACGTCAAGCAGAGCCCATTTTGTCAAAAGGAAATCAAGTAGTTAGGGTATATTGCAGGACAGGGCATATTACATGAGAATTATTATTTTGAAGACAGGCAACAGTGCGACAAGTTATTGTATATGCTGATTTTGTCGTTGTAATCTAATTAAACTAATTTATATTTCTTTGCCTACAATGAGGAAATGCAGCGTTGCCAGTATAATAAAAAATGTTGAATGAATGATATAGTACAATTATTTCATATTATTTACCAGAAGCAATATCCAAAAATTAATTTAAAGAATAATAAATAGATTAATTTTTATAATTTTACGTGAAATAAGTACATCTTAAAATAGTAATTAATTTTTATAAATGCAAAATATATGAAAGTGGCAATACTAAACTATGTATTTGTACTTGAATATCAGGTGCAGATGGTGCTTCTTCCGTCTCCAAAATAATTAAATAGGTGGCTACGAGGCGACAAATGCTGCCAGCGGCAGCATTCGCGTAGCTTGCTGTGGCAAATGTGTTAAATGCATAAGATTTAAACTATTACCAACTTTACATTACCAAAAACCCCCGGTAGATACGCCGATTCATTGAAATGACAGGATGGTATCGCCAATTTATACCTAACTATGCACAACTTGCAGCCCATCTTACTGAGTGTCTCAGAAAATCGCAAAAACTTGTAATCACATCAGACGCAAACGCTTCTTTTAGGAAATTAAAGAATATCTTAACCACGGTTTACAATCCAGTGTGATGCTTCTGGAGTGGGTATGGGAGGAGTATTATTTCAAAAAGACAATGATGGAAAATAGCACCCCATATCTTGTATTTCCTCGAATCTAAATAAGGCGCAGCAAAGTTACATATTTACTGAGCTGGAGTGTCTTGCCGGTATTGCCTGTCTGAGGCCATTTCGATCAAATGTTAAAGGTTTGCCGTTCAAGGTTATACCGGGTCACAGTAGCTTACAGTGCTGATGTCACAGAAAGATTTGACGTTCCGTCTCAGAGGTTAGAGACTAAAGTTGTTTTGATTTTGAAGTTGAATACCGTGTAGGAATAGTCTATCCCTTGTCCCGGATGCGCTGTCGAGGGATATATATGTCGATAAAATTGTAATTCCACCAATAATGTCAGAGATAGATTTAAATTCCGAATATTTTTCGTCTGCAGAATACAGTAACCTCAAAGCTAAAATATCGCAATATAAAAAAACGTTCCAATTACATGTCGTCGTGCGCAAGTTATTGTGTTCTATACCGCAAAATATAAAAACTTAGATAAGATTGATTTTTAGAAAAACTTTTAGAGGTCTGCCGATCTGTGAAATCAGTTTGCTCTTATCAGTTATAGTTTTGGAAGTATGAGACATTGACTTTCTGCTATACAACTCTTTAGTGACAAGCTTTGTAACCTATTGTGTTCTATATGCAAAAACTCGTGAATATAACTAGAACATAAACGGACCAAAAATACTGTTCAAAAACCCGTGAATCCACTTAATAATTATTAATGATAACACAAAATTTAGTGAATACTATTAATATTGTTTACTTACACTCAATTAGCTGACAAACAAAAATTGTTAATAAAAAGATATCATATTACACACTGAATTAACTGAAAATATTGTCAATTTAATCTGATTGGTCAATTTAAAGTAAATTTAGTTTTAAGCATATTTGTTGACTCAACAATTAATTGTTAATAATTGTAGTATAAATATTCCAATAAAAATTATGTTTGTATCAGTAGTAAAAAACTCGCTTTTATTTATTGATCACATTACGTTCAAGTTCCAAGTGCTTGAAAGTAAAAATCTCTAATCTTCAAGTTCCAAGTGCTTGAAGACAAAAGAAAACAGAGAAAATTAGTACAGTTCAAATTTATGTGTTTGAATTGATTCATACTAATAAAACATTACAATACTTTCATTCTAAACATTTTGGTGACCCCTAGCTTTCAAACTTTAAGTAGTTTTAAAAACACGCAACAGCACTACAAATCACAGGATACTCGTATCATCCAGTACGACATAATTCACCAAATTAACATTTTGGTGACCCCTAACACGCAACAGCGCAACATAGGCAGAGGATATCACCCGGTCCAACATAACTCACCAAGATAACATTTTGGGTAACATTTGGGTGATCCCGACAACCATTGAATTCTTTCCTTCACTAAACGTTTGTGGCAGTTCCTGATCATACACAATGGCGACGGCAAATATTTTGGATTCACTGTTGAAAACAGGCGAAGCAATTCAAACGATAGTGCGTAACTTCAAAAAGGATTCTGCGGACAGAAAAACAACCGCAGAGTACTTTGAGGAGCGTAAAAGGCGAATTTCGGAGTCCTGGGATATATTTGAAGCCAAGGATACAGAATTGCGTATGCGTGACGATGTTGAAACGCTAAAAACAACGCATGAATATTTTATGTCAGATTATTATGCCAAAATTAGTGAGCTAACAAACTCATACATAAATTTATTCACAACAGAGGCCAATCGTCTAATGGCATTAAACCAACAAACGCTACCAGCAACTAAAAGCACTGTTGCTTCAGTGGCTCATCAAGAGTCCAATGAAAACCAGGGCCTGATTCGCAAGGCACAAGCTAGAATGACAGCCTTAAGTAGGTTTTTAAATGGATTAACCATTACCGATGAAATACAACCACGTCCATTCTACGACATCAAATTGGCAACTATCAACAAACTTTGGGACCAGATCTTGGTCTTATACGACAATATATGTGAGAACTTTGACGATCCATTGATTTCTGGTTTTGACATTGACAAATTTTATGAATTAAACGACAAGGTTCAAGAGCAGTTGGTCAATCTTTCCATAATGGCTTCAAAGCATCAAACAAGTACTGCAACCCCACAAACTACATCATCAAATTCTTGTGTACAAAGCTCTCTACCATTTCCAAAGGTTACAATCCCACATTTCAATGGAGATTATCTTAAATGGCGAAAATTTCATGATTTGTTTTCCGAAATGGTAGACAAACAAGCTATCCCTGCAATACAAAAAATGTGGTATTTGAAATCGAATGTTTCCGGAGAAGCCCAACATTTAATTCGACAGTTTACACTAACAGAAGAAAATTATAACACCGCGTGGCAAACATTACAAGACAGATACAATAACAAAAGAGTTCTTGTTGCTACCCTCGTAGAAAGAATAATCAGCCAACCTGCTGTGTCATCATCTATATCATCAATTAAGGCCCTGCATGATACCACTAAGGAATCCTTATTAGCTCTCAATAATTTAGGGATTGTAACGGCAGATTGGGACGTAATTCTCATACAACTATTAATAAAAAAATTTGACAAAAATACACACGTCAGATATATGCAATCATTAAGCAACCCTAAAGAAGTACCAATAATTTCAGAATTTCTCACATTTCTGGAACTACAGTTTCAATCAATGGAAGCAATTGCTCAAAAAGAAAAAACAACTCATTACAAAGTTGTTTCATCTATTGCAGCTTCGAACGTAAGTGCAGCGTCCAACTTAAAACATAGTGGTACCTGCAAATTGTGCAACAACGGAAACCATAAGCTCTACTTTTGTAGTAAATTTAAACAATTATCAGAATCACAACGGTTGCGATGGGTACAACAACAAAAATTATGCGTAAATTGCTTTAAAGCCGACCACAATGCAAAGGCATGTAATTCGAGTAGCTGCAAATTATGTGCACAAAAGCATAACACGTTGGTACATTTACCGAAGCGGAAAAACTCAGAAAAGAGAAATAGTTCGGAGACAGACAATAATGCAACAGAATCCTTCAAAAATGAAGCAGCGGTTGCAACGACAGCAACAAAAACAGTCATGGGCCGCCAGGGCGTTGTGTTATTGGCCACAGCAAGGGTTGTAATTGTGGCTCCAAATGGAATCTCTAATGAATTTCGGGCTGTATTAGACTCAGGTTCACAGGTGAATATTGTGTCTGAACGTTTGATAAAAAAATTGGGAATTTCACCAACAGAAGCATCGCTATGTATTGACGATGTGGGCAAAGTACAAAAGCGATCATCACAACGAATTAATCGGGGTTGTCATAGAATCCAAGTCGGTTTTGCTGATTGTCGGTTTTGTAAACCAATATTGGATTCATTTGGTGTCATGAAAACAAGTCGGTTTTGTTATTTTTTGAATGCAAATATGTTCGATGTTCGAATCAGATTTTTTATGTTTTTGTTAATTTGTTTACGGCTCCTATGCAAGTTTTTGTTTGAAAATTTTGTCAACGCTAAAATATTCTTATGCAAATATTCTTTAACTCTAATAAGGGTGAAATTTGGAATAAATCACGCAATATTGGAAACATTCAATAAACTAAAATTGCTTAAACTCGCTAAAACTGTGAGAGAAAAAGCAAAATACTACGAAAATCCGCAAAAGCTTGCAAAAATTTTAAATATTAAGCTTTTAAGTAAAAATGAATGAAGAAATCCAAAAACTTTGGAAAAAAATTACATCTTTTGCAAAAATAACAGAAATTTCCGAAAAATTGCAAAATTTTAAACAAGCCATAATTTGATTAAAAAGGGCTATAACTTTAAAGAATGCTAAAAAAAATCTGTACAAAACGCGAAAATGGAAAAAATTCGCAAAAACTTGCTAACAGCTGAATAATAGCAAAGTCTAATAGCTAAAACTGTTAAGAAACAGAATACTGGCAAAAACTCGATTTCATCGCGATCATTGCGAAAATTCGCGAGAAGTTGCAAAATGGGAAAGAAGCCTTAAAATTGATTATAAGTCTTCAAAACTGTTTAAAATGTTATAAAATCGGAAATAACGCGAAAAATCGCAAATTCGCTAAAAAAAATCCTAGATTATACATATATCAAATTATCAACTTTAATTTGGTTGAATATTCGCTAAAAATCAAACTGTTGAAAAAAGGATATGAAAAATGGCGCTTTTAGCCATTTTATTTATTTTCAATTTAAAAAAAAGACAGCTGTAAGCTGCTTGGTTTATATCCAATAACAAAGCGATAACATTGGTTTCTATGACACCTAAAACCGACACCAGACATAGTTTGAACAACAATCCGATTTCATGACACCAAAGTATTTTTTTTTGTCGGTTTCTAATCCAATGCCGATAAGATTGTCTATGACACCCCTGAATGTCATCATGAAGTCCCGCGACCACAGTTTCGTGACTAATTTTCTTCCAGACATAATTCCAGCACAGCCCAGTCAACATATCAATGTTTCATCCTGGAACATTCCAAAACATATTCATTTAGCTAAGACAAATTCTATTCATACACAAAATGTTTCACCACCAAATAATTCAACAAATACAAACTCGAACTTTAATTTCAATCGCCTTGAAGCTACTATTGATAATCTGGTGCAAACTATAAACAATTTTACAACAAATATGACTAGCATGATGCAAGAAATGCTGCGAATGCAGAATACATTGCTTCAAGCTTTAGTTAACAAACCATGAACACGTTAAAAATATGTTTCTGGAACGCAAACGGCATTCGCCAACATAAAAATGAACTTGAGCACTTCCTCACGGAAAAAAATATTGATATAATGTTGGTCTCTGAGACTCATTTGACTTCGAGAAGCCTTTTTAAAATTTATGGCTACACCTTATATGATTCCAAGGACCCGAGAGGAAGAGCGTGCGGTGGATCAGCAATTTTAATAAAGTCAAGACTCAAGCATTATTTTATTGACAACATTTGTGAAGAACATTTACAAGCAACGAATATTTGTGTCGAAAATTTTTGCACTAATTTTGTCATATCATCAATTTACTCTCCTCCTAGATTCGCAATTACTGAGGATCAATACGAGGATTTTTACAAATCTCTGGGCCCTTGTTTCGTAGCAGCTGGCGACTATAATGCTAAACACACGTTCTGGGGTTCGCGTGTTATTACACCCAGAGGTCGAGCGTTGTTCAATACAATTTCCAAAATGGGCTTGGATGTCATTTCGAGTGGGGAGCCTACTTATTGGCCTACTGACATACATAAAATTCCGGATGTAATAGATTTTGGCGTTATGAAAAATATCTCTAGAGATTTAATTCAAATTGAAGCTTCTCTATATCTCTCGTCCGATCACTCTCCCACGATCGTTACAATTTGTAGCCCAATAGGAAGTGATTTACCTCACCCATGTGCGAATTTGATAAATCGTGTAAATTGGCTGCGATTTAAAAAATATCTTAGTAGTCATTGCACGGAAAATATTACGCTGAGAACACATGATGATATTGAATCTAACATTGCCAACCTTAATGAAAATATTAAACAGGCTGCTGAACATGCCACTACCGCCCATCCGCAGATTAGGTTAAATAGAATTTATTCTACGGATATTGAACGTCTCGTAAGTGAAAAAAGAAGAGCTAGAAGAGAATGGCAACAGCACAGATCACCCCAACTTAAAATCAGATTGAAAGAGTTTACTAAACGACTGCAAGAGTTGCTTGCATTTGAAAAAACTGCATCTCTTAAAAATTATTTGGAAGGTCTTGATGTCACACCAGCATCTAATTACTTTTTGTGGCGCGCTGCTAGAAAGCTTAAAACACCAGTTGAGTTTAAACCACCTCTGCGCACATCTACAGGAGGTTGGGCAAGAAGCGATACTGAAAAAGGTAAAATATTTGGTGAGCATTTAAAATCCGTATTCACCCAAAACACGTGTTCTGGTGCTGTTGATTTGCCAAATGTAGTTGCGCTACCCCCTCGACCAATAAAATTTAAGACGCGTGATGTACAAAAAGTAATTGCAGAACTCAACCCGAAAAAAGCTCCGGGTATTGATGGAATTAGTAACCAGATGTTGATGAAGTTGCCTCGTATAGCTATTAGAATCCTGTTATTAATTTTTAACGCTATTTTACGACTGGAGTATTATCCAAACAGCTGGAAGCTTGCCAAGGTTAAAATGATTCCAAAGCCAGGCAAAGATCTTACCAAAGCTGAGTCATATAGGCCAATAAGTTTACTGTCAACAATGTCAAAGCTCTTTGAAAAGTTACTCATGATAAAATTGTCCCCAATTCTAACTGATAACGGATCATCAATTTGGATTTAGAAGTCAGCATAGCACCATTGAACAAACTCATAGATTGGTTCAATTTATAAGAAAAACTTTTGAAGAAAAAAAGTATTGCTCTGCGCTGTTCATTGACGTTTCTCAGGCATTTGATAAAGTGTGGCATGAAGGCCTTATTTTAAAATTAAAGACTTACTTACCAATAAACATTCTAAATCTGCTGGAAAGTTACATTATTGCCCGGAAGTTCAGTGTTGTGGAAGGAGACTTTATGAGTACGCCTGAAATAATCTCATCCGGTGTGCCACAGGGGAGTATACTGGGGCCAGTTTTATATTTGATTTATACTTGTGATATGCCTTTGAGCAGCAATATCCATACATCTACGTTTGCCGATGATACAGCCTGCCTTAGTATGGACGAAAACCCTCACGAGACTTCCCGATATCTTCAGCAACATATTACTCAGCTAGAACTATGGTTAAACTTGTGGTGAATAAAGGTAAACGAACAGAAGTGTGCTCAGGTAACATTTACCTTAAGAAAGGACACTTGTTCCCCCATTACAATCAATAATCAAATTGTTCCTCAAAACTTACATGTGAAATACCTTGGTATACATCTTGATCGAAGGCTCACATGGAAATACCACATTGACTCTAAGCTAACGCAAATGAAACTTAAACTAACTCAGATACATTGGCTGGTTGGTAGAAATTCAACCCTCACACTAGATTGTAAACTTTTAATTTAAAAGTCGCTCTTAAAACCTATATGGTGCTACGGAATTCAGCTATGGGGTACTGCTTCAGCTTCTAATGTCGAGAGAATCCAACGAAGGCAAAACAAAATTTTACGGTTAATAACATCGGCTCCATGGTATATAAAAAATTCAAATATACATCGTGACTTAAATATGCCACTAGTGACTGAAGAAATTGCAAAAACCGCTGGCAAATATTTAACAAAACTCGAGTCACATCCTAATCCGCTTGCCCGTAATATTTTGAACTTTACTGGACACATCCGCCTAAAAAAGATGGATATAAGGGCTCTTATTCACAGCACTCCAGATGGGACTTCCTGAAAATACTTTTATTTTTTTTATATTTTTTTTCTTTTGATTATCACTACTTATGTATTATATATAACTATTACTAAGCTTATGTCCGACACTGGTCGGGCCTAATTATATTTTTATATTTAAGATTTGAATACTTATTGTTAGTTCATATATGAAGATACAATAAATAAAAATCATGTATGTATTAAAAAAAAAATTTAGCAGATCCCCATTTTTTCTTCAAAATACATCACTTGGATGGATTGTTGTTGGACCTGTGGAACAAAAGTCTATTGCTAGCAAGCCACATACAATAACATGTGCAATATTTGACAAGGCTACATCAATGGAAGAAACTATAGAGCAACTTTGGAAACTGGACGAAATTCAAGACAACAAAAAACCATTGTCACCTTCAGGCAAACAATGTGAACTACATTTTGGCCAGCATGTACGCACTAGCCAAGAAGGTCGTTTTGTAGTTAGAATTCCGTTCAGAGAAAGTCCAGAGGCTCTGGGAGATTCACACGCAATGACGTACAACAGGTTTTTGGGGCTAGAACGGAAGTTTCAAAAAAATGAGCCCATTCGTACACAGTATGTGCAGTTCATGCAACAATATAAACAATTAGGCCATATGCAGGAAGTCGATATCGATTCCTTGTGTGGGCCTAAATACTTTATACCTCATCACAGTGTATTGAAACCAGATAGTTCTACAACTAAGCTTTGAGTGGTTTTTGATGCATAGGCAAAAACCACTTCGGGCTATTCATTGAATGATTTGATGTACACTGGGCCAACTGTTCAGAGCGAATTATTTTCAATCTTACTGCGTTTTCGAACTCCAAAATATGTTTTCACTACCGATATCGAGAAAATGTATCGGCAAATTCTAATTCATCCTGATGACCAACAGTACCAATTAATTATGTGGAGGGAAAACCCAGTGGCACCCATAAATTATTACAAGCTCAACACTGTAACATATGGAACACGGGCAGCACCGTACCTGGCAACAAAATGCTTACAGAGGATTGCTGATGAAAATATTGTGGACTTTCCAGAAGGTTCCCAAATGTTGAAACATAATTTTTATGTCGATGACGGCCTGGGTGGTTCGGATAATTTAAATATTGCGATTGAGACACAAAGGCAATTGATTACACTTTTGAGAGCCCATGGTTTCATTTTAAAAAAATGGTGTGCAAATCACCCCCAGCTACTTAAAAATATTCCAGTAGGAGATCAAGAGGTGGACTTGGACTTTAACAATAACAAGGCCAATACAGTAAAAACGCTTGGATTAATGTGGCTACCTAAATCTGATGGATTTTGCATCAAGGTAAAATTAGACAAAATCAAGAGTGTATCTAAACGAACTGCAGCTTCAGACATCGCAAAATTGTTTGATCCCCTCGGACTGCTGGCGCCAGTAGTTGTGAGGGCAAAAATATTCATTCAACAATTATGGCAACAAAAATTGGATTGGGATGAGCAACTTCCGGAAAATCTCCGTACTGCATGGAATACCTTCAGGGAAGACTTAAAAGATTTAAATAATATGGAGATTCCATGACATATCCTCAAGGGTGAATTGCCAACAGGTCATCAATTACATATATTCGCAGATGCATCCGAGAGAGCATTTGGTGCAGTCGCATACGTGCGTGCGAAGCTAAAAAATGACGAATCATAGTACAATTGCTCCGCGCAAAAAGTCGAGTTGCTCCATTGAAACAACAAACGTTGCCACGTCTTGAACTATGCGCTGCAGTCATAGCTGCACAACTCGCTGACAGAATTAAAGCAGATCTGCAGACTAAGAACCTACCAATATTCCTATGGACTGATTCCGAAATTGTGCTGTCCTGGATAAATACACAGTCGACTTTGTATCAAACGTTTGTGGCCAACCGAGTAGCCACAATTCAGTCATTAACACTGGCAAATCAATGGCGTCACGTGTCTTCACAAGATAATCCAGCTGACATATTATCCAGGGGCTTGCCAGCGCCAAAACTTCGCTCATCCATGTTGTGGTTCTACGGACCACTGTTTCTACATGGAAAACAACAAATGTGGCCACCTAATTTCTCTCATCGGTTACAAATCAGCAGCGACATCGAAATGAAGAAAACATGTTCAGTTGCACTTAATACAGTTGCCTCTGATGATTACATATATAAAATTCAACACAAAAATTCCTTCGGAAGATTACAGAGGATAATATGTTATGGTCTCAGATTCATCCAACATGCAAGAATGAAAAACGAAGAGCGAGCAACACATAGAGCACTTACTCCAAGCGAACTGCATAATTCCTTGTGTGTGATTGTAAAGGCCATTCAGAAATCTGATTTCTTACCGGAAATTGAACAACTTAAGAAAAGTAAGGAGATTGAAAGGAAAAGTTCAATTATTAGTTTGACGCCATTTCTTGACCAACAAGGTGTTCTGAGAGTTGGAGGACGATTGAAGGCCTCTACGTTGCTGTACGACGTGAAACATCCAATGCTGATTCCATATAATGATCATCTTATAAAGCTTCTATTTGAGATGGTCCATGAAGAAAATAATCATTGCGGACCGCAAGCATTGTTGAATATAATAAGACAAAGATTTTGGCCAATAAAAGGCAAAATAATGGCAAGATCCACAGTTCAAAAATGTTTAAGATGTGCTAAGGCACATCCGCAACTGTGCCAACAACTCATGGGCAATTTACCTCGTACTCGGATAACTCCGGCACGTCCATTCGTTAATGCCGGAGTCGACTATTGTGGACCATTCTGGATTCATCACAGGGTCCGCGGCAAAAAACAGACAAAGGCATATATAGCGGTATTTTGTTGTTTTGCAACGAAGGCTATCCATCTTGAACTGGTCTCCGATTTAACAACCGAAGCTTTTATTGGTGCATTGCGCTTTATAGGTCGTCGCGGTCGGTGTCAAAATATCTATTCATATAACGCTACTAATTTCGTAGGAGCTAGGAATCAGTTATCAGAACTAGCTGACACCATTTACTCTGACAGGGGAAGAGAATTGGTTATCTTCACCGCCAGCTCAAGAGGAATACAATTCCATTTTATTCCACCAAGAGCACCCACTTTGGAGGACTCTGGGAAGCTGCTGTAAAATCAGCAAAGTATTTGCTACTTCGTAGTGTTGCAACGGCATCTTTGACACAAGAAGAATTGGAAACAGTCATAATAGAAATTGAAGCAATACTGAATTCACGCCCACTAACCCCTATGTCAAATGACCCAAACAGCCTTGAAGCACTGACTCCTGGCCACTTTCTCATAGGCGAACCCCTTATTTCACAAATAGATAGTAGGGCTATTCCAATCAATAATTCGAGACTTCAGCATTGAAAACTTGTAGCACACCTCAAACAAGAATTTTGGAAAAGATGGTCTTCTGAATATCTAAATCAACTTCAGCAACGTCATAAGTGGAACAAGCAATCCCCTAACCTTAAAATTGTGGACATGGTAATTATAAAAGAGGACAACCTGCCAGTCATGGAATGGCCATTGACGAGAGTAATAAACACTCATCCTGGTGACGATGGTATTGTCAGGGTCGTCGAAGTAAAAACAGCTAATGGGCAGTTCAAACGTCCAATACATCGAATCGCGTTACTACCTATCGACCAAGACTCTAAAGCAATAATTGATGACAATAGTAAGGCAACAAGTGATTTCACATCTACGTCAAGTGAAGAGCCTGAGGCTAAAAGGCAGAAAAAGGTCAAAATACCAACAAATTATCTAACCATGGGATTAATCACATTATTATTGCTGGTACCACTTGCTCTTGGAAATCCAGTCGAGAATAATAAGTTTGGATCAAAGGTAGGAATCCATTTTGAGCAAATTGGAACTACAGCTATTTCAACTACGGAATGGAATCTATTTGTATACTATGATTTAGCTCCTTATTGGTCAGAAACATCAATTCTTGTCAATGGTACACGGTCATTACAAACGTTGTGTAAAATTTTAGAAACAAATTCATCTTGTCTCAGTATCTTTGATCACTTTCAACACATGTAAAGTGAATTACAACTATATAACCGACTACTACGAGTTAAAAGAGGGGCGCTGGATATCGTTGGTAACGTTGCCCATTCATTATTTGGCGTCCTGGACTCTGAATACGCAGAACAGATGTCAGAAACAATAAAACAAGTCAACGACAATCAATCATATTTGCTAAAATTATTGAAGAATCAAACATCAATTGTTGATTCTACAATTAATATCATCCGGCAGAATCAAATAACAGCTAAGTGAAGATTTGAACGATTGGAGAAAGAAATTAAAATCTATTCAGATGATATAAATAACATCAACAATGCATTAATACAAGTACAACTAAATCAACTATTTCATTCAGCAGTTCTGGAATTAACTCTAATCGCAAACAATATAAGAAAGATACAATCATCAATCCTTGACACCCTAATGGATACTTATCATGGAAAAATCAGTTCATGGCTACTTACTCCAGAACAGTTACAAAGTGAAATTAATCAGATCATCCTCCATTCACCACCACCAGTGAAACTTCCAGTGACAGAAAAAACTGACTTGCTGCAATTATTCAGACTCATGAAGGTTAAGGGCAGACTAACACACCACCACCCTGTTTTCAAAATAACCGTACCATTGGTTGAACGTGAAATACTCAAGCTGTTTTATTTGATTCCTGTACCTAATATAATGAACAATACCGTGGTAGCCATTAAACCATGTACTGTTTTCTTGGCTATATCTACTTTGCGGGAACAATACATTCCTTTTACAAATTCTGAGTTAAGTGCTTGCGACACAATTGAACAAGGCGTTTTCCTATGTTCGAACATTCAAATCCGTTACAACTATGGTTCAGATGTCTGTACATGTAAAATAAATTTATTCCACAATAAAACAAAACCAAATTGTGTGCTGGAGAAAACTGATATCAGATGGGTGCCCCTCAGCAAAGGCAATCAATAGATATATGTAGCGTCATCATTTTCAAGGGCCACAGCTGTTTGCAACAGTGAAATCATTCCTAAATCACTAAAGGGCTCCGGTTTACTGACGCTTGATCCAGAATGTATACTCAAGCAAGATTTTGTCAACATGAATGGACTGAGAACTATATCAAGCACAGTAAGGTCATCATTCACAAGTCTGGCAAAATTTCAGACTTATCACTACCAAAAAACACTACAGTCTTCATAAATAATAACGAATCAACCTCAACAAATTTAAAGAGTGTATATGCCAAGAATATTAAGGACCTAACAACTCTACAAAGGTCGCTGGAACAACATGAAATTGCTAAGTTACCTAATAAATTGAAAACCCACCAGACTCACAGTTATATAATTGGCTACCTAGCACTCGTAGTAAGCATCATAGCACTAATCATTTTGCTGTCAACATGCAAATCAAGAAAAAATGCACAAAACCCACATCCAATTACATCAATCGAATCCACTGAAAAGGACATTGAGCTCCAACAATACGCCGAAAAACACAAGATGACCCCTATACCAATGCCACGCCAGCATTCCAAATTTACCATTGATGTTTTAGCAGCAGATGACGAGACTCAATAAATTAATTTACTTACTAACGTAGTTTTGATAACAACACTATGTTCCAATATATTTAAAAATTTATTTTTTTTTTATCAAATTAAACAATTACAAATCAGTTCTCGTTGTACCTTCATAGTGAACAGAAGTATTAGCGGAATTTCTTTTTACATACTAAACCAAAAAAAAACCATACAAAAAAAAATATTTGTAGTACATAATATTTGTTGTACATTAACTTTGATAAACAAGCTATTTTTGCTTTGCTAATATTTTTTTTTACATAGACAGTAATAACTAAAACAAAAAAAAAACAAAAACAACCGTAAACAAAATAACTTAAAGTGCCCTTAAGGAATACACTTACAAAGTGCCCTTGAGGAATACTTTATATGAGTACCTCGAAAACAAATAATTGCGAAGTGAGTGATAACGGCAGAAATGCCTATCTTACTGTGAGCTCTGATGATCTTAATGATAACAATAAAAATAAAAAATTTGATGATAGACTTACTGTGAGTTCTGATGATCTTAATTTAAAAAAAATAAATAAAAAACCTAATGATAGACTTTTTTAACGGCTAAGCCAATTTTTCGTCAGCGATCAACTTCGCTTTGTCCAATGTCAACTGATTCGTTAACATTACAGTTGCCTACTACTTCGTCATTTAAATCAGCGATATCATCCGATTCATCACTTACCCAATTAGTCACTGAAAATAAAAAAAGCCCAAAACCCAAGGTCCAAATGGGAATGGACCGATATATTATTGTGGGAAAGCGCGGACGAAGCCCTAATTCTACTAAAATTGCATCTGCTTCAAAGGTATCTAGGGATAACAGCGCATCATCTACTAATCGTTTTCAAATATTGCAAGATGACAACGACACACCTGATATATCCGCGAAAAAAACCTCCAAGCCGCCACCAATCTATTTGAGACAAAAAAATTCAAACGCTCTTATTAAGAGCGCTAAAGGCATGCAGATCGTATTGAAGGGCATAGATTCTTATGTTGCCCCCGAAGAAATAAAAGATGCACTCGTCCTCCAGGGGTTCAAGGTTAAAAATGTGTCCAATATAATAAATAGAGAAAAGATTCCCCAACCCCTATTTCGTGTTGAACTTGAGCCTAATGATATAAAATTGAAAAAAAATGAGACGCATCCAATTTATAATTTAAAATACCTCTTGTACCGAAAAATCACAGTTGAAGAGCCACATAAGCGTTCAGGTCCTGTACAGTGCCATAATTGCCAAGAATATGGCCATACAAAAACATACTGCAATTTACCCTCTGTTTGTGTTGTGTGCGGCGAATTACACGGCACCGCTAGCTGCAACAAACCAAAAGATCAAAGTGATAAAAAATGCAGTAATTGTGGAGGTAATCACACCGCTAACTACAGAAGTTGTCGTGTGTACTCTTTGGTAAAGAAGACTATGGTGCAAAAACCTAAATTAGCTCCAGCTCAATCTGCAAACGTTTACTCTGCCACTTTTCAGCAAATGAGTCAACCAGTTACTTCCCGTGTATCGTATGCAGATGCTGCTAAGGCTAGTTCTATTCCGACACAAAATGTTTCACCGCAAAATAATTCTTCAAATACACACTCAAACTTTAATTATAATCGCCTTGAAGCCACTATTGAAAATCTTGTGCAAACTATAAACAATTTTACAACAAATATGACTAGCATGATGCAAGAAATGCTGCGAATGCAGAATACATTGCTTCAAGCTTTAGATAACAAACCATGAACACGTTAACAATATGTTTCTGGAACGCAAACGGCATTCGCCAACATAAAAATGAACTTGAGCACTTCCTCACGGAAAAAAATATTGATATAATGTTGGTCTCTGAGACTCATTTGACTTCGAGAAGCCTTTTTAAAATTTATGGCTACACCTTATATGATTCAAAGGACCCGAGAGGAAGAGCATGCGGTGGATCAGCAATTTTAATAAAGTCAAGACTCAAGCATTATATTATTGATAACATTTGTGAAGAACATTTACAAGCAACGAATATTTGTATTGAAAATTTTTCCAATAATTTTGTCATATCATCAATTTACTCTCCTCCTAGATTCGCAATTACTGAGCATCAATACGAGGATTTTTACAAATCTCTGGGTCCTTGTTTCGTAGCAGCTGGCGACTATAATGCTAAACACACGTTCTGGGGTTCGCGTCTTATTACACCCAGAGGTCGAGCGTTGTTCAATACAATTTCCAAAATGGGCTTGGATGTCATTTCAAGTGGGGAGCCCACTTATTGGCCTACTGACATACATAAAATTCCGGATGTAATAGACTTTGGCGTTATGAAAAATATCTCTAGGGATTTAATTCAAATTGAAGCTTCTCTAGATCTCTCGTCCGATCACTCTCCCACGATCGTTACAATTTGTAGCCCATTAAGAAGTGATTTACCTCACCCATATGCCAATTTGATAAATCGTGTAAATTGGCTGCGATTCAAAAAATATCTTAGTAGTCATTGCACGGAAAACATTACACTAAGAACACCTGATGATGTTGAATCTAACATTGCCAATCTTAACGAAAATATTAAGCAGGCTGCTAAACATGCCACTACCTCTTATCCGCAGACTGGGTTTAATAGACTATATTCTACAGATATTGAACGTCTCGTATGTGAAAAAAGAAGAGCTAGAAGGGAATGGCAACAGCACAGATCACCCCAGAATAAAATTAGATTTAAAGAGTGCACTAAACGACTCCAAGAGCTGCTTGCACATGAAAAAACTGCATCTCTTAAAAACTATCTGGAAAATCTTGATGTCACACCAGCATCTGATTACTCTCTATGGCGTGCTGCTAGAAAGCTTAAAACACCCGTTGAGTTTAAACCACCTCTGCGCACATCTACCGGAGGTTGGGCAAGAAGCGATACTGAAAAAGGTAACATATTTGCTGCCCATTTAAAATACGTATTTACCCCAAACACATGTACTGGTGTAATTGATTTGCCAAATGTAGTCGCTCTACCCCCTCAACAAATAAAGTTTAAGACGCGTGATGTGCAAAAACTAATTTCTGAACTCAACCCAAAGAAAGCTCCGGGTTTTGATGGAATTAGTAACCAGATGCTAATAAAGTTGCCTCGTATTGCAATTAGAATACTGTTATTTATTTTTAACGCCATTTTACGACTGCAGTATTATCCAAATAGCTGGAAGCTTGCCAAAGTTAAAATGATTCCAAAGCCGGGCAAAGACCTTACCAAGGCTGAGTCATACAGGCCAATAAGTCTCCTATCAACAATGTCAAAGCTTTTCGAAAAACTGCTCATGACAAAATTGTCCCCAATTCTAGTTAATAGTGGGTGCATACCGGACCATCAATTTGGTTTTAGAAGTCAGCATAGCACCATTGAACAAACTCATAGATTGGTCCAATTTATAAGAAGAACATTTGAAGAAAAGAAGTATTGTTCTGCGCTGTTTATCGACGTTTCTCAGGCATTTGATAAAGTGTGGCATGAAGGCCTAATTTTAAAATTAAAAACATACCTGCCAATAAACGTTGTAAGTCTTTTGAAAAGTTACATTACTGCCCGGAAGTTCACTGTTGTGGAAGGAGAATTTATGAGCATGCCTGAAACTATCTCATCCGGTGTGCCACAGGGGAGTATACTGGGGCCAGTTTTGTATTTGATTTATACTTGTGATATGCCTCTGAGCAGCAATATCCACACTTCCACATTTGCTGATGATACAGCCTGCCTTAGTATGCATGAAAATCCTTACGAGGCATCCCGATATCTTCAAGAACACATTACCCAGCTGGAACTATGGTTAAACTTATGGAGAATTAAGGTAAACGAACAAAAGTGTGTTCAAGTAACATATACATTACGAAGAGATACGTGTTTACCCATTCGGATTAACAATCAAGTTGTCCCTCAACATACTCATGTGAAATATCTTGGTAAATTAACTCAGGTACATTGGCTGATTGGTAGAAATTCAACCCTCAGTCTAGATTGCAAACTTTTGATATACAAGTCACTTTTGAAACCGATATGGTGCTACGGAATTCAACTATGGGGCACTGCTTCAGCTTCCAATGTCGAGAGAATCCAACGAAGGCAAAATAAAATTTTGCGATTAATAACATCGGCTCCATGGTATATAAAAAACTCAAATATACATCGTGACTTAAATATGCCACTAGTGACTGAAGAAATTGCAAAAAACGCTGGCAAATATTTAACAAAACTCGAGTCACATCCTAATCCGCTTGCTCGTAATATTTTGAACTTTACTGGACACATCCGCCTAAAAAAGAGGGATACAAGGGCTGTTATACTCAACACTCCAGATGGGACTAACTGAAAAATAATTTTTATTTTTTATTTATTTTTTCTTCCTTTTGTTTATCACTACTTAAATATGTATTATTTATAACTATCTCTAAATTTATGTCCGACAGTGGTCGGGCCTAATAATTATATTTTTTAGATTTAAGATTTGAATACTTATTGTTAGTTCATATAGGAAGATACAATAAATAAATATCATGTATTAAAAAAAAAAAAAAAGAAATTAAACTGACCAATCAAATTAACCTGACCATGACGACTTCGAACTTTCTTCAATTTTGAACAGTCGTTCAACGCGGGGAAGAATGTTCAAAAACCCGTGAATCCACTTAATAATTATTAATGATAATACAAAATTTAGTGAATACTATTAATATTGTTTACTTACACTCAATTAGCTGACAAACAAAAATTGTTAATAAAAAGATATCATATTACACACTGAATTAACTGAAAATATTGTCAATTTAATCTGATTGGTCAATTTAAAGTAAATTTAGTTTTAAGCATATTTGTTGACTCAACAATTAATTGTTAATAATTGTAGTATAAATATTCCAATAAAAATTATGTTTGTATCAGTAGTAAAAAACTCGCTTTTATTTATTGATCACATTACGTTCAAGTTCCAAGTGCTTGAAAGTAAAAATCTCTAATCTTCAAGTTCCAAGTGCTTGAAGACAAAAGAAAACAGAGAAAATTAGTACAGTTCAAATTTATGTGTTTGAATTGATTCATACTAATAAAACATTACAATACTTTCATTCTAAACATATTGGTGACCCCTAGCTTTCAAACTTTAAGTAGTTTTAAAAACACGCAACAGCACTACAAATCACAGGATACTCGTATCATCCAGTACGACATAATTCACCAAATTAACATTTTGGTGACCCCTAACACGCAACAGCGCAACATAGGCAGAGGATATCACCCGGTCCAACATAACTCACCAAGATAACATTTTGGGTAACATTTGGGTGATCCCGACAACCATTGAATTCTTTCCTTCACTAAACGTTTGTGGCAGTTCCTGATCATACACAATGGCGACGGCAAATATTTTGGATTCACTGTTGAAAACAGGCGAAGCAATTCAAACGATAGTGCGTAACTTCAAAAAGGATTCTGCGGACAGAAAAACAACCGCAGAGTACTTTGAGGAGCGTAAAAGGCGAATTTCGGAGTCCTGGGATATATTTGAAGCCAAGGATACAGAATTGCGTATGCGTGACGATGTTGAAACGCTAAAAACAACGCATGAATATTTTATGTCAGATTATTATGCCAAAATTAGTGAGCTAACAAACTCATACATAAATTTATTCACAACAGAGGCCAATCGTCTAATGGCATTAAACCAACAAACGCTACCAGCAACTAAAAGCACTGTTGCTTCAGTGGCTCGTCAAGAGTCCAATGAAAACCAGGGCCTGATTCGCAAGGCACAAGCTAGAATGACAGCCTTAAGTAGGTTTTTAAATGGATTAACCATTACCGATGAAATACAACCACGTCCATTCTACGACATCAAATTGGCAACTATCAACCAACTTTGGGACCAGATCTTGGTCTTATACGACAATATATGTGAGAACTTTGACGATCCATTGATTTCTGGTTTTGACATTGACAAATTTTATGAATTAAACGACAAGTTTCAAGGGCAGTTGGTCAATCTTTCCAAAATGGCTTCAAAGCATCAAACAAGTACTGCAACCCCACAAACTACATCACCAAATTCTTGTGTACAAAGCTCTCTACCATTGCCAAAGGTTACAATCCCACATTTCAATGGAGATTATCTTAAATGGCGACAATTTCATGATTTGTTTTCCGAAATTTTAGACAAACAAGCTATCCCTGCAATACAAAAAATGTGGTATTTGAAATCGAATGTTTCCGGAGAAGCCGAACATTTAATTCGACAGTTTACACTAACAGAAGAAAATTATAACACCGCGTGGCAAACATTACAAGATAGATACAATAACAAAAGAGTTCTTGTTTCTACCCTCGTAGAAAGAATAATCAGCCAACCTGCTGTGTCATCATCTATATCATCAATTAAGGCCCTGCATGATACCACTAAGGAATCCTTATTAGCTCTCAATAATTTAGGGATTGTAACGGCAGATTGGGACGTAATTCTCATACAACTATTAATAAAAAAATTTGTCAAAAATACACACGTCAGATATATGCAATCATTAAGCAACCCTAAAGAAGTACCAATAATTTCAGAATTTCTCACCTACAGTTTCAATCAATGGAAGCAATTGCTCAAAAAGAAAAAACAACTCATTACAAAGTTGTTTCATCTATTGCAGCTTCGAACGTAAGTGCAGCGTCCAACTTAAAACATAGTGGTACCTGCAAATTGTGCAACAACGGAAACCATAAGCTCTACTTTTGTAGTAAATTTAAACAATTATCAGAATCACAACGGTTGCGATGGGTACAACAACAAAAATTATGCGTAAATTGCTTTAAAGCCGACCACAATGCAAAGGCATGTAATTCGAGTAGCTGCAAATTATGTGCACAAAAGCATAACACGTTGGTACATTTACCGAAGCGGAAAAACTCAGAAAAGAGAAATAGTTCGGAGACAGACAATAATGCAACAGAATCCTTCAAAAATGAAGCAGCGGTTGCAACGACAGCAACAAAAACAGTCATGGGCCGCCAGGGCGTTGTGTTATTGGCCACAGCAAGGGTTGTAATTGTGGCTCCAAATGGAATCTCTAATGAATTTCGGGCTGTATTAGACTCAGGTTCACAGGTGAATATTGTGTCTGAACGTTTGATAAAAAAATTGGGAATTTCACCAACAGAAGCATCGCTATGTATTGACGATGTGGGCAAAGTACAAAAGCGATCATCACAACGAATTAATCGGGGTTGTCATAGAATCCAAGTCGGTTTTGCTGATTGTCGGTTTTGTAAACCAATATTGGATTCATTTGGTGTCATGAAAACAAGTCGGTTTTGTTATTTTTTGAATGCAAATATGTTCGATGTTCGAATCAGATTTTTTATGTTTTTGTTAATTTGTTTACTGCTCCTATGCAAGTTTTTGTTTGAAAATTTTGTCAACGCTAAAATATTCTTATGCAAATATTCTTTAACTCTAATAAGGGTGAAATTTGGAATAAATCACGCAATATTGGAAACATTCAATAAACTAAAATTGCTTAAACTCGCTAAAACTGTGAGAGAAAAAGCAAAATACTGCGAAAATCCGCAAAAGCTTGCAAAAATTTTAAATATTAAGCTTTTAAGTAAAAATGAATGAAGAAATCCAAAAACTTTGGAAAAAAATTACATCTTTTGCAAAAATAACAGAAATTTGCGAAAAATTGCAAAATTTTAAACAAGCCATAATTTGATTAAAAAGGGCTATAACTCTAAAGAATGCTAAAAAAATTTGTACAAAACGCGAAAATGGAAAAAATTCGCAAAAACTTGCTAACAGCTGAATAATAGCAAAGTCAAACAGCTAAAACTGTTAAGAAACAGAATACTAGCAAAAACTCGATTTCATCGCGATCATTGCGAAAATTTGCGAGAAGTTGCAAAATGGGAAAGAAGCCTTAAAATTGATTATAAGTCTTCAAAACTGTTTAAAATGTTATAAAATCGGAAATAACGCGAAAAATCGCAAATTCGCTAAAAAAAATCCTAGATTATATATCAAATTATCAACTTTAATTTGGTTGAATATTCGCTAAAAATCAAACTGTTGAAAAAAGGATATGAAAAATGGCGCTTTTAGCCATTTTATTTATTTTCAATTTAAAAAAAGACAGCTGTAAGCTGCTTGCTTTATATCCAATAACAAAGCGATAACATTGGTTTCTATGACACCTAAAACCGACACCAGACATAGTTTGAACAACAATCCGATTTCATGACACCAAAGTATTTTTTTTTGTCGGTTTCTAATCCAATGCCGATAAGATTGTCTATGACACCCCTGAATGTCATCATGAAGTCCCGCGACCACAGTTTCGTGACTAATTTTCTTCCAGACATAATTCCAGCACAGCCCAGTCAACATATCAATGTTTCATCCTGGAACATTCCAAAACATATTCATTTAGCTAAGACAAATTCTATTCATACACAAAATGTTTCACCACCAAATAATTCAACAAATACAAACTCGAACTTTAATTTCAATCGCCTTGAAGCTACTATTGATAATCTGGTGCAAACTATAAACAATTTTACAACAAATATGACTAGCATGATGCAAGAAATGCTGCGAAT